>JARKHS020023723.1:392500-719069 GCA_030143305.2 Amblyomma americanum
GATATAAAACTCCTGATTCACCGTCTCCCCTTGTGGGACGAACTCGTGCTGTATGACTTCTCTGGCATCCAAAAAAAACTATCAGCATCGTCTTTGTTTTAGTCTTCTGTCGCCGCACCTTTCTCGACGCCGGAAAGGTTGTGGTACGCCATTCGGCGCTCTGCCTCTTCGTATGGGATCGTATTGAAAACGCCATGTTTCGTCTTCAGCAATGATTCTGTCGTCGAATGCAGCATCCTTCTCTGCCTCGGAGAACAAATCAGCGCTTACTGATGCCCGCGTGTCCTCCTGGTCCTGTGTGAGAGAGTGCGGCATAAGTCTGCCATTCAGCTTTCGTTTCCCCAAGTTCTCACGAGAAATTCGGTGGCATGTTGTCTTACTAATATCGAGAGCATCTGATAGCATGGGACTGTAATGATGCTGCCTTGCTGTGTGGTTTCCTTGATCCGAGCAACGTTGTTTTCATTCCGTGAGGTTGAAGGGCGCCCCTGCCTCGTGTCGTCTTCCACCGACGTTTTCATTGAAACGAATCTCTTGTGCCACTCGAAAACTCGCGCCCGCAATAATGTCTCTTTGCCTTAAGCGTCACGAAGGAGCTCATACGTCTGTGTGGCTGTCTTGCCAAGCTTCACACAGAATTTTATGTTTGCACGCTGTTCGAGGTGGACGCCCATCTCTCTACATTCACTCACAGTAGATTGCGCAGACAACTTGAGACAGCGTATTTTTTAGGGTGCCTCGATGGTCGCGCCTCGCGCGCATCGAGGCACTCTAGTATTATTATACACGTAGTGCCATCTAGTGGCTGCCACAGCCATTAACATAAATACCTCAGGTTAGCCCGAAAAAAAAGCGCTACACATGAGCACCAACATTTGTTTTGGGCAATCATTTCCAGAGAACACAAATCAATCTCGAAACTTACGGACAAAGGCTGTATCATTACGCCTTTTAATTAGCCTTAAAGTTCTGCTAGTCATGCTCATTGTATTGTGTTTAAGGCTCTGAGAGAATGGTGTTTCTTAGGTATTCTGTCTGCCGAGAGAGATTGCCAATATCCTGCCTAAATACCAACCCACCGCGTTGGCCCAGTGGCTTGAGCGGATGGCTGCTGAACCCCATGACGCGGGCCTGGGCCTGCCCGCTGAGGCCGCATTTCTGGCGCATAGCTCACTGAGTTTATCAACTGCGCAAGAATGTGAGAGCCAATTGAAGGCAACTAAGGTGCAGTATTGCGTCTCATGGCATGGACGTTCAGGCCGCCGTTGAGATAGAAGTATTGCACCTCACACAGACACACCACATCAGCTACCTATATATATATATATATATACACCGAAGTATAGGCTTCGTTTAAGGAAACATATTCTTGATTCTTAAAAAGATCGGTCCTTCGATCGAAACGTCGAGGACAATAAAATGTTTCCTTAAACTAAGCGTATACTTCGATGTATATTATTATAAGCAGTCAAGTACCTCATGTTGTCGCAACAACTATATATATATATATATATATATATATATATATATATATATATATATATATATATATATATATATATATATATATATATATATATATATATATATATATATATATATATATATAAGGAAATGAGGGGCTCGTTTGACAAACTTATGAAGGGAGCCAACCGTCACCGAAACCAAGCTGCACAAGGGAATGTTTAATTTTTTTAATGTGTAGTGCTGATCAGTGGGATAATAATACTTCGATCAATCTATCGCTTAAGGAAAAATATAAAGCAGCAGAAAAAACAAGCATGCCGCCAGTGGGATCCGAACCCACGACCTCCGAATATCTCGTCCGGTGCTCTACCAACTGAGCTACAGCGAGGGCTGTCCAATCTGCTCCTCCCGTGGATATTTATGTTTATTGGGTGTAAGCGAACCTTGAGAGTGTTCACCAGCGTTGTTTTTTCTGCTGCTTTATAAGTAATTTTCTTTAAGCGATAGATTAATCGAAGTATTATTATCCCACTGATCAGCACTACACATTAAAAAAAAATTGAACATTCCCTTGTGCACCTTAGTTTCGGTGACTGCTGGCTCCCTTCATAAGTATATATATATAGTGTGTGGAAGCAGTCGAGGTTGCTCAACGGGCCAGTTAAAAATTGCACAGTGAAAAGGTCACAACTGGTGCGATTATCTTGGTTTATTTACCAACGGTTTCAGACGGTGGACCGACCTTCATCGGAGTTTTAATTTCACTGAATACAGAGATGTGCGTATTTACGGAACTAAATGCAGAGGGAGAGGAGAAACTCTCTCTCTCCCTCACTTTCTTTTCTTTGAGGAGAAAGACACACACACGCATCACGGAGTAGAAGACAAGAGTGCCGGCGCCCATTAAGTGGAAAGGAGCAGGGTTGTGAAACAAGTTGAAAAAACGAGTTAAAATACACAGGTGACAGACGTGTAGAAGAGGCGGAGAGGGTTGGATGTTTGCCGAGAAGACTTAGGCAGACTTAAAGGTTTCCTTCTGCGGGAGCAAGAAGTTCAAGCACAAGGGAAAAAATGAATGAAGAATACGGAAAAACAAGAAAAGAACAAAAGGATAAAAAGAGAAACACCCTGAAAAAGAACGCAACAGCGCACATAGCATGACCCGCTCCCCAGCGGTGCAGGTGTTAAGAAATTCTTGGAATGTAATTTACTGTAAGCTGTCAAGATGGCTTCATTTCGCCCTGCTGAAGAGAAACCAGTGGCCATTACGACGGCGGCGTCTCGCATCAGTGATGGAAAAGTTGTATTCCAGACGCTGTGCGGAAACCCGATCCCGCAACCAGGCGCTGCAGACAGCAACCACTGGCCGTTCGTCAGAGGGTGCCTGCGAAACGCGTCCCACCGCGGATAATTCCGAGAAGGGGGCTAGGAGGACTAGGAGGAAAAAGCGGAACCAGCACGGAGAAAAGGAGAAAGGGGGGGGGGGGGGGGGGTGCGCATGGTTAGCAGGATAAAAGGAAAACAAATGGAAAATAACAAACGGGAGATTCTTTCGCCTCTTTCACTTGGAATGGTTTTTGAGGAAGGCAAAATTGTCAAAGTTCTCATTGTTGCCGTGAGTTAATGTCCGAAATTTGTGTATGCAATACGATTCCCTTTATTTTTTTTTTGGCGGCCTGTTTGAAAACCCGACTGGAGGAGGATGACCCGGAGGCTTTCGAATGTATGTTGTGGCAGACAAATGTGCTTAGAAAGGAGTAGGCTTGGCAGTATGTCAATGTGGGCCCTGTGGTTGTTGAATCGCAACCTGAACGGAGTTTCTGTCTGGCCGATGTATTGCATGCCGCGCATACCGCAGTGAAGCATGTAGACCACGTTTGCGCTGTCGCAATTTAGAGTTTCTTTGATTGTGAAAGTAAAGTCAGAGAAGGTATCTTTTGCCATGCCTGTTGTCAGCATGTGACAACAAACCTTGCAGCGTGGTTTTCGGCAGTGCTGACACCCGTGGTTCGGTTTAGCATTTGGCGATGTTCTGGATTTAACTAAAATATCCTTGAGGTTCTTGCTGCGCCCGTATACCGCTCTTGGTGGCTGCTTAAAATGCAGGACAGGTGACTGCTTTGCTGGATAATGTTAAAATGTTTTAGAGGATACTGTTCACGAGTGGCATTTTTGATGAATGTGTGAGAACGAGATTGGTTTGCTTTCACCTTGCTGGAAGTTTCCGGGACTCAGTATTTTATTTCTGTTTATACCGCGAGTTTCCAGGATAGCGTCTTCCACGATGGAAGCGAGATATTCTTTCAGTAAAAGATGTGTCTTTAGTTATTCAGCATGACGGTGCAAAGTCATCGAGCTCAGAGCATATCCGTCGGTATTTATTAGCCTGCGAGTTAGGTGTGCTCGCCTTGCTGTGGTGCGCGTGGCTGCTCTTAAAATGTAGATACTGCGGTCGGTCGGTGGGCTTTCTGTGGTAGGTGGGCGTTGCCTTAAGTATGTTTCCTTTTTTTCGGTATTGTTACGTCCAAGAAGTTTATAGATGTTTTGGAAATGTTGTGCTTCCACTCCTTCCACTGCTACTACAATGCTTACCAGCATCCACACAACTGAACAGCTATCTATCCACTTTCCAATAAATCCTATTAAGACTGCAGTAATCAGTGACGAACTCTTTAAGCACGTATATAAATACTTCGATGCAGCGCAACAGGACACCCTCGGCTTCATCATCTACCACTCAGTGAAATTTTCGGACCTCCCCACACTATTGGAGCACGTGCCCGCTACCATCGACAGAGGGATAGTTCACATCGGAGCTGCCGACATCGCTGCAGCGGGCGCGTGTGCCGCCCTGTCCAGCGTGAAGACGGTCATCGGCAGAGTCAGCCGCGAGCGGCCCTCTATTAGGATAGACATGAGCCTGTAACTCCCGCGCTGCCTGAGCTGTCGACGCCGTGGAGCCAACAGGAGATTTGTCACGTGGTTCAACGGCCAGACGCAGAGCTTTGTGGACCGGATGCGTCGACTGTGCCCCAGACGGGAGTTTGGCAGAGGAGGGGCGTACCTCAACCATGCATTGCATGAGGTAACAATAACACGATATTCCGAAGAGGGAAACGTACCCAAAGGCTTGCGGTTGCAACTAACCGCAGCGATGACCACCCTTAATGCTGACGAGGAGGCTGAGTGGAAAGGTATTTTACACGACAGTTCACTACGCTTTGTAGACCTTATTATACGGCTCAGTCAGCAAAAAACTATCGAATTAGAGAATATTGAACAATGCAACCGTCTCGAACCGGATCTCGCGGCGACAAAAATAACGGAGCTAAAGGAATTCCAAGAATGAAACACTAGAGAAACAAACATGGGGACGCTTAGGAAACTCAGGCGGGATGGTGAGGCACCAGTGCTCCATTCGATAAGCCCGTTTCCTACTAGAAATACGTTAGCCCCTGAGCAAAACTTTGCGCCTACTACTGGTCAGCCTTCCATTAGGGCTGACAGCGTGGTGAACGTGTCGAGCCTGCCTCTCACTTCCTCGGAACGTGCGTTACACTCTAAAGGTCTAAACTTCTGCCCCGCGATGGGAAAATTCAACGAATTTTAATTATACCAGGATCTAGATAACTTCGCAAGAAACTGACGTCTGCGTGAATATTTCGAAAACCGCCAAAAGAACCGGGAAATCAACATACAAGGGACATCCGACAAGTCATGGACTCCAAACAAACACAAGGATAGACATTTGAATATGATGTACATCAGTGCCGTTCAAAAGGATATCGTGTCATCGTATTCGAAATCTAAAACGAGAGCGTTCCACAATAACCTCTCGTCCGAAGAACGCCAGGCCCTTAACTCTTTAAGTCGGCGGTCCGACATCATCATCAAACCTGCAGACAAACTTAGCGCTATCGTTATTATGGACAAGACCGAATACTTAAAAGAAGGTATGCGACAATTTGAAAATAAACAATTTTACACTGAACTCACCCGCGACCACACAGGAGAGTCGAAGTCGAAATTAAAAGTCAGATAAAATCTCTCCTCCAAAAACAAAAGATATCCAAGGACATGTTTAAAGCAATGAAGCCGGTCAAGCCAGTCCCCGGGCAGTTCAACCTCCTTCCGAAAATTCACAAACCAAACCATCCCGGCCGTACCATTGTCTGAAGTAATGGCCCACTCACCGAAAAAATTTCCGGCGTTCTCGACTGCCTATTCAAAGACATTATACCAACTACCCCCCTACGTTCAAGACCCTAATCACTTCCTCAGAGTGGTGTCTAACATTGAAATTCCCGAAGAGAACTTATTATTCACAATGGGCGTGACGTCTTTATATCCAAATATCCCCCACTCAAAAGGCATACGCGCGGCGGTGGATGCATACCTGCGGACGGATCTTCCAGTTCACCTGAATGGGGAAACTCTCGCTACTATTCTGGGTTCAGTACTCAATTACAACCACTTTGAATTTGAGGGAAGGCGCTTTCTTCAGGTGAATGGTACGGCGATGGGGACCAAGATGGCACCTGCATACGCCAATATATTCATGGCGACAATCGAAACACAATTTCTGAACACTTAGCCTTCGAAGCCCTTCCTCTACAAACCCTTTTGTGGAAGATATCTTTCTCATGTGGCCCCACGACGAAGCTAGCCTATTAAAATTTATAGGAAACTGCAACAAATTTCACCCATCAATATCGTTCACCCACCGCATCTCCAAAACGTCTATAAACTTCACGGACGTAACAATACAGAAAAAGGCAAACGTACTTAAGACAACGTTCTACCGAAAACCCACCGACCGCCCACAGTATCTACATTTTAAGAGCAGCCACCCGCACCACTGCAAGACGAGCACACCTTCCTCTCAGGCTCATAGATACCGATGGATATGCTCTGAGCTCGATGACTTTGTCCGCCATGCTGGACAACTAAAGACAAATCTTTTACTAAAAGAATATCCCGCTTCCATCATGGAAGACGCTGTCATAAAAGCTCGCGGTATAGACAGAAATAAATACTGGGTTCCCAAAACATCCAGCAGGGTCAAAGGCAAACCGACCTCGTTCTCACACATTCATCAAACATACCACGCGTGACCAATATACTCTCAAAACCTTTTGACATTATCCAGCAAAGCAGTCACTTGTCTCGCATTTTTAAGCAGCCACCAAGAGCGGTATACCGGTAAATCCAGAACATCGCCCAATGCTAACCCGAACCCCGGGTGTCAACCCTGCCAAAAACCACGCTGCAAGGTTTGCTGTCAAATGCTGACAACAAACATTGCAAGAGGTACGTTCTCTGACTTTTTATAAATCAAAGAAACTCTAAATTTGGTCACTGCAAATGTGGTCTACAGGTTTTACTGCGGTGTGTGCGGCATGCAATGCTTGGCCAGACAGAAAGTCCGTGCCGGTTGTGACCTTTTCGTCACAACGTCATCTAACGGCGAGGGCGGAAACTGTGCGAGAGCCCTCTTATGCTACCTAAGGCATCAAGACTGCCAGAACCGAGACCCCCGTTAAGCTATTAGCAGACAAGGCAAATGAAGTGAGGGGCTCGTTTGACAAACATTTTAAGGAAGCCAACAGTCACCGAAATCAAGGTGCATAGGGGAATGTTTCTTTTCTTTTTTAATATCTAGTGCCAATCACTTAGTTTTTTTTAAGAAAATAACTTATAAAGCAACAGAAAAACAACCATGCCGCCGGTGGGATCCGAACCCACAACCTCCGAATATCGCGTCCGGTGCTCTTACCAACTGAGCTACGGCGACGGCTGTCCAATCTGCTGCTTTCGTTCTACGTCACAATTGCGGTATTACAGGACGTGCTACTTCCACCGCTATGGACGAGGGTGGCGCTGGAGAACACTCTCAAAGTTCGCTTACACGCAAAACATAAATACCCACGAAAGCAGCAGATTGGACAGCCGTCGCCGTAGCTCAGTTGGTAAGAGCACCGGACGCGATATTCGGAGGTCGTGGGTTCGGATCCCACCGGCGGCATGGTTGTTTTTTGTGCTGCTTTATAAGTTATTTTCTTTAAAAAAAACTAATTGATTGGCACTAGATATTAAAAAAAAAAGAAACATTCCCCTATGCACCTTGATTTCGGTGACTGTTGGCTTCCTTAAAATGTTTGTCAAACGAGCCACTCACTTCATATATATATAAAGGCCGTTAAGCCCTGGTACTTTGCAGGTGGCGGTACAACTCACTAATGTACGAAGGGCAAGCAGAAGCTATGACATGTTAATTGAGAGCAATAATCAAGCTACAAAATACAAACAGTTCTTCAGGGGTAGAACGATATAATTTTGCATATGAAAAAATAGTAAGTATGTACACCGGACAATCAAAAGTGTATTTGTAAAATGTGCCTAAAATGTGCAACCTAACAGGCAAGAAGAAAAGAGTGCAAACTACATAGAACAGAATTCACTTCAAATGTTGAAAAGCAGTCACGAGACCAGTTTAGCAGCATATAAAATATTCACCAACTCCTTTCTATTTGAAAAAAAAAATGATCGAACATTATTCAGTGCTGGTTGTGCACGTTTACGAACAGAATATAACGAAGCGTCTTTGTCAGGTTGAGAGTTTTATTCTTGGATCCAAAACGTATTGCTTTTTTTGTTTGTTGGATTAATTTCCACCAGACTTTCCATAGGCTAACAATGCCGTTTATTTAGGAATTTTTGCATTTCGAGATTAGATCATTAACTCCCGAACCCAAGAGAAGGATAGTGAAATCATATGCGTATATTAGAAAGGTGGCACTGTTATCAGTACTACATTATTATTTGCACAGGTCTTATACGCTTCCTCGACGAAATCCGCTTCATGCATTTTTAGAAATAGTAGCATCCGTTATCTAGACCTAGATACCCCATTGGGCAAACAACCATTTCAGGAAGGTGAGAGGTGTACCACGGATGCAGTAAGCGGAAAATTTGCTACCTAAATTTTATGATTACGGAGCCAAATGTCTTGCTGAAGTGGAATAGAGAGACCTTGAGAAAAAATGTTTCTTGAAACATTGCGCAGAATTTGTTCTTTTAGCGTTACTAACACTGTTTCCATACAGCTTCTCTTCCTAAACCGAAAGGACGTTCAATAGTAGTATTTCTTGCACAAAAAAAAATGACAACCTAGTAAATATTACTTTTTCTGATCCTTTAAAGAAAAGCGGTATAATATATACTGTTCTATGATTCGAAACTTCATTTCCGTTACCGCCTTGGAAATTTCCTAAATATTGTAGCACTGAAAGTACAGTCTCTAATTCGCCTCCGGAGCAGGCAGACTTCTGTCGAACTGTTCATTTTTCAAACTGCAGGGAGAGCGAGAGTGCGCGACTGCGGGCAATTTAGCGGTGAGCAATAAAAAGGTAGAATGGTTGGAAGCATACAAAAGTGGAGCTCAAATGCGTATTTCAGGGCAACAACTCCACTTGCAAATCCTGCAAATATAGGAATAAAAACGAAGTACACACCGAAGCGGGGTTTCTGTAGGTCTGAATTTCCGTAATGTCTGTTAGTTCCGGCTCAATTGCGTGGAGGCGAGTTGCAAAAAGTGCGAAGAGTACCTGCACGATGCGAAGCGACATAATGCTTGAAACCGAATCAGAATTCTGTCTGAAGCCCATTTATAAAAACAGTGCACTTCTCGCTTGGACAAGGCTGCAGCGAAGAAAGGCAGCAGTGTGAAACTTTTCCGCGACATTTCGCTTGTAAAGTGCAAAGAGATATTCAGCATCATAAATAGCCACGCGCGTCATACAAGTGGCAGCACTCCTAATGGGAGAAATATATAAAAAGAAGCTCAATCACTGCCGTTGCTTATTTTTCGTATTTTACATCACGCTGCTGGAAAAGGTAACCGTAAACGAACAATAATGATGTAAAAGAGAAAAAACTTTAATATAACTGTTAAAGTGCTACCGTATGAAATATCTGAGTTCTTCCTAAATAATTCCGAGGTCAGATGCTTTATGATTTTAGTGCGTGGCAGTGGACATACCAGCATGAGTGGTGAAATTTATTGTTTGCATAGCAGTATTGGTTGTCATAGTAACCGTCAATACTTGACAAAATATAAACTATGGTTCGCCTCTAGAGAACAGCCCTTACATTTTGTTTCTGCTCTCTCATTTCTTCATTCACTCCAACCTTCCTTCCTCACGACGTGGCTTAGGTGTCCACTGGGATGAGACAGTCAGCACACCTTTCATTTCCTGAAAAGAAATCATTTTAATAACAATAATTGGTTTTAGGGTTAAAGGAAATGGTGCAGTATCTGTCTCATATATCTTTGGACACCTGAACCGCGCCGTAAGGTAGCGGATAAATGAAACACGGCGGAGCGCGGAACAGTGGAACGGCGAGCGACATCTTCAGAAAGCAGACAGCTCTACTCTACCCGGTTTTAGTCAATCTCGGCTTTAGGCTCCGACATGAAGATGCGCCTTAGAAAATGGGCTGCGGGGGATGAAGTGATTCGACCTAGTTTCTAAGATGAAATCCCTGCCAGGGTGGCAGTATTTTGCTATAGGCAGATGTTACACCTTCCAGCGTTCAAGCGTAAGTGCACACCAAAACTTAGGCCATAAGATATTTATCGGGAGATATCTTCAGGAGCACTTCGTAAGGCGAAGTCCCCGTGGAAACATCAAACCTCAAATGCCGTTTTCATCACAATAGTTTTTTGGGCAAGCATGTGTGAGCCAACGAGTTCCCAATACACAGCTGAAACACCAGTGGCGTGTGTAAAGCAGTTTGTGAGATTCCTCAGTCTGTTGCTTTGCGAAAAATTATTTTGAATATAGCTATTTGAAGGACTGACCTTCAAGGAGGGAAGATATGATCTCACAGCTTGCGCTATATTGAATACGAGCACGCAGTGGGGATGATGAAGGTTTTGCGAATAAGGTTTCAAATCTCTTTGCGACGCTGGCCATGAAGAACTTACTATTGAAGGCCTGAGGATATGATCGACGAGCTGAAGTTATTAAACGTACACCTACATCGCACTCTGTACACCGGCAGTGTGTTAAACGCGAAAAGCACTCGACAGCAAGTAGCTACCAGGTCCGACACAAACCCTGGAAGTCGTGGAGGGGCCCGAGGTAGCTGACCCCGGGTTACGTTTTCCTGTCTCCGGCGGTCATAGCACATTGCCTTTATGGGTGGTCGAGCAGCGCGTGAGCGGAGCCGCACCATTGGGCAATCTTTACGCTCTCTCCGCCATGGCCAGACAGGCCAGTCATGGAGTCGAGACAAATGAAGGATCAGAGTCAAAACTCGCTGTCCCCATTCTCGTCCCAACTCCCATAAACCGTCATCCAACCACTTGTGCTACCTCCCAGGGGAGATCAGGGGAGCTTCCCCGGGCCCGCTCCCCAAGCTGTGGGTCGCTATATAGCTTTTTGCCTGTCCCCTTCATTTTTTTTTTCTATTTCCCCCACCTACGCGTGGAAAAAAGTGGTGCAGGCAGGGACTTATTATTTTTCATTCTTTTTAGGTGGCGCCAACCTAACGAATGTCTACACCGGCCTCTAGCATTTCGGCTCCATCCACACGCGATCACCGCAATAGGCACAGTTTTCTGGCCTTGTTTGATAACACACTTATTAAAAAATATAGTTACCATTTAGCGCTTATCACGTTTTACCACATTTCTGAGACTCATGGTATGAAACTAACCCCTCAAGATTCATGACACCGCAGTTTGTTTCCGTCCTCATTGTTCAAGACAAATGAGAAGAAGGAACAGCGATTGAAGTGGAACTTTTAGACGGGTACAAATCAGTAACAACATTCAATATTCTCCATAAACACACGGAAAAGCGGCAGGTAAATCTGAGGCTTCCGTGACGTTACATCACAAAGGGGAGAAGGTACGCGAGGTCACGTGGCTCTCAAGCGGCCCGTATTCCTTATCAGCTCCACGCAATTTGATGCATGTTGCTGTGCATGGTGTGATATGTCCCGAAATGATGACCGTGTAGCGTGGTTGCGAGCTGTTCTAAGGCGTTCCGTGTGCGCGCACGTTTTTCGCTAATCTTAGTTCTCACTCTGCCGCTAACCTTTTCCGGCGGTCTAACGATGCCTTGCGGCTGCTTTCATTGATATTTGAGGCGCCTTTCGAGGAACAGCTGTTCAGCTGTTTACAGAACCCAACTGTGGCGAGATTCTGGTGCAGGAAGTTATTATTACAAATTAGTGGGGCTCACTATTCGGCCGACTCTGTGGAAGTTTTCCATGTGCACCGTTTTGTGTAATCCCGCATATGACGCGGGTGTTCGGTTTCGTCACACGCGACCGCGATAGTTTAATTATTTCATGCATATTTTTCTTCGGCCTATTTATTGTCCTGCAGCGCAGAACAGGCACATCGCAACACCATTGCTGAAAATAAGCGCTTGCTGGATTCTGTGTATCAGGAGCTGAAGCAAAAAGAGACGGCTGGCAAAGAAAACACAGATAAAAAAGACCACGAAAGACAGACTTCCTTATTGCTTAAGCAAATGTTAAATAAATAATTAATGAAGCTTAAAAATAAAATTTCAAATTATTTGCGTTCTTGTTTCGATTTTCATAGTTGCGGCAGAAGAAAAACTCTTAGTATAAAAAATAAACATATAAAATAAAGAATTTTGCACACCACATATAACACGTATAAGAGTTGCCCATGTTCACACCTAATAAATAAGCTACTAATAAGTTCTAGTCATGCTTAAAAAGCTGCGAGGTCGTCGTATATCCAGCTGTGTACTTATGTCCTAAATGTAGGAAACCCTGCACGAGATGCATGATGCTCCTTTTCAGCACAATGCCTCTTTCCGTCTGGATATTGCGCAATGTACAGAGCAATGCGAATCTTTGACGATTTACCATTCCGCATCTGTCACGGGTGGTGCCGGACACCGGAGAGGCAGGAAGACAGCCAAGCGCTTCTCCAAGCATCTATTCAATGAGCGGATCAGTGGCGTAGGAGAGAACAAGTCTGCGCTAGCATTAACACGTTTTGGCGGGCTAGTTGGTTAAGCATCTTGAACAAACAGCGCGAACAAAGACGAGCACAAAAGACAAGAAAGCGAACGACACGACACAGCGCCGTGTCGTTCGCTTTCTTGTCTTTTGTGCTCGTCTTTGTTCGCGCTGTTTGTTCAAAACTGCGCTAGCAATTGCGCCAACGTAGTGCGAGAGACGTCCGACAACAGATTACTCGTTTTTCAAAAACCAAACCTAAAAGTCCAGAATTGTGACCTGTGCATCGCGCTTCTTCCCAGATGATCCGGACGCGTCATGCAAGCCAACAAAAGCGACAACGCCGCATTCCATCGGCGATCATAATTGCCATGAAACAGACCAATTAAATGAAAGCACGATGCTTCTCGACGCTACGTAAAACCGCAAAGCAAAGGAGCCCAGAAGCCAGAATAAAAATTTGAATAAAAACACTACCATTTGTGAGTGCGCAATAAGCATTTAGGCGCACGGCGAGCATGACTTTCTGACTTGCGCGGTGAGTACTCAGAGCGCTCTGTCTGGCGCAATTGGTAGACATCGCAAACAGCAAGGAAAGACAGAAGCGCTATTCGACTAAAGAAAGAGACTTTGGTAAAAAGCTTGTAAAGCCGTGAGAGGCGCATGGCAATAATGCACACAGCACGGAAGCCATAAGTAATAAAAAAATTCCAAGAGCAAGAATCGTAAATAAAGAAACCGCCGTTTACATATATATGCAAGGTATATGTGGTTTTGAAGACCAGCGGCTTTATACCAGCCATCAAGCAAGCCGTAGTGGCTGCTGTGGATCACACTCTCTAGGCTAGCTGCCCTTAAATTGTGGTTACAGTGCTGTGGACGAGGATATTCGTGTACGAACACCAAACATTTCGGTCAGAGAGGAGGAAATTCCGGGATCGTGGTGAGCATTCTATTGTGGCCAAGGCAACTTATTCTTGGCTTGGTCCATAATCACACGGGATGAACGCGAACAGTGAACAATGTTTAAAAAGTAATCCGTTATGCAGATTACGGCTACCATTTTTTGCTAAGGCCAACTATACTTTGGTGTAAAGTAATTCTTTATGAAGCATGTGGCTCGAAGATTGGTTGTGGATAAAAATGTGAGTAGTCGCGGTTGATTTCCGGCATAATTGCGTTCAAGGTGTTTGTGCAGCGCCTCTTTACCACAAATGCAGAGCGCGCAGCTATAAATAATTTATCAAAATTAAAAACAAGCCTGCGTTAAGTTTCATGTTCCTCAAAGGATAAGATATTTATTAAACACTGCCTAGGATTGAGAAAAGGCTCCCCTGAGGTTTTGAAACACTTCACGAAGATTTCGGCGTTTCTGCATTATACCGTCCTTTCTCAAAGATGCAAGTGCACCTCTTCTACGAATTTCCCTAACGTGTTTATGACATGGAACAAAGAAAGAGGCGAAAGATTTCGCGGGCGATAATAAAAGAAGCACAGCAAGTCCGTTTTTAACGCCAACGCCAATGAACTCAATGAACGGACAGCCTATAGTTTCAGTGGCGGCGGCGCCGACAACGGCGGCTCATTGACGTCATAGCTTCCACATGGTTTCTCCTGGTTTCAAGGTCAAACTGGCGCACGCGGCGAAGTAGCTACGAAGGGGACCAGTAAAAGCTTTCGCGTTTAAAAGCCGCGCTGTGTCAGTGGTTTAGGCTCCCAAATACCCAGTCGGAGTGGCCGGTTAAAACACGACCGCTGCGGCTGCGGAAGAGCAAAAGGCGCTCATATGTTATGCTGTGTGAACCCACCCCGGTGGCTCAGAGGTTAGGGCGCTCGGCTGAATGAATGAATGAACTTTATTTCCGTCATCATGGGGCATCATGGAAGGAGTGCAGTAAAATTAGGAGGGGTGCCTCCCAGCCGGCTCTCAGCCGGAGACCGCGGATGGAGTCTTGTAGCAAGCTGTCTCTGACTGACGAATGATGAGTCTTTGCTGATCTGGGTCTTTACTCCGGACCAGCTCTTCCCAGGTGGCACGGTCTGGAATGCTTTGTGATTTAGCCCCAGAAGAATCCTGACACTCCCAAATTAAGTAATTTTGCGAAGTCATTTTGTGGCAGAGTCATCGTATAGTATAGAGTACGGAAAGAATCTGTTGACCTGAAGCCTCCCCCAGGCCCTGCGCTCCTTTCGAGTGAGTGATCTATCCGGAAGTGCGAGTGTTATCTTAATCAACCCAGAGGTTTCGGTAATTTCTTTATACGTTATGGGAGGGTCTTTATTCCCACTCAGGGGCACTTCCAGAGCAGCTCGGATATATAATTCTCGAGCGAAGCTGTGATGACCTCATAAGCAGGAACCCATATGAGCGAGACCTCTCTGCTTGAAGGGTATCTTCTTAGTAATTTGGCGGCTTGACTGGAGACCACCCCCTTACAACAGTTGTGAACAGCTGCCTTACTGTCAGACAAGATGATCTTGGCTTTGGTACTGACGCACTCTAAGGCAATCTGCCACTAACGCATCCATAGTGTTAATCGATGCTACAGTCAATTTCTACCCCTTCCCATCAACGGCGGCAAATGAGGGAGGCTTCATCTAACCTACAGGCTGCGTCTCAGAAGGCTATGTTACCAAACGGGTCCCAGGCAAGATGTTCATTATTGTTCGAGCTCTATGTCTTCTCCTTCCTTTATCATGCTCCGGGTGCGCGTTCTTAGGTATATTGGCAATTTTGAGATGCTTTCTTAACTCTAAGGGGATTAGCTCTGCAATATATAGATGTTTCCTCTCGCTCTCCTCTAGGTCATTGTCACGGATCTCTCCGGAGAACACTCAGACTGAAAGAATAGACTAGGCGACGGGTGTGCCCACACAAACGCACATTTATTACACGCTACGTGGCACACACACTAGAACACAAAAATAACAAAACTAACACAAAACACAAAGACTATAAATACACACGACCCGGGCACACTGCTACTAGCGTCTACTACTAGTGTTCTTCTATTAGGGGTCGGCGTTCGTGCTCACGGTTGGTTCGGTGCGGCTGCGGCGATGTATGGCTCCCGTAGCCGGCATCGAAGCGGCGTTCGGCGTGCTTGGGCTGGTGTTGCTGGCGGCGTCGTACAAGCTCCAGGTCCAAGCTACCATGGAGGTGATGCCGGTGTTGTTGTCTTTTGGGGCACCACCCGTAGGGGTGGCAACAGCGCTGGAGATACCACTGGCCGTAGTAGGTGGTAGCGCCCTCCGTCGACTTCCCGGAACGGGCTCAGGCATGGCAGGAAGTCCATGATGCGTTGCTGTAGAACGCGAGCTCACCGGAGCAGTAGCCGGCGTCGCTCTCTTCCAGCCAAGGTGTCCCTGACCCGCCGGAGCGTCCGCTCCTCTGCTGTTCCCCCCCACCCCCCCGGGCCTCGCTCTCACTCGCCCTTTTATAGCCTCGGTGTTAGTCCACGTAAGCCTTGTTGTCTTCTCCTCCACCAAATCATCTCTCTCCACCTCACCAAATGCTTCTCCACCAATCATCTCCCTCCACCTCACCGAATGCTTCTTGTTCCTTTTCTTTATTCTTCGGTTAATTCGTGTCGTCTTCTTCAAACTTTTATCCTTTAAAATTTAATTTAGGCTCCTTAATATATGTGACAAGGACCCCCTCTCTCAAGAATTTTTCCATGAAAAACTGCTCCCGTCATACTCATCTTCAAGCCATCCAGCCAACCGACTATCTTCTGTGGCGATTCTGGACCCAACACACAACACACCGCAGTGGTCCAGCCCACACCAAACGCACACCACTAACACAGCACGCAAAATTGCGTTTCCAGAACACTAGCATACCAGTGCCGCTACCCGCACAGAGTCCTTAATAAACATGTTCGTGTCCACAACACACTTTCTTATATGACCAAAACACCAACAACAGCAACAACAAAAACATAAATCCCAGAGATACATTAACACAACAACAAGATAAAACCCAGAAACACCCAGAGCTGACCAGTTAGCTCTATCTGTATACAAGTCTAATTTGTAACATATGACCTCAGTTTGGCTTGGCCCATCCCAAAACGTCTCCCCCTTGATTTGGAGTAGAGCTGTAATCCTCTGTCTGCATTAAAATCGGGCTACTTCAGTACCTCATCCCCTCCTGCATTTTTATTCCCACTGAACGAGGGCACCTCGGCAGCATCACCTGTCTCGTCGGCCACTACCGAACATACTGCCCTGGGGGCGTACCTCCGTACGGGACCTCTTTCTTCATATTTCTTCATATTTCTTCAACATATTTACATGGAAAACCCTCTTATGGCCATCTATCAATACCTCATAATCGATATCATTTTTCTTCCGGTTCACAAGGTACGGGCCCTTCCATTGCATCATTAACTTATCATGATCCATGAGTAGCAACACAAGAACCCTGTCGCCCGAATTCAGATTTCTGTGAATGGCTTTCTTTCATAACATCCCTTGTGGCGTTCACGCGCCTTTTCCAGGCTTTGATGTGCAAGCCTGCATGTTTCCTTCAACCTATCCCGCAACTCACACGTATGTGTATGTTGTCTTGAGATCTGATGCAATCTGCTTATTAGCCCACAGCTCCTTGAGTATTGTAAGTGGACTTCTAATGGTTCTCCCATATAACATCTCGAAAGGCGAGAAACCAAGACTCGTTTGCGGTACTTCGCGGTAAGCGAACAAAGAGCTGGGAGATATCTATCCCAATCAGTAGGTCTCTCCTGGCACATTTTCTTGATCATATTTTTGAGGGTGCCGTTGAACCGCTCTAAAACCCCATTACACATGGGATAGTAAGGCATCGTCAGTAACTGTCTTACTGACAAAAGGCAGTTAACCTCCTTCATTAGCTCCGATGTGAAGTTCGAGCCCCAGTCACTCAAAACTTCCCTCGGGAACCCATAACGCGAAAACATTTCCACAAGACCCTCCGCCACTTGGTTACTGTCAATAGTTCTCAGTGGAATAGCGTCAGGATATCGAGTGGCCACGTCAACCAGAGTAAGCACATATCTATTGCTTTTGAAGGACAATATAGAGATTGGCCCCACAATGTCAATAGATACTCGCTGAAACAGTATGTCGATGGCTGGAATCTTGCCCAGAGGTACGGGACCAACTCTTCCCTTCGGGACTGTGCGCTGGCACACATCACATGAGCAAACAAAGCGCTTAACTTCACTGTGAACATCCGGCCAAAAGAACTCCTCGGTGACCCTACACACCGTTTTTCGAACACTCTGGTGTCCCGCCATGATGGCGTCGTGTCCTAAGCGTAGCACTCTCTCTCGCATACCTCTCGGTAAACACCAGCTGTTGGACGCGCCTTCCTGAACTAAATATGCATTCCCTGTGCAGAAGATAATTTACCAAGTGATATTCGAAGGACGTGCGACTCTTTCTTTTCACTTTTTTTCCAACTATTTCTAAGCAGGTCTTCAGGCTCGGGTCTTCTTTTTGCCTAATTGCAATTTCGCCCGGTGTTATGCTCAGGCACATCGTAACAGGAGTAGAGAGCGGACGCTGCGTTGTCCGGGCTATCGCTTGAGCTCTTGTCTCCACTGCCGACGAGAAACTCACTGCACCCGTCTGAGCTGTCGCGGACCTTTCCTCCTTTGGATGTTCTTCACCGTCCAGCATCTTCTACTCGGGATCGGGGTCTTCGGCACCTCTTGCACCCGTAACGTTCCCCAAGATGAGATCGTAGATGGTTCGGTGCACGCATTTTGCCACTACCTGCCCAGTATAATATGACGTGGACACTAGAATCCTTGCTTCAGGAAGGTACGTCACTGTGCTATCTACAAGAGTGACGGCCGACGCTTCCCCTGTAAGATCCTCGTCCTTCACCCCGATTCTACGAACCAAGACTGTGTTAGCTCCACTGTCTCTAAGCGCCAATATAGGACGGTCCCCTATTTGCCCAACCACCACTGGCACTGCTGCTTTCGACTTGGGTGTTCCACTCACTGCCTCATTTTCCAGCGGCATTTGCTCTCCTTTCAGCTGTGGAACTTCAGGTGGCGTGACAAGTTCTACCCCAGAGTCGACAACGCATGCAGCTCGGTCCTGCGTTCTGTATCGGCACTAATCCAGTGTATTACCCCTCCTCTTACAACCTTGACACACAACCTGTGTTTTTTGGGCAGCACTACTAGTCCGACAGTCAGCTACATGGTGTCCCACCTTGCCGCAGAGAAAACACCTTATTCGCGCCTTAGATGCACTGCCATATGCTCTTGCTTTTGCCGCATCTGTCTCTAGGGTCTTTTGGGTTTCCTCCTTTGCCTTACTCAAATTTCTTAGCCCTTGAGCCTCGAGGAATTGCTCTGCAGTGTCTGCGAACTCTTCCAATGAGCACAACTATCTTTCAGGAATAGCGCTAGCTTTGAGCTGCAGCACGCTAAAAATTGCTCTGTGACCAGCTTGCCACGCACCCCTTCAAAACTCTTCTCTGTGTTTGACATATTGTCACGTAGTGGTGACGGCAGTCGAAGCAGCGATGAAGACGGACGAAAGGGTCTTCTAAAAGAACTGTTTATTGGGCTGACTTGCACCCAAAATGGACTGAATCACTCGGCGGCGGCGAAGCGACAAGCGTGCTCGGCGGTCGTCGAACAGAATGCCCGCCGCTGTCGGCCGTGCTCAATTCAAAGCTGATAGCGAACATTCGAGATAAAGGGCGCAAAGTTACTAGAACATTCCGGAACAACGTAGAATCAGCTTTGCCTGGCTGCGATCAATCGAGATAAATCTAGTCGCGTCTTGCGTCGCAAACAAAGCGATAAGGTGGTGTCGCGGCAGATTCGAAAAACGAACAAACACTGCAAATATTGCCGGCATTACTCCCCTCTCAAAGAAGCATCGACCCGATGCATTAAAACAAATAATGTGACTAGTAAGGGAAAAAAACAGATCTTGCGAAAATAGAGCATGGAAATGCAGCGGCCTTTAGCGCGCATAATACGGCTTCAGACGGACTACATGGACAACTTCTGCTCGTACGCTGCGTCGCTGGGATGCAGTCATTGCGTCAGGGATGACTTCATAATCCAGTTCACCCAGCCGACGAAGAACCTTGTACGGGCCGAAATAGCGGCGCAAAAGCTTTTCACTCAATCCACGGCGGCGAATGGGCGTCCACACCCAGACTTGGTCTCCTGGCTTGTATTTCGCGTTGCGTCTTCGTAGGTTGTAGCGTCTGGCGTCGGACCGCTGCTGATCTTTGATCCGTAATCGGGCAAGCCTTCGAGCTTCTTCTGCGCGTTGAAGCTAGACGGCAACGTCGACGTTCTCTTCTTTTGTAACGTTGGGCAGCATGGCGTCTAGCGTGGTCGTGGCCTCCCTGCCATGGACGAGCCTAAAAGGCGTCATCTGGGTGGTCTCCTGCACTGCGGTGTTGTAGGCGAAGACGACGTAAGGCAGGATGACATCCCAGGTTTTATGTTCGGCATCGACATACAGAGCGAGCATATCGGCGATGGTTTTGTTCAGGCGCTCGGTCAGTCCGTTGGTCTGCGGATGGTATGCAGTTGTCCTCCGGTGGCTGGTTTGGCTGTAGCGCAGGATGGCTTGCGTGAGTTCCGCCGTAAATGCTGTTCCTCTGTCCGGGATGAGCATATCGGGGGCGCCGTGTCGAAAAATATTGCACTCCACAAAAAATTTGGCCACTTCTGCTGCTGTTCCGTTCGGTAGGGCTTTCGCCTCGGCGTAGCGGGTCAGGTAGTCGGCCGCTATGATGATCCACTTATTGATGTTGACGTTGGAAAAGGGCCAAGCAAGTCCATGCCAATCTGCTGAAAGGGTCTTGAGGGAGGTTCAATGGTGTTCAGAAATCCTGCTGGTCGTGTGGGAGGAGTCTTTCGTCGCTGACAATCTCGGCATGTTTTCACATAGTGTGCGACATCGGCAGACAGTCGGGGCCAGGAATACTTGTCTTGAATGCGGCGGAGGGTGCGAGTAAACCCGAGATGTCCAGCTGTCGGCTCGTCGTGTGAAGCCTGTAGAACTTCGCGGAGACAAGTAGGTACAACAACGAGGTAGGCTGTTTTGTTCGCTGTAAAGTTCTTCTTCACAAGGACCTCATTCTGCACACAGAAAGAAGACAGTCCTCGCTTGAATGAAGCGGGGGGTGAAGAAACCTTGCCTTCCAGGTACTCGATGAGGCCTTTTAGGTTGGGGTTCGAGCGTTGCTGCTGAGCAAAAGAGCTTGCGCTGATGGGTCCCAGGAAGGCGTCCTCATCGTCGTCCAGCAGCGGTGCATCTACAGGGGCTCGTGAGAGGCAATCGGCGTCAGTGTGCTTGCGTCCGGACTTGTAAACGACGGTGACGTCAAACTCCTGGAGGCGCAGACTCCATCGAGCGAATCGGCCAGAGGGATCCTTCAAATTGGCAAGCCAGCAGAGCGCGTGGTGGTCGCTGACCACCTTGAACGGCCGTCCGTAGAGGTAGGGGCGGAATTTCGACGTAGCCCAGATGATGGCAAGGCACTCCTTCTCAGTGGTCGAATAGTTAGCCTCGGCCTTGGAAAGGGAACGGCTAGCGTATGCGATGACCTTCTCCAGCCCGTCACTTTTTGAACGAGAACGGCGCCTAGTCCCACGCTGCTTGCGTCGGTATGAACTTCAGTATCGGCGTTTTCATCAAAATGCGCAAGGACCGGTGGGGACTGTAAACGACGCTGAAGTTCCTTGAAGGATTCTGCTTGCGGCGCTTCCAATTTAAACGGCACGTCTGCTTTCGTCAGTTGGGTCAGGGGCTCGGCGATGCGCGAAAAGTTTTTCACAAATCGTCGGTAATATGCGCATAGTCCGAGAAATCTGCGCACTGCTTTCTTATCGGCCGGCGGTTGAAACTGTTCAATAGCAGCTGTTTTCTGCGGGTCTGGGCGTACTCCTTCCTTGCTAACGATGTGGCCTAGAAACAGCAGCTCTTCGTAGGCAAAGTGGCATTTCTGTGCTTTCAAGGTTAGGCCAGATGACTTGAATGTGTCTAGTACTGTTCGAAGTCTTTTGAGGTGCTCTTCAAAGTTCGAGGCGAATACAACGACGTCATCTAAATATACCAGACAAATCTGCCACTTCAGGCCTGCCAGCACTGTATCAATTACTCGCTGAAACGTCGCTGGTGCGGAACAGAGACCAAATGGCATCTCCTTGAACTCAAACAGCCCATCCGGAGTTATGAATGCTGTCTTCTCGCGATCTCTTTCGTCGAGCTCAATTTGCCAGTAGCCGCTCTTGAGGTCCATCGATGAGAAATATTTTGCGTTGCAGAGGCGGTCCAGTGTGTCGTCGATGCGGGGGAGGGGGTAGACGTCCTTCTTTGTTATGTTGTTCAAGCGGCGGTAATCCACGCAGAATCGAAGTGCGCCGTCTTTCTTTCTCACTAGAACAACCGGTGCCGCCCATGGGCTGTTTGAAGGCTGGATGACGTCGTCGCGAAGCATTTCTTCGACTTGGTCCCGGATGGCTTGTCGTTCTCGCGGAGACACACGGTAGGGGCTTTGACGGAGAGGTCGGACGTGTTGATCCATTATAATGCGATGCTTGGCAATTGGCGTCTGTCGCACCTTCGGCGATGTCGAAAAGCAGTCACTGTAGTTTTGAAGCAGACTGCGGATCTGGTCTTGTCTGTTCCGGTGCAGGGCTGGGTTGATGTCGAAAGTGGGCGAGTTCTCTTGGTCAGGCGGATCTTCTGCGGAGGGGTCGGAGAGGGCGAAGGAATCTCGTACGTCAGATATTTCGTCGTAGAAAGCAATCGTCGTTCCTCTGTTAATATGCCGGTATTCTTCGCTGAAGTTAGTCAGCAGTACTTCGGCCTGGCCATTGCGGAAATGTGCGATACCTCTTGCGATGCTGACTCCTTGGTCTAGTAGCAACTGCATGTTCCCCTCGATGATGGCTTCAGTGTTTATGGCTTTCGTGGCGCCTACGGTCACGATAACGCTTGAACGGGGTGGGACGCTCACTTCTTCCTCCAGGACACTAGGGCAACGTGATTTTCCCGAGTTTTCATCGAAGCGATGGCTTCGTCCGTCGAAAGCGTGATCAGCTTGGATCGCAGGTCGATGATCGCCTGATTCTCATTAAGGAAATCCATACCGAAGATCACTTCGCGGGAGCATTGCGGTAGCACAACAAAGGTCGCAGGATAGGTATGTCCTTTGACAGTCACTCGCGCTGTGCATCGTCCTGATGGCGTAATGAGGTGGCCCCCAGCGGTGCGAATTTGTGGGCCGTCCCAAGCCGTTGTGACTTTTCTGAGCTGCGCAGCGAATGTTCCATTCATCACCGAGTAATCGGCTCCTGTGTCGACTAGAGCGGTAACTTTCCGGCCGTCGATAGTCACTTCTAGGTCGGAGGTCCTGGCTCTTGCATTGCATGTCGCTCTCGGCGTCGGATCACGGCTTCGTTGCGTATGCGAGTCACGGGTTGGGCGTGTGGTCGAAGCTCCTCTGGGTGGCGGCGTCGATTTCAAGGTAGCTTGCGTCGTGGTCGAGGTTCTCATTGTGTGCGGCGTCGGTGCAGCGAGTGTCGGTTCTTCATGCGGCGTCGCGGGTGCAGCGTCTTCATGGGGCGTGGTCGGTGGAGGATCTTCGGCGTTTAGCTCGTGAGCAACCTCACCTCCAGAGGTTGCTGCCTTTAGTTTCCCCTACGGGGGCTGGGCGACCTTCCTCGTACCGCGGCCGCGTAGCTGCGGCGTGGCGACGCAAAGCGCGAGGTTGACGGCGATGGTGAGCGCGAAAAGCGGTTCGGCGTGTACTCTTCTCGACGCAGGTACTCGTCGATTTCGTGCGGACGTTGTCCGAAGCGTGGTCGTGGGGCGTTAACGGCAAATCCTTGAAGACCGATACGTCGGTACGGGCAGTGAAGAAGAATATGGCCGGCCTCACCGCAATGGAAGCACAACGGCCGGTTGTCGGAAGTCCTCCAGGCGTCGCATTTCCTGGGGCTTGAGCGTCGGTCATAGGCTGGGCGGGCGGGCGCTGGGAGGCGGCGTTGTGGAACGATTGGCTCATCTCGGGGAGGACGTGGGGGTTGTCGCTGGGGCTGAGCAGTACTTACTGCAGCGGCGTAGGTCATGGCCTGGGGTTCTGTGGCCGTCGGGGTGCCAAGTGCCTGTTGCACTTCTTCCCGTACCACATCCATCAGAGTCGCTGCTTGTGGCTGTGGGGAAGATGGCAGTAATCGGCGTAGCTCCCCTCGGACAATTTCGCGGACAACTTCCCGCAAGCTGTCGCTGGTGGTGGCCGGCGTGTCCGAACGGATTGCACAGGCAGAGGAAGGGCGATTGTACTGCCGAGCTCGAATGTCGAGGGTATTCTCAATCGTGCAGGCTTCTTGCATAAACTCCTCGACTGTTTTTGGCGGCTGGCGGACGAGGCTTGCAAAGAGTTGTTCTTTTACGCCGCGCATTAAAAACTGAACTTTCTTTTCCTCGGTCATCCCGGGATCGGCGCGGCGAAATAGGCGCTTCATCTCCTCGACGTAACTGCGGACGGGCTCATTCGGAAGCTGGATCCTGGACTCGAGGAGTAGTTCGGCTCTTTCTTTCCTCACGACACTGGTGAATACCTTCAAAAGTTCTCTCTTGAATAGCTCAAATGTCGTAAGGGACGACTCGTAGTTTTCGTACCACGTGCGTGCGGAGCCATCCAATGAGAAAAAAACGTGTCCAATCTTTTCCGCATCATCCCACTTGTTGAATGACGCCACGCGCTCAAATTGGTCCAGCCATTCTTCAGGGTCTTCGCCTAGGGATCCATTGAAAGTTGGCGGCACCCGCGGCTGCTGCAGTATGATCGGTGTCGACATCTTTGGCGAGGTTGCAGTGCTGGTAGCAGCGTCTTTTCGCTGTCTGGTGCGGTCCGGCAGTTTCCCGAACTCAGGCTCCTCTCCCTGGAGACGTCGGCTGGCTCGCTGAGCTGCTGGTTCGTCCTCGGGTGTGAAGCGCTTAGGGCTGGGTTCACGACCTGAAGAGGGCGTCCGGAACATGGAAGTTACCCCGCACCTCCACCAGATGTCACGTAGTGGTGACGGCAGTCGAAGCAGCGATGAAGACGGACGAAAGGGTCTTCTAAAAGAACTGTTTATTGGGCTGACTTGCACCCAAAATGGACTGAATCACTCGGCGGCGGCGAAGCGACAAGCGTGCTCGGCGGTCGTCGAACAGAATGCCCGCCGCTGTCGGCTGTGCTCAATTTAAAGCTGATAGCGAACATTCGAGATAAAGGGCGCAAAGTTACTAGAACATTCCGGAACAACGTAGAATCAGCTTTGCCTGGCTGCGATCAATCGAGATAAACCTAGTCGCGTGTTGCGTCGCAAACAAAGCGATATGGTGGTGTCGCGGCAGATTTGAAAAACGAACAAACACTGCAAATATTGGCGGCAATATCAAGCCACCTATCAAAATAGTTGGTCAGCCTGCAGGAAAACTGCTTCGCGGATTCTGAATCCTCAGATTTCGCGGTGTGAAATCTCTCACGAAAACCCTCTGCCGTAAGCCTGAATCCTTGGAGGAGTGCCTTTTTGACTTTCTCGTAGTCCATGGAATCAGCAGCAGGCATCCTTCCAAACACATTCAGCGCCTCTCCGACTAAACAAATGCTTAATGCCGTGGCCCATTCACAGCGCTCCCAGCCTTCCCCCAAAGCTATCCGCTCGAATCGTTGCAGATATGCATCCAGATCATCTCTCTTGTCATCAAAAGGAGCCATCAGCTTCCGTGGGCAAACTCTGCCGGTCTAGGAGATTCTGTACCCGCTAAGGAACGCTGATCATTGTCCGTGATCTCCTCATATCCTCCCGCGACATGCGCCTGTTTCCACAAAATAAACTCTTTCTCCCGCTCTATCTTTCTTTGCTCCTGTTCTTCTGCCTCGCGGGCTTTTCTAGCTTCTCGCTCTTCTGCCTCGCGAGCTCTTTTCGCCTCGCGCTCTTCTGCCTCGCGAGCGTCTGCGCGTGCTTGCGCCCTTTCCTCTCTCTGCCTTTTTGCCTCTTCTTTCTCCTCGGCTTTTGACCACCTTATTCACCATAAACTGCTACATAAACTTAAACTCTATGACATAAGTGGCACACCACTTCTCCTCAGCGAATATCTTCAACATCGTTTTCAGTGTGTACAAATATGAAATGATGTCTCCTCTTTTCAGAAAGTTTTCACTGGCGTCCCACAGGCTAGTATTTTTTACCTTTACTTTTTGTTCTTTACATTAATGACATCGTTAAATTAAGGAAGAAGTCTCAATATGTAATTTATCCAGAAGACACTGGCATGTTTTTTGAAAAGTAATAGTCTTGAAATTCTAGTCCCAAGCATTAACAGCGCGTAGGATGGCCTCAAACACTCGAGCGAAGCAAACTCCATGGTACAAAACGCGAAATAGACAAACACAATTACTCTCCACGCGCGAAATAAGGCGATCATGGAAGGACCTCAGATTACCATAGGGAAATCTATTATAGAAATTGTAGCTACGCTCAAAACACTTGGAGTATTTTTCAGCACGAGCATGGTCTGGGACGCTCACGTTCTATGTCGCCACCCGAAATGTGTAGGAATGCTAGCAAAATTTTGGTACTTTCTTCCGATGTCAATAAAAGTGCTAATTTACAGCACGCTGTCCCCCCTCATTTAAATTACTGTTTCTTAGTATAGGGAAATGCAATGCAGGCCTACATAAATAAAATATTCATTCTTCAAAAGAAAGCTGTCTGGCACATAGTAAATGTGGATTACCATGCGCATACAGATGAATTTCTCATGCTCTTTCACATTACATCAGCTCATGACGTATATAAATATAATTTACCGCTGAGATATAAAAAATGTATGCCCTACCACCAGAATACGTTGCTAGAACTACCCGGCCTGAAAGCCATCATTCCAACACGTTCATTTCGAGATCAGTCATTCTGGTGCGTTCACTTCTGTCCTGCAGAATACGGACGTTCTACGTTACGCTTTGCCGTTCCACATATATTTAAATAAGCTGCTAAGTAGTGGCATATCTGTGAAAAAAAAACGTACCCACTTGACATTCTGGTCGCTTGGAGGCGGTGACGTTCAGTTCTCTTGATAAATGTGCTAACACAGTGATCAAGTGATCGCAATGATTATCCTTGTGGGCATATATGTTCTTTTCTTTGCCTCTTAAGAGTATATGCGCGCAGTGCCTTTTATTTTCCCCAGCTACTCTGTAACTATATAGTGGAATTTGTTTCACTTTTCTGTCCGGGTTTACCTACATCGTCATGATGTAAATAAAGACGAACTTGAACTGATGGTACCAATCAAGAGCTTCTTGAATCTGCTTGTTTGGCACAACTGCTAAACGGGAAAGTTGGTGATGTATTGTTTGGGGTGGCAGCACAAAAGACGGTCACAAAAGTGAGAGGAACGCAGGACAAGCACTAGTTTGTCTCCGGTAAAGCGTGACCGTCGGATACAAAACCTGACCCTCGGCGACGGTTGTTTAAATGGATTGAGACAGTGGCACGGTATTTCTAATCTTCAGCGCATGCGGTACACCGATGCGAAGACCAAAATGATAGAGCAGAAAGGGGGGAACCTCTCTTGCTGCCTAAAACTTTTGAGGTGATCTTTAAAGATAGTGTGGAGGTGCAGAGAGCGAAGTGGGTCACATGGTGTCAACTGCAATGCAGTAACCAACTTGAACTAGTCGCACGAGGGGTGCTAAGTGTTTATGCTTGTGCACAACTGGAAGTATTTTTTTACATAATTATGTGTTTCGGGCTGCGCTATCCTTTCATATTTTTGCGGGTTCTGATTACTTTGGTGCTAACACACCTATGGCAACAATAAAATATGCTGCATATTCAAGCTAATAATGGCGCAAGACGTGGACAGCTAGTTAAGAACTTCAACCATATGATCACGATATGTTATACTTTACTAGTACACAACCCAATGCTAGATGGCAGTGAAGAATAGATTCTAAGGCCACCAGCAAACCTTACAAGAATCAACAGACTAACGCAAGTCGTCGGTCGTTAATGTGCTCTGATGGCAAGCTGAATTGCTAAGTGGCATGGGAGCATCAGCGGTTGGTGGCAGCATATACAGCTCCGTCAAGAGGCGCGTTAGGAGTAGTATATGCGTATTAACTTAGTTTAGCAAGGGCTTTGTGTTGAATTTTTTTAAACATCTTGTTAAACAAAATTGAATGTTGCAAACACCCAGAAAATTGACTGGACCGCAGGGCAGGTAAACTTGACAGCTTGTGAAAGAGGACCGTTGTTCTGCTCGTATGAGTATCCAAAAGCACCAGACTGCAGTGGTAGGCCTTAGCTGTGAAAACTCAGCACAGTAAAAGAAAAACGTAGCCTATTACACACCACACGAGGAAGAAGCAAGCGATCACGCTTTGAGCGCTGTGTTGGCATCTCGGCCAACAACTAGAGCAAAAAATTACAATTAGAACAAAGAGTTGCAATTAGAAAAAACAGATGTAATCGGCGAACCCTTTAAGAAGCACACAGTTCGGCTCTACACGGGGTGTAGTTAATCACGCCTCTAGGCTTCGAATTGCACTTTCTAGATAGGAAATCCGCTCCCGCGGATGAATTGCATCACTTTGAAACAGGTCAGCGCTATAAAAGACAAAATACACGGCGTGAGAACGACGACACGACAGAGGTGAGCGCTACTTCAACAGATTCTTTCAAAGCAACTAAGAGTTCGGCTTGAGGGACAGAATAAAACAAATACACCACATCAGCAGAAAAAGCGTAACTGACCTGGCGATTGCCCTCAAGGTAATCCGACACAAGGGACTTCTTTGTCTCGAAGCGATCATCCACATTAATTAACGGGAGCTTCTTTAAAAAAAACCGGCTAACACATTCGTGCCATGAGCCATTTTCACTGATGATCGTTGATGCACACATGCTTAACCAACTAGCCCAGCACCAAGTTTTGTTAAAGAATTGCATCAACTTCGTTTCCAAGATGAAATCCCACCCAGCGTGGCAGTATTTTCCTAAGGGCAAAATTTAAAACAAATTTTTGAGTTCCGTTGTAAGTGCACAAAAAAATATCAGGCATTATATCTTTATCGGGAGCTATATTCATGAACATATCCTAAGGCCACGTCCCCGCGGAAACATTGAACTCCAAACACCATATTCGCCCTAATAAAATTTTTGGACAATCATCTACAAGCCGGCGAGATTCCAATACACAGATGAGTACAAGAGGCTCGACTGAAGCAGTGTGATGGATTCAGGAGTAGGTTGTGTTTAGAAAACCTGTTTGGAATATGACTATTTGTAGGAGTGACCTACGAGAACGGAAGATCTGCCCTCCTTGATAGTGCCATATATAAATGAGCAGGCAGTGCGGAGTATGAGTTTCCTTTTGTGCACGTTAACGTCCAGGCCATGAAGGACTCAATATAGAAGGCGTCGGGATAATATCGACAACCACCTGGGGTTCTTTAACGTACAATTACATCCGACCTTACACCAACCCCTAGCACTACGGTTCCATCTAAACGCGGCCGTCGCGACCGGGATCCAGCCCGCGGATTTCGGATCAGCGGCTTACGAAATAACCACTGCGCCACAGCGGCTGCTTGGAATTTGATTGGCTTTTGAGGATGTGCAACTTAACAGGCCCAACTACGTTTTAAAACAAAGAGAGCATGCTAGAATTATTATGTTTGTGGCAGTGTTAATTGAGCAGCGTAAAATAAGTAATCGAATAGTAAGAGTGAATGGATGTATTTTTTACAAGGAAGTAGTCACTCATTGCCATCCACCCGAGTACAGCCATGCGGCTGAAAACGAAATAGGCATTTATCAAGAGAACTGAAAGTCACCGCTTCAAAGTGACAAGAATGTCACGTGGGCTACTTTTTTCCACAGATATTCCTGTACTCAGCCGCTTATTTAATACATGCGGAACGGCAAAGCGTAACATAGAACGTTCCTATTCTGTAGGACAGATGGGAACGCACCAGAATGACTGATTTCGAAACGCATATGGTTAAAGATCCCCAGGAGGTCGAAATTATTCCGGAGCCCTCCACTACGGCACCTAATTCTTCCTTTCTTCTTTCACTCCCTCTCTTATCCCTTCACTTACGGCGCGATTCAGGTGTCCAACGATATATGAGACAGATACTGCGCCATTTCCTTTCCCCAAAAAACCAATTATTATTTTTATTGGAATGGTGGCTTTCAGGCCGGGTAGTTCTAGCAACGTATTCTGGTGGTAGGGTATACATTTTTTATAACTCATTGCTAAATAATACTCATATAGGTCATGAGCTGGTGTAATGTGAAAGCGCGAGAAAAATTCTTCTGTATGCTCACGGTAATCCACATTTGCTATGTGCCGGACAGCTTTCTTTTGGCGCATGAGTACTTTATTTATCTTGGCCTTCCTTAGATTGTTCCGTACTAAGAAACAGTATTTTAAATCAGGGAGGAACAGCGTGCGGCAAATTAGCATTTTTATTGATGTCGGAAGACAGGACCTAAATTTTAGAAGCATTTCTACACATTTCTCGAGGCTACATAGAACATGTGCGTTAAGATCATGATCTTGCTGAAAAATGCTCCAAGTGTTCTTCCGTATCCACAATTTCTATCATAGAATTCCCAATGGTAATCTGAGGTCCTGCCATGATCGCCCTATTTCGCGCGACGAAAATAACTGTCTCTCTTTTTCGCGCTTAGTACCAGATAGTTGGCTTCGCTCGTGTGATTTAGGCAACCCAGCGCGCTGTTAATGATTTAGAGTAGAAATTCGAGACTATTACCTTAAAAAAAGGATACCTCATTTTATATATGTACACACCGAAAACGATGTTGAACTTATGATTCGATAAGAAGTGATGTGCCACATATGTCATAGAGTTCAAGTTTTTGTAGTAGTTTATTGTAATTAAGGTGGTCAAAAGCCTTTGAAAAGTCAACAAAAATTGCTATGCATGCCTCTTTATTTTGAAATGGTTCAAGAATTATTTCTCTTTGTGTTAGTAAAGCTGTTTTAGTAGATCTGCCTTGACCAAATCCGTATTGAGACGTAGACACTATGTTTAATCTGCTGCAGATTTTGTGTAGTCTTGTACAAATTTTTATAAACATCTGGAAAAATCAGGCAATATATAAATTGGTCTATAATTCAAAGATGTAATTCTTATCTCCGATTTTAAAGATTAAATAACTTTTGATACCTGCATCTGTCTGGGGATGTATCCTGTTGATAAGCCAAGGTTATAGATGTGAGTATGTACTGGAGCTGCAATAACTAAAACATTTTTAACAGGTGCACTTGAATGTCGTTTTTATAAAGCGCTTTATTAATATTAAGTGAGGAGAAAATGCTGCCAGCTTCCCGTTCGTTAGTTGGTTCAAGAAATATAGTGTAATAATATCTTCTAATTGCTTGCGTCTGCAACAGAGTACATGGTTCACTGCTCATAGCATCGCTGGGAAAGTTGTTAAACCTTTGAGCTAGTTCTGATCCCTTAAGTGGTTGTCCATCAATGATAAGTTCACTAAACGTTAAATAGATGGTATGCGGTTAAGCAGTTTATTAAGTTCTTGCCATGTTTGAGCGCTATCTTGACGGCAGCCTGTTTCAAATTGTTCATGCAAGTATCTTCTTTTCTCGGCATTTGAAAAGGCGGTTACTTTGTTACGGTATCGTTTGAACTCTGTTAGATCGCAGATTGACATAGTCTTGGAGAATTTTTTGAATAATTTGGATTTCTTTTTGAACACTTTAAGCCCTTTCTGGTGATCCATGTCTTACTACTGCTCTTCTTTTTTAGAGGTATGGCAACATCCTATCTCAGTTAAAATGTCAAAATGAACGATGCATGTTAATGTCTCACGTACAATTGTAGTGCTACGGCAAAATCTGCGACCATATTTCTGCTATTTCTAAAGTGTAAGTGTTTAGACGCCCTCTGGGATGAACACGACTCCAAAGCAAACTCAGGACATTTTTCTGATGTACACATCAAAGAAATTCGCCAGCTGACCCGCTATTTAAAATCAGGAGCCCAGGAAGAAAAGTTTTCGAGGAGGACAAATCTTATTGTGGCGTCATTTGGCAATTGGATCCATTGTGAAGTTTTGGACCTCGGCTCCTGTCACTGGCAACTGCTGAAACATCCGAACGAATTTCACCGTCCTCACCGCAAACTTGAGGAAAAAGTCTCAGTGAAAAATACTTTTGGTCCACCTCAAATCGCAGCTTACATCCTTGGCCGCGTTAACGCCTCTGACACGACTGGCAAGTTTGTGCACCTGTCACCTCTAAAAAAAAATCTTGTTTGTTCGATTTATCTCACTTGTGGGAGCAGCAGGATGCTAATGAGGAATAGGAAAATCAGGGAGATTAACAGGAAGAATGGAAATATTTAAAATAGCAAGAGGGGAATATGCTTGAAGGATAATCTGGGTGAACACCGCAACAATGTTGACAGTGCATAGTCCAGTAACAGCGCAATGCATTGTCGCGATTCCCAATGCATTCGTGTGTTTCAAATATGTCAATTTGTAGTAAAATTAAACATAAACTTGATTAAGAGATAACAGGCCACTGAGAAGAAGTCGTCTGGTGTCAGCTGTGTAAGTACTCCACCCTTATCTATCCTTGATAGAAATACCCTTTCTTTTGTTGCACACCATTGTCGGTCTCATGCTGCAATGTCGGAGCGTGAATCTTTTGTCAAGATCGTTGTGTTTTTGTATTACATATTGGTTAGCTCGAGGAAAATTATACGCGTAGCGGAAAACATAAACGCCTGTTGTTTCTTATGCGCTCCATGTTGTGCCCCTTTATTTTTCTCACCACGGTCTCTTCTTAAGCTTCGTGCCGTTGCGCTGGTACCCCAAGAAACTTTTTACATGTGAGAATCCACTTCAGCGATATCTATAGAATTACTCTGTTATTGGAAAGTTGAAACCTACATTCCTAAATAAGGAACGGGAAGGTCATTAGCGTTTCATTGCATGTGAAATAAAGAAGTTCCACAGATGCTTTGTCAAATTATGTCCGAGAGCAGTGTTTTCTCACGGGCATATTTTGTGAATACTCATCCTGCATGAAGTTTTTTATCGGAATTTAGAGCTCGAAATTGCTGAACAGGTGAATTAGAAAAATACTCTGGCGATTCCTGAATAAGTAGAGAAACCAGCTTGCTTAGTACAAAGAAGTATTTTAAAATTGGGCGCATGACAATACCTCCTTCAATTTTACAAAGAAACTTTGCAAAGCTTAGGAAATCTAATCCAGCGATTCTTGTTCGTGTTGCTGCTGCTCAGTCGTACACGACGCTGATCATTGGAAATGAACGCCAAATTTTGTACTCTTCGTGCACTCATGGATTAGAAATAGCCTTCAAAACTGTACGGTGGGAGCTCCGGAAGCATTTTGAAACAGATATTCTGCAGCGCCTCAGACGGTTAAGCCAGGAGTATAAGCATCTCCATACACCATTTCACTTTAGAGATTAGTTCTCGCTCAAGTACGAAAGAAAAAAATTCGCATTAAGTTAAACAGTGCGTGCCTCTGGCGGCACACACATGACGCCAGTTGGTGATAATCAGAAAAGCTGCGCATGTTCCGGAATGAACTATCTGACAAACAACTAAACTTTTTAATTCCCTGTGGCCTTTGCCTTTGGAGGGCAAATAACAACCTTTCTGAACTTTGGAAAGTTATAGTTCTTGGCACAATACTTTCACAGATTATTAGAGCATTTATTTACGAAAGAAGCATATTACCGTAAAAACTGGACTATAGGTCGGACCGGAATATAGGTCGACCCCCTAACTAACCAAATCTAAAAATGAAAAAGATATTTTTCAATGGGAAAAGTACCGAAAGACATCCTTACTTTGAAACAAATACGACTCGAGAGGTTGCACAATGGTGACAGTATTTAATTTCATTTAAATGCTGCTTGTATGTATACCGGCAAATTTTTTAACAATATCGCGCACTAATCGGCCCGCGTGTTTGTTTCTGGCACAGGCAAGTACGGCGCCGTAGAGCAAAGCCCTCCTCTTCATGAATCGCCGCAACCAGGATGGCGAGCCTTTGAATTGCGCCCTCGTGAGTCTAGAGGCACGCGCGATCTCTGCCGCTTTCACGCGGATGCATTTGGCAGTCACAGGCAGCGATCTTGCTCGCAGCGCAACGTTTCCTTCCTATTCTCGACACACTACGGTCTGCCCACGAAATGATGTTTTCTTCTGGTTGCTGCAAGTTGTAATACGCAGCTTCTGCCTCCGCCAGTACTGAATGCTATTTTTGGATACTCCAAATTCGCGCTGTGCCGCCAGGTTCCCGTGAGCTTCCTTGTACTCAATCGTGTTTTTCTTGAAGGCGACGGTAAATTGCCGTTAGCTTCCGCTTTGCATCTACTGAAACGCAAAATGGCGGCACTGCTGCTGATGGCGATGGTGATGGAGGCTGCTGACTTCATCCACCCACTGTTGCAAGACTTCCGTACTTTTTCCGCCAATGACCGGTATATAAGACGGGGATCGACTTTTCACCATGGTTTTTTGAAAAAAAGTTCGACCTATATTCCAGTTTTTACGGTAATTCTTTTTTCTCTTTCAGAAAAGCCGGTGACAATGCCTTCAGCAACAAGATCATTAGGAGCAAAATGGGTTGGTTTCTAACAAATGTTGAGCTCAACGGTCTTTTTAACGAAAAATAAGGTTTATCTTCTCTATTCAAAAATAGTGCGTAACCAATGCAAGAGAGATACCATTTGCAGTACACGTAGAAACATAATAGGTGCTATGACTCAATTTCGAAGCCGTTTACGAGACAATAAGGATGTTTTCGAAACATTATGCACGATTCAAAATATTAGAGGAGTATACCAAACTTGCGCATACTAAATAAAAAGTGAAAAAACGCAGTGAATAACTCAAGGTAGAGATAGCAGTGCAAAACGATTTCCTGATTTCATTTCAAAAACTCGCTACTTCAACGCAGAAAAACGAGTATTAAATATATAGTTGACGTGGTAACTACATGTCCATCACTCCCTCATTTTGCAGTTCACATTCTCTTACGCAGTTTTGACACTTTTAACATAACTCGATCGTCTCCAATCCACTTTTTTTAACATGGCCAAGAAATTGATGCAAGCAAAGCATCTATAACAGTGTACACATTCTAAACGCGTGGTGTTTCGACGTTAGCATCGCTGCACAGATGAATCTGTGCGTTAAGAGAAAGTCAAGTTTTAGAGCGCAGCGTCATACATCTTCACGTTTTATATTCTTCAGTTATTCAAGTTAATCCTTGAGGCACAATATTTGCTGCATACTCTGTTGATCGTTCCTTATCATTGATTTTTTTCAGCCACCTATTCAATACTAAAATATGCCGTTGCTTGCTTTTAATGCACAACAAGCTATAAAAGCTAGGCATTTGAGAGACTGCGCATTCGAAAATATTCCACATATGACTTTAGGTACTATCTTGGACTAGCAAACATCATGTGTTTGCATATTTACCTCCTCTTACAAGTGATAGATGTTTTGAGGGATGATTTTCTAGATTTGTAATATTGAGAAGCATTTAAGATATCTTCAAGCGCCATGCAGATACATAACCACCTGGAGGTCTCTATTACGGCATGGAGCAATGGCCTGGAAAGTTCGTCTATCAGGAGATATTCGCATACTTTTATGAACATTGCGCCTAGAACTATGAAACAACGCTTAACACAATCCCCCCTTCCTACTAGTGGGTAGTGCTAGTAGCAAGCCATTCATGGACCAAAGAGCCAGTTTGCGAAGGGAGAGAGTACTTTTTTAAGGAGCGTATTTATATTGTATGGAAAGATTGTAGGTATCTAAGCACATTCTTAGCGCAAATAGAACAGGAAAAAGAAACGAAGTGGACCGTACTCCGCGCTTCGTTTTTTGTCCTCGTCCGTCGGCGCTAAGCATTCGGCTAATTGCGTACCAACTAGCTTGAGAAAACATTATCGCAAAATATATGAATCTGCTCATTGTTGTACTCGTAGCTAATAGCAGTGTTAAATTCTACATTTATTCAAGGGCAAATCAAACAACAAGATTTGAAAAGTCTCTCAGATCTGCAGAAATTTATTTTTCAACTGCATGGATTTTTCAGCCTGCGTCAAAACACTGCTTACGCGGAGCAACCGATTTTGAATTCAGGATCTACAAAGGTTATACAGAAGTCGAACTTCCGATCTGTATTCGCGATACCAGAGCATAAATTCGTCAAATCAAAATTTTTTTCCTATATTTCCTGTATCTACGGTAGCAATGTCCACGGCTGTATTTCTTGCTTCGCGGTGAAAAACTTGTAGCTAGTTTGACGATGCTATAATGTAAAAGGCTATGAGAATTCTGTACTATTTACATTACTGGCATTTGTGTCACTTTTTAAAGTTCACGATCATCTGCTGCGTTCCCCGTCTCCAATCCGCCGTGTGGTGTATCTTCGAAACGTGAAATTAAGCTGTCTTTCTTTGTATTTTCATTCCTTCGGAGACTGCTGCTCTTTCATATTAGTTTTCTTGTGATCCCCTGCGAGCCCTTGATGTATTAAATGGCGGGTTGCTTAGCATTAATAAGAACGAAATGTTGTGCGAAAGCACGGGTTTTGGCAGCTGGACTCCTCCGCCACGTACCTCAACGAGCGATTTGTCGGCTACTGACGCAGGGAGGCAGCTGTACGCAATTTATTTCCGCAAAATCAACTGCATAAATGTCCCACTTTGAGGGACGCCGTAGCTAAAGACTCCGGAAATTTCGACCAGCTGGAGTTCCTTAACGTACTCTAACAACAATGCACTAACAATGCACAGTACACTGGCCTCTAGAATTTCGCCTCCATCAAAAATTCACCCTTTGCGGCCGGGATAAAATCTGCGTCGATGACGCATAGCTGAGGTGGACGCTACCACCTACTGACTTCGCGATGGGTATGTCCACTGCTGGCGTTCTTCCTCGGTTTCTGCAACACGTCTCACACGCTGCTGTTTCCTGTTGAGTATATTTATTTATTTATTTATTTACTTGGCACCACCCCACATAACTCACAAGATTTGGGGTGTATCCATTGGAATAGGGCTATTGCAATATTAAATATGCAGGCAGGTTTTTTTTTTCATTTCACATTCTCGCCATTGTCTTAAGAGTGATTCGTTGTACCGATGCGCAATAAATATAAAGGATATTAATGACGCCTGACAGCCCGAAAAGGGCCCTGCGATCCAGAGTTCGGGTATTTTAAAGCGCCGGAGTTATCAAAATCTTGCACGGATGGCATTTGGAGTAACCTGCCTCTAGCCAAAGGTGTTGATGTTTCGCACGATATACGGAGCCTGTTCAACCTGGAATCGCGTAGTGTGCGAACTTTTTTGACCGCGCGCGAAAAGTGTTTCTGCTCCGCGCAGTGGGCGTGAATTTTTCTCGACTTGACAGCGTGTACTGGAGTGTTGACCGTCTAGGTAACGTTTGTTCATAGGCTGGATGCATTCAGTTTTCTCTTTCATTTGCCGTTTCAGTGTCTCCTTTTGCGCTGCCGTTTCAAGTAGATATCACTATGAATTATATTATACAGAAGTAGGGCTGCCGCACGTTGTAACGGAAAACTATGAGTAAGACTTTGAGAATATCACTGCCGCCTACCTTATCACCATAAGAGCCATAAGCGATCCTCATGGATCGTACATTCCGGCAGTCTAACAAGCAGGCAATTTCATGGATAGTGCCACTTAGCAGTTTCCGGCACAGAGCTGGTTTTGCATTGTGGCTCACGATCCGACACATTTTATTTCAGTGCACTACAACTTATACTTGTTCTCCACATTTGTCGCTGTGGGTTTGTGTATCTGAAATCAGCATTGTGGCAGGGTACCCACAAAGCCTGCCGACCGGCTTGCCTACCGCGCTGTGATGATCTCACAAGGTCAAGCGACACGGGAAGGCGGACGCTAAAGAATGGAAAACAATGACACATAGTGCTATCGCAATTAATTAGAATTTGGGCTAACTACTCAAATTGACCGGAAGTTTTTTGCCACTATGCTTTGCCATGCATTCTTCCGTTGCGTTGGGCATTTGTCTGAATTTCAGACTCCAATTTAAAATAGCCAGGTCGCCTCCTTCACCAAAGACTGGCCATACTCCACCAAAAATATGGCAGCTCTTAATGCACTGCCACAGCTATGTTGGAGACCTCGAGTGAGAACTCTACTGCAGAAACATTTTGGGCAGCAAATACAGAGAATGTGTTTTCTCCCCATGGTCCGCAGTGCATTAAAAGAAGATTGTGTCACTGCAAACTCGATACTACTTCGCATCTATGGTTGAAGCTTTTTTCACCGCCTTGACCCCTGTATTCTTTCGCACAGAATTCCTAGTCAGCAGTGTTTTAGCCGCTGCGCACAGAAACCATGATACATTTCTGCATATTTGTGTCTTTTTTGTCTCGTATATAAAAGAAATTCAGATTGTGCACACTATGCCTATAAACGGTAGGAATGTTCAAACTATTCAGCAGTGTTTTGAATATATAGGAGCTGGAAGTGAATATTTAAATTTCGTGCGATGAAGCAGCTGGACATAGTTCACTAACCATTTAAGTGATGTGCAGGCTGTATATACTTCGCAAAACATGCACCCCAACCGCATGTCAAAAGGCAGTGACCTCGGCAGGCTGTTGGGTGTGTTGCTCGCTGTTGACGCGCAAGCAGCAACGTCAGTGTTGCATTGCACGAATTGCTTTCATCAGACATGGTGGCCTACGTAAGATGGCTTCAGAAATGATGTTTTCGTTGATGTTTTCCTTGTCAGCTTTATTTCTGAAAATTTGTGATCTTTTGAATGTCAATAAGACATAATTAGTATTGTCATATATACTTTATAACGGTAGCTGCCGTTCATCATTTAGCTCCTTTTCATTGTATGCTCTTCTCTGACAGCTGTATTTGAAAACTGGTGAATAAAAAAGGGAATTTTGGTATTTGTTCTGAAATGACACCTATTCACGTCCACGGCTGTTAAAACAGAATGCTGAGTGCGCGTTCGTGAGGTAACTTTAGACTATTCATTATAATATTCTGTGGTAGGATAAGAAATAAAGATAACAATCATCCACTAACATTAGGTGGTGGAAGTAAATTAGAGTTTTTAGGTAGCAGTAAAACAAAACCAACCTTTTCATATTATAAATAATCCTTCTTTTGCCGCTGCGGTGGCTGAGTGCTTATGGCGCTTGGCTGCTGACCAGAAAGACACGGTTTCCATCCCGGCCGAGGCGGTCGAATTTCGATGGTGGCAATATGCTATAGGCCCGTGTACTGTGCTGCGTCAGTGCATGTTAAAGAACCCCAGGTGGTGAAATTTCTGGAGCTCGACACTAAGGCCTCCCTAATAGACTTTGCCGCTTAGGGACGTTAAACCCTCATAAACTAAACCGTAAACTTTATTTTGGAAAAAGTGTCACTCCTCGAATCATGTTTAAAGTCCCACTACAAGCCCATTCGTGAATGGTTCCTCATCCGCAAGTTGAACACCGTTCAATCTGGTCTCAATGATGACGTCGAAAAACTAGCTTTTCCTCATAAATGTTGCGTCACATCACTTCATTTTTAATTCCTCCTGCTTGCAACACACACCCTGCCTGGTTTGATGAGCACTGTTCTTGAACTCTATAGTTTATCTCTTTCGTAACATTTTGGTAGCGACGAGGTATTTTATATGCCATGATTACAACGACTGATTTTTCGCCCACCCATGTTTTAGGCATAGTAGCAGCGCAAAAAAAAACACAACAGAAGAACTAGACAGCAAGAGACACCCACAGACGCTGCTCTCAAAACTGATTTTACTCCAGGCTATCAAAGTGGAATACAAAGGCTGCGTCGCGCATGCGCGAAAATAGAGAAAGAAAAAAGGTGTGCTATTACAATATCCTCATCATACATCTTATACTGCAGCGGAAAAAAGTGCACGTTCCGAACTATACAGCAGAATTGACGTATCGCTAATACAATCACTGCCCCTTTTCTTTATATGGAAGTCTTCCAATAGCTCACGTGCGCTCTTGTCCTTACCTTTTCCTAGGACCATAGTACTTTCAAAATGAGGTAAACACTTGCAACAACTGCAGAGCTGAACTAAACGCACGTCCTCACTGTTCTGTAAATTTAGTTGGTGCTCCCTGAGTCGATCGTTCAGGCATCTGCCTGTTTGGTCTACATAGGCTTTCCCGCAAGACAGCGGTATCTCGTATACCACTCCTGTTCGACAACACACGCGTAACCTGGCACTCTGTTTTCCGCAACCTTTTTTTGAAGATTCCTTGCCGGAGATGCGAGCCCATAGCTTGGATAGTTTTTCCGGAGCAGTAAACACGAGATGCACCCCAAACCTGCCGACAACTTTCTTCAGGTAGTGCGAAATTTTATGCAGGTAGGAGAAAACTTCCGATCGCACGCTCTTTTCATCTTCAGTCGTCTTCAGGCTCTTCGTGCGCATCTTCACGTTTTTTAAGTAGGGTCTCGGCAACCCTGTCACGACCGACTGAGGGTACCCAGACGCTACTAATCTTTCCAATTGACTATTAAAGCTGCTTTCCATTTCGTGTTCGCACAATCTCTCCAGTGCTGATTCTAGGCAGAGGCTTACAATGCTCCGTTTCAGGACCTTTGAATGTGCGGAATCACATGGAGGAGCTGTTTCTGTACAATTTGAGCATATGCCCAACACACGATCTTCACCAAACTTGACACGTATGTCTAAAAACTGATGGGCCTTTTGCTTCAGTAACTCGCAGGTGAACGTCAGTCCCTTTCCATGTTTTTTTTAAAAGCGTCTAAAATGTTATTATTAGTAGCGCAGTAGTGTAGAGCGCTCTGCTTGTCCAAAATGTTCAAAAAAATCATCTACGTGTTGGTACACTTCCGTAACTTCGTCCGGGCTAAAAACAAAAGATAAAATCTGGTCAATGCTGGCTAAACATATATCGCTTAAAATGGGTGAAACGCATGACCCAATGCAGATTCCTTTGGTCTGCAAATAGGGCTTGCCATTAAAAGAGATAAAAGTAATGCCGAGACAAAATTCTAAAAGGGTCAGGGAAGACAACGCTGCTCGATCTGATGTCACCTCAGCTCAGTAATTTTGCCTTGTTTTCTAGTTATTAACTAGGTTATTTCCATCCTTGGAAGACGGCCGCGTCTTTAAGGCGGTACTGTCCCTACGGGAACGGTACGGCAGCTCCGGCGCCGGTATCCTTAAAGGGACAGCGCCATCCGAAGGAGCCCAGTGGGGCGGAGGCGGCCATGGCATCACATGGCGGGGATCTGCCAGTCATCAGGGACGTCCAGCAGTGCAGTGCGTCATCATCGCTCAGTGGGGACGACTCAACTATCGTCGCCTCTGACGAGGAAGTGGCTGACATGGCGGAATTGGACAACGATGGCTTCAAAGTGGTGAGTCATCGGAAGCACCGGACAGTCGGCATCCCAGTGATAGTTCAGCCAAAAGAGAAAGGAGTTGACTTCAGAGAGTGGAACCCTATTAGGCTGTTCGATGATATTAAAGTACTACTGGAATCTGCTCCGATTCGCAGTCGCTTCACAACGCAAGGGGCTCTTCATCTAGACATCTCAACGGAAGAGCAAGTAGACATTCTTCTGCGGTGCTCTCAGATCGGTTGCATACGAGTTCAAGCCCGGTTTCCACACTCCTACATGACTAACACATGTGTTATAAGGGGAGTACTAGTGTGGTATTCGGAAAGCGCCCTTCTTGACTACTTGAAGCCGCAAGGAGTTCTGCACGTGCGACGGTTAATGCGCCGGGTGGAGCCTGGAGAACAACAATGGGCAGCGAAGCCTACAAACTCGATTGTGCTAACGTTTGCTCCCAAAACCGAGCGCCCTGGAATAATTGACCTTGGTTTCACCAAACATGCAGTCCACGAGTTCGTTGAAACTCCTCCCAGGTGCTTCAGGTGCCAACGCTTTGGACATGTAGCGGGAGTTTGCAACAAAGATCAACGTTGCAAGCGGTGTGGCGGTGGCCATGATTACAAAGAGCGCAAGGCAGATTTTGCTTGCGCTAATTGTGGAGGTGACCATCCAGCGAGTTTCAGTGGCTGCACATTCCGTTTAAGCGCCTTACACCGTCGCAAGTCCTTCATTAGTGGCCCCAAACCACAACCTACTGAGAAGCCGATACATGGAAGTGAAGAGTTCCCTGCGCTCGAGTCGCAAGCTCGGGACGTGGTAGCAAGCGACGTCGCTGCACGACCTGATCCGAGCAAGTCGGCAACGGCCTCCGAGGGTGAGCTGGCTGTTCGATCTGCTTCTGCAAAAAGTGTCCATGTTCCTCAGCGACCAGATCACAGCAAGACTCGACAACATAGAGGACATCCCCTTGCCTTAAAAGAGATGCAGACACCAGCTACCGTGGCCAAGAGTGGGTCCCAGTCCCCGTCTTTTGTCGAAGTGGTGCGCCAGTGCGTGCAGAAAAATAAGGAGCTCAAAAGCCGGAATCTCTCCTACCTTCTACGCGTTTTGTTTGATGTCCTGCGTTCATTTAGCCAAGCGATGCAGCCTGGCACTTTGAATAACTTTATACAGCTGGTGCTTTCCATTGAGACCTTGATCACCGCCTTCGCAGAGAACTTCAACTCCTAGATGGCTAGTTTTCTTCAAATTGTTGCAACTAAAAACCCTAGGAAAGTGCCGTTTATCATGCAATGGAACTGCGCTGGGATTATAAGTCGATCAGCAGAACTAAAATTGTTCTTGAAAGAGAACTTTGTTCCAGTACTGGCCCTCTCAGAGGCTGGCTTGCCAAGCGGGAGGTCTTTGCCGGGATACGTCGCCCACAAGAATTGCAGCATCAAGTCTTTTCCCACAGGAAGTGCCGCCCTTTACACACGAAGGGAGATTCCTCATGTGGCTTTGAACGTCACCGATCTTTGCACCGACAGTATTGAGGTAGTGGCTATGAGGATTCGGCTCGCCTTCCGAACTCTGTCCATTGCATCAGTATACGTGTCCCCGCTGAAGAAGGTCGATATGGCTTTGTTTCTCCAGCAACTTTGTGACCGCTGCCCAGCACCCAGAATCATCTGCGGTGACTTCAACGCCCACCACCCTGCCTGGGGTGACAGGAACACAGATCCTCGCGAACGCCAACTTGTAGAAGTCATCGACAGTTTGGACCTGTGCGTGGCCAATGACGGAAGTCCCCCTTTATTTCGGCCTCCAACCTCACCCACATCTATAGACCTAACCTTACATTCACCTGACGTCTGTGTGCAGTGGTCAACTAGAGCTGACCGAATGGGAAGTGATCACTACCCGATATTTGTGTTTACTGCCGACTTCCATCTGCGTGGTCCTAAAATTAGCGATGTTGTTAATTGGGACAAATACAGGAAGCACTTAGCCTGTGTTTCCGGTGATGTGACAGACAAAATGATTTATGCTAAGATGGCTGCTACCACGGCGCTCAAGCTACCTGATCATTTTCCGACTCCGGATTTAAAACTCAGGAACCTCTGCGCAGCGCGCAGAAGGGCGGAGCGACAACTGTTGCGGAAGAAGGACGACAGAGCCTTGAAGACAACATTCAACAGGCTCACCTCTGCCATTAGACGTCATGCGGACAAGCTCTGTAGGTCCCAGTGGGCATCCTTTTGCGCTAGTTTGACTGTTTTCTCACCGATAACGAGAATTTGGCGTGTCGTTGGCAGTCTTGCTGGTGGCTCTCGTCCGAGTAAACCTTTCGAGGCGCTTGCATTGCGCACGCAGAAACATCTCGTGTGCTTGGCAGAGGAATTTGCGGATGCACTTGTAAATTCCAGGCCAGGCATTCATCCCTGCACTCTACCTGCTACGTCTCCGTCTGTTATGGACGCCCCGTTCACACTTCGAGAACTACAGACAGCGCTCCGCAGCCTGCGGCGTCGCTGTGCACCGGGTCCTGACGGCATTACAAATCAAATGTTACAGAACCTGCCTCTGGAACTCCGGAAGATGCTCCTAACCTATCTCAATCGAGTGTGGGAGTCTGGTGACGTTCCCCCTTCATGGAAGGTGGCTTGTGTAGTCCCACTGCTGAAGGCCAGCAAAGAGATGACAGACGCGGCCTCGTATCGTCCTGTATCGCTGACGTCGTGTGTGGCTAAGCTCATGGAGAAGATGGCAAGTAAGCGTTTGTCTTGGTGGCTTGAGGACAGAAGGGCACTACCAACATGCATGACTGGATTCCGCACAGGTTTAAGCGCGCAAGATAGCGTCCTGGGCTTGATAAGCCACATTGAACATCAGAGTGCTTTTGTCCTTTCAACACTAGCTATTTTCCTAGACGTATCAAAGGCTTATGATAGCGTCCTGCAGAGCTCAATACTGAACAATCTGCAAGTCATAGGCGTACAGGGCTATCTTCTGCGATTCATTCACTCATTTCTCAGTGATCGTAAATTTAGAGTGCGGTTAGGCAGTACAATGAGCTCCGTAAGGGCGGTATCGCGAGGGGTACCTCAGGGTAGTGTCCTGTCCCCAACGCTCTTTAATGTTGTCATGGCTGGTCTTCCCGCAAAAGTGCAAAAACATTGTAGGCATGTCCATATGTCGATATATGCCGACGATATTTGTCTTTGTTTAACCGGATATCAACACAAACGCTTAGCTCTATTAGCGCGACAGGCCGTGCTTTCAGATAAAAGTTACCTTCAGGGTGTTGGGTTGACTCTCTCGGTGGAAAAATCTGGCTTCGTCCTGTTTCCAGGTAGGGGACGACGGTATGCGCGGCTGAGCATAGACCTTGATCAGTCTTGCCTTCGTCAGGTCAACCACATACGTTTTTTGGGCATCACTATTGACTCACGTCTACAGTGGCGACGAGCTGTGGACTCGATTGTGGCTTCACTATCTTCTCGTCTCAATGTGCTTCGTAGAGTTGCCAGTGAGCAATAGGGAAACCACCCTGCTTCAATGATCAGGCTTCACGATGCCCTGGTGACAAGCCGCATAGTGTACCAGCTCCCTTTATTTTCCCCCTCGGGCAGCTGGAACGCCTTGAGGTTTTGCACAGAATGGGACTAAGGAGGGCTCTCGGCGTTCCGCAGGCTGCTCTAAACAATGCAGTATTGTATGAGTCTAAATCGAAACCTCTTCGGCTAGCCGCTTCACAAAGACTTTTGCTACAAATTGGCCGCCTCAGAGAGACTGTTGCCGGGAGAGCGCTTCTACAGCGCCTTCGAAAGAGATCTGAGTCCCGGGCGTACTTGGCTTTAAATACTCTTCGTTCTCTGGGTCTCGACCTTCGAGATCGACCTAAGACGTTGAAGCCACCTTGGTCCTTTCCGAGCCTCGATTGTTCCTTGACAATTCCCCACGTTCGCGCTAAGCGGAATTCTCCTTTAGCGGCAATGCGTTCGCTCGTACTGGAACATCTTGAGATCGAATATGCCAGTCATCTTCAAATTTTTTACAGACGGCTCTGTGGACAAGGTCAGAGGATCTAGTGCAGCTGCTTTTCATATTCCGTTTTTGAAGTATGATTGGTCTGTTCGTTTTACTAAAGTCGTGTCCTCCATAATGGCCGAAAGCGTTGCCATTGAGGCAGCTCTAAAGAAGCTACGGTGTTGTACGCCTCAACCTACTGTCATAATTACGTATTCAAAATCTGCCCTTCAAAGGTTAGAGTACGTGTTCCCCACTGATGCCTTGAGTCTTAGATCCCTACGTTTGGTGCAGAATCTACATAGCAAAGGCTTCTCTATACGCTTTCAATGGGTGCCCTCGCACATAGGTGTCTTAGGCAACGAGATAGCAGACAACCTCGCCCATACAGCTCTCTCCGTGATTCCAGTACATGGAGTCCCTCATGAAGTCAAGTAAATGTTCAGAGATGTGGTGTTGTGCCACTTCAGTTCTTTGTGGAGCTCTCCTCATCAGCCATGTGTGACCAAGGGTCTCAAAAGGTACCAAGCTACTTTGCTGCACCGCGTTCGCACGGATTCTGCTCATACGCCGGCGTGGATGTATAAGACTGGCCTAGCTTTGTCACCATTGTGTTCAACGTGTGGTGTGTGTGGTGACATAGAACATTACCTCTTGTGCTGTACTTTGTACAACGCGGAACGGGCTGTGTTATTCGGATCCCTCAAGAAGGCAAGAGTTCCTCACAGTTCTCTTCAGGACATTGTTTTCCCGCGCGGGAGCCAGTCGAGTAGAAGGGATGCTTCTCGCCTTCTTCTACTTTACCTGCAGGACACGGATTTGGCCTCCACATGGACACGTCAGGAGTGTCTATTTGGGTTTTTGCGGACACTGTTTCTGCGATTTCTATTTAAGTGTCGCTACGGTGGAGCAATTGCCGGCAGCAACTGCAAGGCTAATCCCTCCGGTAGCTTACAACCACTCAACTCAACTCAACTAAAAGGGTCAAAAAATTGTCAACAGACATGCCAGCTGAATTCTGAAAACGGACTACACCACTCATGTAATGCACTGCTTCAGTGCTGTGAACAGCTCTTGGTGAGGTATTGATTACTACAGATTTTCTATATTCACAGAAAAAGCGTAGATGATGCTCGGTTTAGATTTTAGAAACTTGATTATTTCCTTAGAATTTTTAATAAGCAAAGGGTCAGTGAGTGTCAATTCTTTTAACAATTTTTGAAGGTACTGGCTCACCAGCAACTGCAAAGTCCCCTTTTCACTGTTACTGGCGCGGAAAGGAACTACAGGGTTGTGCGTCTTGCCGCTAAAAAACCCTTTCAACGCACTGCCTTTACAGTTGGATATCATGGTACTCAGCAAATCATTTTCCGACATCCTTGCAGAAGTTCGTAACATTTTGTTTTGCGATAACGGGGCGGCCTTTTTTATCGGGAAGTTTTCTTGCACTGCAGGATGTGCTTTCTCGTTAAACGAGCCCTGCGGAAGAACCACAAATCCTCCTTCTTTGTCGGCCAGTACAAGTGATAAATCATTCTCGTTAAAGTGTGCTAACACCATCTGCAAAGACGTTGCACATCGCTTATATTTAGCGACAACAGCAGCTTTCTTCAGGCAGTGCGCCCCTTCAAGCAGGCATCCCTTACGCTGTTCTGTCGGTGCTTTCTTTGATAAACGGCGATTCAGTGAAGCCAGGTCTTGAATAGGTACTGATGGTGCTAGTCCCTACTTGGGTCCCTTGTTGATGAGTCCGCTTATGCCCTGGGGCAGGTGAACTCCTCCCAGTACTTTAAAGCTTCCACCAACTGTTTTCTTTTCTTGCCTTCTCCGGAGCTTGGAGATCTTTTCTTATTACGCCCACCCCATCTCAGTTTGCCTGTGAGACGTTTGATGTAGCGTAGCTTGGTTTCAGCCAGCCACTGCGGACACTGGGTGTAGCACGTAACTGACAGCTAGTCCTAGTAAATGCGCACTTGCCGCCATAGCTCCGATCACAGAATTATGCAAGCGCGCTTCACATGTCCCCGCGAAGGGTAAACACGGCCAAAAATTTACTCACTTCTTCGGGAATCCGGCCTTTCCTCAGACAGACGGCGTTGTACTTTAATCAGGAACGAGCGTAGGCAATGGTGACGATTTTTTACACCCCGGAAGAACTATCGAAGCTTTGCCCTAGTATCTCCAGCAAAGAATCTGAAAAAAGGTTGCGGAAAAACGCATACCAGGCCATGCGAGCGTTGTCGGTATAAGAGTGGTATAAGAGATAGCGCTGTCCTGCGGTAAAGCCTACTTAGGCCAAGCAGGCAGATGCCTGAACGATTCATTCAGGGAGCAGCAACTAAATTTACAGAACAGTAAGGACGTGCGCTTAGTTCAGCACTGCAGTACTTGCAAGTGTTCGCCTCATTTTGAAAGTACTATGTTCTTAGGCAAAAGTAAAGACTAGACCGCACGTGCGCTGTTGGAAGCTTTCTATATAAAGAAAAGGGGCAGTGATTGTATTAGCGATACGTCAATTCGGCAGTATAGTTCGGAACGTGCACTTTTATCTGCCTCAAAATAAGCTTTATGATCAGGATGTTGTGATGGCACGCCTACTTTTTTTCTCGCTTATCGCGCATGCAAAACGCAGCCCTTATATTCCGCTTTGATATCTGGAATAAAATCAGTTGTGAGTGCAGCGTCTGTGCTTGTCTCTCGGTGTCTAGTTCTTCTTTTGTGTGTTTTTGCACTGCTACTATGCCTAAGACAAGTAACCAACTCGCCCAAGAGCTCGTATCACCCATGTTCAGTTTTTCATCGCTTTATCATACACAAGTGTAGTTTACAGCCGTGAGACTGTAAATCTAATCCTTGCCTGAAACCATACGTGCATACACAAAAGCACTGCTTCTTCTGTATCAGATCACTCTGCCGAAGATCAGACCCTGATCGGAACGCCAGAATAAAGATGTTCGTTCTTTTACCGTGCGTAGATCCATCTGCGTTTATGTTTCGCAGGTTCCTCACACCTTCAATTTCCGCTTATAATGTGACGAAGAAGACGAAGCTGGCAGAAGCGCCAGACAGAGCGCTCGCTCTATGCAAGCCGCCAGGAAATCATGTCTTGTCTAACGTCCATCGCTCATCATTATTCGGCTGGCCGCCGCCTAACATTTGGTGGGAGGTGTTGGAGAATAATCGGAATCCTGGTCCTGAAGCTTCAGCCTTCCATGGTAGGCGCGGTCGTCGCCCGTGAGTTCTTGGCCTGCGTCGCCCTGTCGTGCCCCAGTCTTTCAGACCCGAACTGACCTCACCGTTGTCTCCCCGCCCCGTCCCCAACCCAGACCAATCGACACGATGAACGGAACCTGCGGCCCGTTATCTTCGCGTACCAGGAATCATTCCGCCCTCTCCTCCACCGTGACGGCCAGCACCTTACAACTGCTAAGTACAGACCACATTGCTGTACTTCTTATCCTTTTACGCCCCTTTCAGCCCTCCCCCCAGAGCAGAGTAACCAACCGGAATATTTTTCTGGTTTACCTCGGGGCCTTTCCTCTACCACTTTTCTCTCCCTCGGTCCCCGTTCGGGGCAATCGCCCGGTGGGCCCGGATTTTGTGACGAAGAGGAACCTGGCAGCGGCGCGGGACGCAGCGCTCGCACTAAACCGGCGGCTTTTAAATAATCTTTTGTCGATCGCTCATCGCGCCTCATTTTTCGGCAGGCCGCCGCATAACAATATGGATGTATGTGTGCGTGTGTGTATATACTGTCCCGTTGGCGTTGGCGTAGAGTCAGCAACGGCGTTAAGCCACCGAGAGTCAGTGGCGGCGTAGCCCTGGACGAGAGCGCTTCCTCAACACTTCATTCTCTTCTTGATCGGCGTCGTCCGGAGCTGCTTGCACGGGAGCACGAGATAAGCAGTCGGCGTCTGCGTGGGTGTGACCGGATTAGTATGACGGTGATATCGAACTCTTGGAGTCGAAGGCTCCATCGTGCGAGTCCCCCAGAGGGATCCTTGAGGTTGGTAAGCCAGCATAGTGTGTGATGATCGGTCACTACTTTGACAGAGCGGCCATAAAGGTATGGTCTGAACTTCGAAACTGTCCACACGATGGCGAGGCATTGTTTTTCAGAGGCAGAGTAGTTGGCTTCTGCCTTCCATAGTGCGCGGCTCGCATAGGCGATGACACGTGATTGGTCCCGCCGAACTTTAGCTAGAACAGCGCCCAAATCAACGTTGCTTGCATCGGTGTGGACCCTGGTGTCTGGAAGGTCACCATAGTGCGCCAGCACAGGGGTGACTGCAGGCGGCGTTGAAGCTCTTGAAACGCCATCTGCAGTGGTGGTTCCCACCTGAACGTCACATGCGCCTTTGTCAGATCAGTAAGGGTGAGGCAATGTTAGAGTTCTCCACGTAGCGGCGGTAATACGCGCTTATTCGTGCAATCGACGAAATTTCTTCTGATCACGCGGCGGTGGAAAATTGGCAATGGCGGATGTTTTCTCGGGATCTGGAAAGTCTCCGTCGTAGTTCACGACATGGCCTAAAACTTTACTCTTCGTATGCAAAATGGCATTTTTCGGCTTTTAGAGTAAGGCCTGATGACGTTATGGCCTGTAATGCTTCCTCGAGACGATATAGGTGCTCCTCGAAAGACGGGGCAAAAGCGATGACGTCGTCCAGGTAGACCACAGAAGTTTGCCACTTCAAAGCCGCAAGAACGGTATCCGTGAGCCTTTGGAATGTCGCGGGTGCCGAACAAAGACCAAATGGCATCACCTGCACCTCGTACAGGCCGTCTGGAGTGATGTATGCCGTTTTTTCGCGGTCCCTCTCGTCTACCTCAATTTGCCAATATCCAGCCATCAGGTCCATGGAGGAAAAATATCTGGTGTTGCATAAGCGATCCAAGGCATCGCCAATTCTGGGTAGAGGGTACACCTTTTTGGTGATGTTGTTTAACCGACGGTAGTCAATACAGAATCTTAAGGTGCCGTCCTTCTTCGCAAGCATGACAGGTGCCGCACACGGGCTCCTAGAAGGTCGAACAACGTCGTTGACGAGCATTTCTTTCACTTGTGTGCTGATAGCTTCACGTTCTTTGTCTGTCTCTTACTGCCAGGAAAAAAAGAAAGGAAAGTGCACAGGCCTGCTCACTGGCTCAAGCCGAGCCACAGTCGCTACCACGTGCATATAGGAGAGTGGAAAGAGGGGATAGAAAGACAGGATAGTAAAGACGCGCGGTATAAAGACCCAAGCCGATCCCGGAGGCAGTGCAATACCGGTCCAACCGGTGACGGAAGTGAAGCAACCTTCAAACTCTCCACCACATTTCCAAAAATAAGTCCAACTTGGACCCGTAACAGATACTCCACGGGTCCGGACAATTGCTTTAGTGGACGCTCGATAAGGTGACTGCCGGAGTGGTGGATCATTTTCATTAGTAATTATGCGATGTTTCCTAAGATGCGTCCACCCGACGCGTGACGACGACGCGAAGGCACCACGGTAGCGAAAGAGCAGTTCGCGCACTCTGTCGCGCTACTCGAGCGGCAGGGTTCGGTTATTGTCGTACTGAATACCAGGAGGTATATCAGGCTCAGTCGATGAAGCATTCGTTAAACTGTGCACACACTTAGTTTCACTAAGAGTGTCAATATATGCCACAGTCGTCCCCTTGTTAAGGTGTTGGTGATCGTTGCTGAAATTTGTGAGAAGAACGTTCACCTTGCTATCTTCGAGGACTACAACCGCCCTGGCGACGGAAAGTACTCTGTCCAGAAGAACAAATTGCTTACTTTCCATGACACCCTCAATTTGCCGTATGTTCTTTGAGCCGACGGTTACCATTACACTGGAACGTGGAGGCATGGTCACGTGTTCTTCTAGAATGTTCAGCGCCGCTGGGAGAACACTATCGACGGATATGGCCTTCTCTGTTGAGTACTTGACGGACTGCGATTGCAGATCAATGACGGCATCGTTTTCAGTCAGAAAGTGCATGCCGAGTATGACGTCCCGAGAGAACTCGACTAGTGCAACGAACGTTGCCAGAAATGTTTGGCCTTGCACGGTTACCCGCGACGTGCATGTTCCCGTTGGCGTGATCAAATGGCCCCCTGTAGTACGCATCTGTGGGCCGTCCCAAGCGGTTGTGACCTTTTTCAGTGCCGCCGCAAATTTTCCACTGAGCACAGAATAATCGGTGCCAGTGTACACCAGCGCGGTTACATCGGTGCCATCGACCGAAATCTCTAAGTCGGCTGTTGCTAGCGTCTCACTTTGGGGATGTCGAGGCATTCGGTGTCGGCTGCAGTGCGTCGCAGGAGTCCGGCATTGAGGAAGGGCGTCGTGGCCACGGAGGGGTACTTAAGGATATCGGCTTGTCTTGAGGCTCTTTGTCGGATGAGTCGTTGGTACGGCTAGAGCATTGGACGTTGAGTGTGAACTGGAACTGACTTGCGGCGATGGAGGATCTTCCACATTTTGCCGTTGAGCAGCCGCACCTCCTGAGGCTGCTGCATCTTGTTTCCCCTACGGGAAATCCGAGACGGGTATCGTCCTGGAGAACCGTAGCGACCAGGAGATGGTGATCGAGAGAAGCGACGCTGTGCTGAGCCCGCTTGCGAGATGTAGTCCGCGATCTCCAGCAGTCGTTATCCACACGTCGGACGAGGACAGCCGAAGGGGAATCCTCGAAGACCCATCTCCTGGTATGGGCATCGGCGCCAAACATGTCCAGCGTCACCGCAATGGTAGCACAGCGGCTGATTGTCTGGTGCTCTCCAGATATCCGTTCTGCGTCGTCCTAGGAGCTGTGGAGAATCCGGATGGAGAGGTTGACTCCGCTTAGCGGCGGAGGCAAGTGCTTTGTAATGTGGGTTCGGCTGGGACGGAATAAAACGGCGTGTGACGGCGGCGTAGGAGAGATCAGGATGCTGCGGCTGTACCGGGTCTGGGAGAGGTAGTGATGTGCTCGTGCTTAAAGCTTGTTGCACCTCCTCGCGAACAACATCAGCTAGTGTGGCAACCTGAGGCTGTACCTTAGCCGGCAAGAGCTTCGCCAGTCTTTCGCGCACAATGGATCGAATTATCTCACGTAGAGATTCTGCCGAGTTCATCGTGCCTCCCCACACAGTGGCCGTGTGCATCGATGCTGTTGGGCGGTCGTACTGTCAGGCCCTCATGTCAAGAGACTTCTCGATGAAGCTCGCCTCCTTTATAAAGTCAGTTACAGTCACTGGAGGACTTCTAACCAGTGCGGCGAACAGCTTCTCCTTAAGCCCTTTCATTAGGAAGCTTACCTTCCTCTCCTCCGACATGCTTGGGTCCGCACGTCGGAAGAGTCGCTTCATTTCTTCGACGTACACCGTCACACTCTCGTTGGGGAGTTGATGTCGGGCACGTAAAAGCAGGTCAGCCTTCTTCTTGCGTAATGTGCTGTCCTTGAACACTTGGGGAAACTCGGATTTGAACGTTCGAAGGCCAGATTCGTTGTTGATAAACCAAGTCCTGGCGTAGTCTTCGAGGGCGAAATAAACATGACGCATCTTGCAGTCAGCGCCCCAGCCATTGTAGATGGCCACCCGATTGTACTGGTCCAGCCAGTCTTCGGCGTCCTCGTGGGGTTGGCCGTGGAAATGCGGTGGCTCACGCAGGTGGTGGAGCAGGACCGGTGGAACTGTAGCTGGGTTGGTATTCATTGTGGTAGCCCTTCGGGGTTGATTAGAAGGGAGTAGTCCAAATTCGAAATATAGGCCTTGCAATTGGCGACTGCCCTGGTTGACTGGTGTGTCTACCTTAGGTATTTCTCCGGGACTTGAACTGTGGCTTGAAGGGGGCGTACGGTGCATGAACAACGTACCCCGTACCTCCACCAGATGTCACGTTCACGTTGGCGTAGAGTCAGCAACGGCGTTAAGCGACCGAGAGTCAGTGGCGGCGTAGCCCTGGACGAGAGCGCTTCAACACTTCGTTCTCTTCTTGATCGGCCCGTTAGTCTTCCCTAGCGCTGGTGTCAATATATATATATATATATATATATATATATATATATATATATATATATATATATATATATATATATATATATATATATATATATATATTTATATATATATATATATATTAGCAGACAAGTCAAATGAAGTGAAGGGCTCGTTTGACAAACATATTAAGGAAGCCAACAGTCACCGAAACCAAGGTGCATAGGGGAATGTTTCTATCTTTTTTTTAATATCTAGTGCCAATCATTTTAGTTTTTTTAAAGAAAATTACTTATCAAGCAGCAGAAAAAACAACCATGCCGCCGGTGGGATCCGAACCCACGACCTCCGAATATCGCGTCCGGTGCTCTTACCAACTGAGCTACGGCTACGGCTGTCCAATCTGCTGCTCTCGGGGGTATTTTATGTTTACTGGGTATAAGCGAACTTTGAGAGTGTTCACCAGCGCCACCCCCGTCCATAGCGGTGGACGTAGCACGTCCTATAATACCGCAAGTGTGACGTGAACGTCATCTAATGGCGAGGACGGAAACTGTGCGAGAGCCCTCTTATGCTACCTATGGCATCAAGGCTGCCAGAACCGAGACCCCCGTTAAGCTATTAGCAGACAAGTCAAATGAAGTGAGGGGCTCGTTTGACAAACATATTAAGGAAGCCAACAGTCACCGAAACCAAGGTGCATAGGGGAATGTTTCTATTTTTTTAATATCTAGTGCCAATCATTTTAGTCTTTTTAAAGAAAATTACTTATCAAACAGCATAAAAAACAACCATGCCGCCGGTGGGATGCGAACCCACGACCTCCGAATATCGTGTCCGGTGCTCTTACCAACTTTCGGGGGTATTTTATGTTTACTGGGTATAAGCGAACCTTGAGAGTGTTCACCGGCGCCACCCTCGTCCAAAGCGGTGGACGTAGCACGTCCTGCAATACCGCAAGTGTGACGTGAACGTGACGTGTGGCGTGAGTGATTTTTACTAGTCTAAATGCTTGACTTCAATCGCTGTTCCTTCATCGCATTTGTCTTGAACAATAAGGAGCGGAACAAATTGCGGTGTCATGAAGCTTGAGGGAATAGTTTCATACCATGTGTCTCAGAATTGAGGCAAAATGTGATAAGCGCTAAATGGTTCTATATTGCCACGTGCCGAACGCGCCGCGCGGCCTCCACGCTTAGTCAAAGACGACGACGAAGTGTTGGTTGGCTCCCGAGGCGCTCTGGCTCTGTGCTTTGGACCCTGGCTGTCTGATTAAAGCGCCTAGCCTTCTGTTCCCCCCGACGTCTACCTGCACGGCTCCTCAGGTCGTGACACTGGTGGAGGTGCGACCGATGATCCCTTCTCCTGCGGAAGACTCGACGCGCCCGCCTCTTGTGACCACCCCTGTCCATCGTGCCAGCCGGAGGATCCGAGGCCTATCCCCTGAGGTCGTGACGGCGAACCCTCGTGCCGCTCGTGAAGGCGAACCCTCGACTTTCACTCCCCTCATGGCGACGCCACTGCCCGCCGTGACGATGACTGTACCTTCGACCAGCCCCACCTATCTGACCCTTAAGACCCCACGAACAAATAAGCCCTTTCACGGTGGCCAGTTCGAGGATGCGGAGGACTGGTTGGCACACTATGAACGGGTTGCGACCTTCAACGGCTGGGACGACACGACCAAGCTGCGTAACGTGTATTTCAGGCTCGAAGACTCTGCCCGCACGTAGTTCGAGAACCGTGAGGCTACCTCGTCTACGTGGCCGGACTTCCGACGTCAGCTCCTGACTACGTACGCCAACAGTGACCGCCGGGAGAGCGCGGAGCGCGCCCTGACGTCTCGAATTCAACTTCCAGACGAGAGTGTTGCAATGTACGTAGAGGATGTGACGCGTCTTTGCCATCGCGCCGATCCAGCCATGAGTGAAGAAAAAAAGCTGCGGCACCTGATGCGCGGCGTAAAAGACCAGCTCTTTTCAGGTCTCGTACGGAACCCGCCCAACACCGTCGCGGACTTTCTAGCCGACGCCGCCCACATGGATAAATTGCTGCATCAGAAGGCCAATCAGTACGCCCGGCAACTGCGTCCAGTGCGGTCGCTGTCCACGTTGGACCAGTTCGACCACGATCCCGGGATGAACCCGAGCTCCCTTCGCGAACTCATTCGTTCCGTGGTCCGCGAGGAGCTGCAGCACCTTCATGGAACATTTGCCCCTCGCATCGATTCCGTCACCAGCGTCATCCGCGAGGAAGTTCAGCAGGCGCTCAGGGCACAAACCGCTGCGGTCGTGCCGGCGCCGCAACCGGCCCCATCCGTTCCCGCGCCGTACCCGGCCCCTGTTCAGCCAGTCACGTACGCGGACGCCGTGTGCCGCCCAGCCCCATTTCCTGAGCCTTCCCCTTGCTCCCCTCCAGCGGGCGCGGTGCACGCTGCTCAACCGCTTCTTTACTGGGCTGATCGGCGCCAGCCACCGCGGAAGACTGATCTCTGGCGCACTCCGCATCAACGCCCGCTGTGCTACCACTGTGGTGAAGCCGGCCATCTCTACCGGTATCGCGAAATGGGTCTGCGCGGATTCGCTCTTGACAGTCCCCGTCCACGACCCGGTGACCACCCTCAAGACATCGCCGAGTATGTCAACCGCCAGCGTAGTTCCCTGCCTCCTCCCCGCCGCCCGTCTCCGCGCCGCGAGTCGCGCTCGCCTTCTCCACGCCGGTCTTCGCCTTCTGGGTCCCGTTATGCCTCAGAACAACGTGGTTCCTCGATCCCACATCTGGAAAACTAGCTCCGGCGACCATTGGAGGCGAGGCCGCCGAACGCCGATCCGACGCAAAGCTTCCACCGCCGCACCGACCGACTCGCCCCGACGTAGAACGCCGCATCGCCGCGCAGTTTTCCCCGACTCTCCACCCGAATCGTCCCGACGTCGCAACCCCAGTCGTCGATCAGCTTCCGCCGCTACACCGACTGAGTCCCTCCCCACAACCATCGACAGGCCGCGCTGAAGGCCGGATCTCCTTGGACATCCCTGTTCTCGTCGACACTAAGGAGGTCAGCGCGTTGGTTGATACGGGCGCAGATTACTCCATCCTTAGCAGACGGCTTGCGACGACCCTGAAAAAAGTGACGACACCGTGGGAAGGCCCCGACATACGTACGGCGGGGGGACATGTTGTCGCACCACTCGGTATGTGTGCGGCCCGTGTTATGGTTCGCGTCTGCACCTTCGTCGCCACTTTTCTTGTTCTGCGCGAATGTTCTCGCGATGTCACTCTTGGCATCGACTTTCTTCGTGAGCACGGTGCTATAATAGACCTCCCGAATCGCTTGGTGACGTTTTCCACCAAATTGGCCACAGTGGAGCCGGCGCACCAGGGTTCTCAGTCCGCCCTGCGAGTCGCCGAGGATAACGTTACGGTGCCTCCACGTGCCAGCATTCTCGCTAGAGTTACCTGTGATGAACCACATCGGGGACTCCGGGTTGTCGAGCCTAATTTCTCTCTCGTACTCACTAAGGGGATTGCGGTGGCACGAGGCCTTAGCTGCCTGCATGACGGTTGGACAGAGGTCCTTATTACCAACTTTTGCAATGAGCATCGACATCTATTCCGTGGCACAGCCATCGCTTACGTCGACCATGTCTAGGAAGTGGCCGAATGTTTTGCTTGCGAGGAGGACACCACTGGAGGTGACGCAGAAGCGCTCGACGACGTCAACATAAATCCGGGCCTTTCATCCGCTGAAAAGGGGCAACTCCAGGACCTCTTGCGGGAGTTTCGTGCGTGTTTCACGTCGTCTAAGGTGCGACAAACGTCGATAGTTAAACACCGCATCATCACGCCTGAAGGAGCTCGACCCATCCATCAGCAGCCCTATCGTGTGCCCCCTCGGGAGCGAGATGCTATACAAACACAGGTCAAAGAGACGCTCACAGACGGCGTCATCCAGCCGTCAAGCAGCCCGTGGTCGTCTCCTGTCGTCCTGGTGAAGAAGAAAGACGGAACACTGCGATTCTGCGTCGACAATAGGTAACCTAACAGTGTGACAAAGAAAGACGTGTATCCGCTGCCCCGTATCGATGACTCCCTCGACCGTCTTCGCCAAGCCAAGTACTTCTCTTCGGTAGACCTCAGGAGCGGTTATTGGCAGATAGAAGTCGATGAGAGGGACCGTGAGAAAACCGCTTTCATCACACCGGACGGGCTCTACGAATTTCGCGTCCTCCCCTTCGGGCTCTGCTGCGCTCCTGCCACTTTCCAAAGAATGATGGACACCGTCCTCAGAGGTCTGAAGTGGCAGACATGTCTTGTTTATCTTGACGATGTCATTATTTTTTCCGCAACGTTCACGAAACATCTGCACCGTCTCAGAACTGTCCTCGAAGCCGTTCGTTCCGCCAACCTCTCCCTCAGACCACAAAAATGTCACTTTGGATTCACCGAATTGAAGTTTCTCGGGCACGTCATTAGTGCTGATGGAATCCGAGCTGACCCAGAGAAGCTGCCGTTGCTGCCTTTCCGGTCCCCGTTCACAAAAAAGCAGTCCGCCGTTTCTTTGGCCTGTGCTCCTATTATTGTCGCTTCATTAGAAACTTCGCCCAGCTTGCCAGCCCTCTGACGCTCCTAACCCGGGATGATACATCATTTTCCTGGGGCAACGAACAGCAGACTGCCTTCAAAGAATTACGACGCCGACTCCAATCGCCGCCAATCCTAGCACATTTCGACGAAGATGCCGACACGGCGGTACATACGGATGCGAGCAACGTCGGTCTTGGCGCCGTTCTCGTCCAGCGGCAAGACGGTGGCGACAAAGTAATTGCCTACGCTAGCCGGGCACTGTCGCGCGCTGAGTTGAACTACTCTACCACCGAAAAAGAATGCTTAGCCGTAGTCTGGGCAGCAGCTAATTTCCGCACATATCTGTATGGCAGACCGTTTTGTGTCGTCACCGACCACCATTCGCTGTGCTGGCTAAAAAATTTAAAGGACCCTTGCGGCCGCCTCACCCGTTGGGCATTACGCTTGCAGGAATTCGATCTAACTGTCACCTATAAGTCCGGCCGGAACCACACCGACGCTGATAGCATGTCACGCGCTCCCGTCGAACCTCCTCCACAAGACACCATCGACGACGACAGCTTCCTTGGAGCCGTCAGCGCGTCTGAGCTCGTCTCCAGACAGCGTGCCGACGCCGAGCTGCCTCTGCTCATAGAACATCTCGAAGGTGGGCACCCTGAGATACTACGGTACCTAGCTCGTGGGATATCACCGTTTTGTCTCCGGAGCGGGGTGCTTTATAAAAAGGACTCTACTTCCAGTCCGACAACTTACCTGCTCGTCATACCGTCTGATTTACGGGATGAAGTTCTCCTGGCCTGCCATGATGAACCAACTTCCGGCCACCTTGGTGTTACCCGCACCTTGTCCCGAATCCGGCAGAACTATTACTGGCCCCACCTCACGTCAAGCGTCAAGCGTTATGTCCGGACATGCCGGCAATGTCAGCGGTGGAAGAAACCGACGCTCAAGCCTCCCGGGCTGCTTCAGTGCATCGAGCCGCCTCAAAAACCATTCGACAAAGTCGGCATAGACCTTTTGGGGCCATTTCCTCTTTCGTCGTCCGGCCACAAGTGGATCGTAGTCGCCACCGACTACTTGACCCGTTACGCTGAAACGAAGGCCCTTGCGCGAGGTACTGCCGCCGAAGTTGCCCTCTTCTTTATGCACGAAATCGTGCTTAGACACGGCGCCCCAGACACGTCGATCATCATTACTGACCGAGGCGAGGCGTTTCAAGCCCGGCTCTTACGTGACGTCTTAACGCTTAGCCACACAGCTCATCGACCCACAACAGCGTACCATCCCCAAACCAATGGTCTAACGGAACGGCTCAACAAAACATTAGCGGACATGATCTCGATGTACGCTGACGTTGAACATAAAACGTGGGATGAGATCTTGCCGTACGTCACCTTCGCATATAATACAGTGACGCAGGATACCACCCAGTTTACCCCGTTCAGTCTCGTCTATGGCAGGGAGGTCCGCATGATGTTGGATGCGATGCTCCCGTACGGCGATGAAGAGGTAACCCCTGAAGCAGGCAACTTCGTGGAAAACGCAGAGAAAGCCCGTCAGCTGGCCCGCTTGAACATCAAGGACCAGCAATCCGTCGATGCTCGACACTATAACCTTCGGCACAGGGACGTGCACTACGAGCCGGTTGACAAGGTATGGGTGTGGACACCCTTGCGCCGCAAGGGGTTGTGCGAAAAGCTTATCAATCGGTAATTTGGCCGTACAAAGTCCTGCGCCGCTTGAACAGCCTCAACTACGAAGTTGTCCCCGATGGAACTGTGGTCGCCGGCCGTCAGCGTCAACGGCCTGAAGTCGTCCATGTAGTGCGCCTAAAACCGTACTATTCGCGTGACTGAGCGCTGTGTGCACGCTGTGTGTCGCCCCTTTATCTCCTTACCCCACGTGTGAACTTGACTCTCCTCACCTCTCAACTAGCGCCGGATGTGTAATTCACCTCACCAATATTTTTCGTTTGTTTTTCCCCTTCTTCTCTCCCTGTACATAACCCATTCCACACCGAGACGGTATTTGCTTTCGCGGGGGGGAATAATGCCACGTGCCGAACGCGCCGCGTGGCCTCCACGCTTAGTCAAAGACGACGACGAAGTGTTGGTTGGCTCCCGAGGCGCTCTAGCTCTGTGCTTTGGACCCTGGCTGTCTGATTAAAGCGCCTAGCCTTCTGTTCCCCCCGACTCTACTTGCACGGCTCCTCAGGTCGTGACAATATTTTTGTAATAGCTGTGTTATCAAACAAGGCAAGAAAGCTGTGCCTGTTGCGGTGGCCGCGTTTCGATAGGGCCGAAACGCTAGAGGCCGTTGTACACCTAAAAAGAATGAAAAATAAGCCCCAGCCTGCGCCACTTTTGCCACCCGTAGGTGGGGAAATTGGAAAAAAAAATGTGGGGAGGAGGGTTAAAAGCTACATAGCTACCCACAGCCGGGGGAGCGGGCCCGGGGAGACTCCCCTGATCTCCCCTCAGACGTAGCGGAATGGGTTGGATGAACGGGTTATGGGAATTGGGTTAGGAACGGGGACAGCGAGTTTTTCCTCTGATATTTCAATTATCTCGACTCCATTAATGACATGTCTGACCAGAACAAAGAGAGCGTCAAGATTGCCCTGTGTTGCGGCTCCGCTCACGCGATGCTCGAGCACCCACAAAGGCAACGGGCTCAACCACCAGAGACAGGAAAACAGATCCCGGGGTCAGCTACCTCGGGCCTCTCCACGAATTTCAGGGTTTACTTCGGACCTGTTAGCTACTTGCCGTCGAGTGCTTTTCGCGGTTTGAACAGTGCCGGTGTGCACAGTGCGATGTAGGTGTACTTTTAATAACCTCAGCTCGTCGATCCTGTACTGAGGCCTCCAATAGTAAATTCTTCATAGTCTGCGTCGCAAAGAGATTTGAAACCTTATTAGCAAAACCTTCGTCATCCCCACTGCGTCGAAACACTTCATCCTCACAGCTTATTTTCTAAGGCGCAACTTCATGTCGTTGCCTAAAGCCGAGACTGACTACACCCGGGTAGACTCGAGCTGTTGGCTTTTTGAATACGTCGCTCGCCGTTACGCCGTTCCATGTTCCGTGTTCCGCCGTGTTCCATTTATCCCTTCCCTTACAGCGTGGTTCAGGTTTCCAACGATATATAAGAGAGATCCTGCGCATTTCCTTTCCCCCCAAAACCAATTATTTTTATTAAAATGATTTGTTTCCCGGATATGAAAGGCGTGCTGTCTCACATCCCAGTGGACACCTCAGCCACGTTGTGAGGGAAGGAAGGTTAGAGTGAACGAAGAAATTGAGAGAGAGGTGCCGTAGTGGAGGGCTCCAGATTAATTACGACCGCCTGGGGATCTTGAACGCGCAGTGACATCGCTCAGTATGCGGGTGGCTTTCGCGTTTCTCCTCCATCGAAACGTGGCCCCAGCGGTCGGGTTGGAACCAGGGAATCCGATTCAGTAGTTAACTGAATTATTCCGATGCTGCTCTCACGGCTTGACACGCCCTTTATCACCCTATCTTTCTTTTGCCGCACAGCGCTGCTCTCATTCTTTGCTGTTCGCTATTTCCGCTAATTGCCCAAGGCACGGCGCTCAGAATAGGCATCGCGCCAGTCTGGAAGTTATGTCTTCCGTGCTGAAGAATAATAGTGTTTTTATTTAAATAGGTATATTCTTGCCTCCAGATTCCATTCCTTTCGGTTTTACACAGCTTCCAGAAGCGACGTGCACTTTCCGGCTTTGTTCGGAAGCTTTTCTTTTCTTGGTTTGTTTCATGATCATTGAGCATCGTCGCTCGAACACAGCGTTGTCAGTTTTTGTTTGCTGACCTGAAGCGACCAGTGCGTCTGAGAAGAAACGGGATATACGTCACATTTATGGACTTTTTGGTTTCGTTTTGGGATGTGGGTAATTTGTTGCCGACGCCCGTTGCATTACGTGGGTTCTGCTGCTAGCACAGACTTGGTTACCTTCATGCCACCAATCCGCTCAGTGAATAGATGCTTGGAGATGTGCTTTGCCGCCTCTCTGCCTCTGCGGTGTCCGGCACCGCCAGTGACAAATGCGGAATGCTCAAGGGTGAAAGTTTTACACTGCTCCGTACATTACGCAATTTCAAGACGAAAATAGACTCATTGCTGAAAAGGGGGGTAAACCCTCTTGTGGAAGGCCTTCTACTTTGAGTACGTATGTACACCCTTGTATATATAAGGACCTTGAAGCTTTCTTTTCATCGTGACTATACCTTATTAGTACCTTATTATTTAGCAGCGAACGTAGCTAACTGTTAAACGGGATATGACTGATGTTCCGGAAATTCTAATTTACATTCAATATTTATTTTATGCTTTATTCCAGAGTTTCTGTACTGCCTGAGCAATGAAAATGCATAGACTGAAATGCAAAGGTACTGAAATTTCAAATGTTCAGAACTCATTAATGATTCAAGTATTTTTTGTTTAAAGCATAAGGACATCTGTTTGTCGTGGTGGCCTTCTCTATTTTTTTCTTCGCCAGCCGTCTCCTTTCCCTTCAACTGCAGATAGAAAGAATCCAGCAAGGGCTTGTTTTCGAAAATACCATTTTCGAAAGAATAGTGCATGTGCAAAATTTCCAGCGCGATCCGCCGAATAGTGAGCTTGACTAAGATGCAGAAGTGAATGCCTCCACTGGAATCCAGCATCGATCGTGTTCCGGAAACAGCTGTTTCTCGAAAGGCGCCTCAAATATCAATGAAAGCAACCGCAAGTCATCCTTAGACCGCTGGGAAATGTCAGCGGTAAAGAGAGAACAAAGGACAGCGAAAAACACTTGCACACACTCAATCTAGTACAACTGCTAGGAACCACGCTACGGGATCATAATTGGGGGCAAAAGACGCCTTGTACATCAACATGTTTTAAACTGCGTTATGTTGATCAGGAACACGTGGCACTTGAGAGCTAAGGGACATCACGTAACTTTCTCCTCTTTGTTATGTAAGATCACGGGACGCTCAGGTTCAGCAGCTGCTTTTTCGTGTTGGTGCTGGTTGAATGTTGTTACTGATTTGTACTAGTCTAATAGTTTCACTTCGGTAACTAATTCTTCATCGCATTTCTTTTTAACAATGAGGAAGGGAATAAAGTACGGAGTTATGAATATTGAGGAATGAGTATAGCACGATGTGTCTCAGAAATGAGAAAAAATGTGACAAGCGCTAAATGTTGACTATTTATTTGCAAGATGTGTGTTATTAAACGAGGCGAGAACATTGCAATAAAACCGACGAAGCGCAGGCTAAATAGGCAAAGGGATATCGTTAATATGACATGCAACAACTAGATATCTGCAGTAATTCATGGCTTACTGCGGCTCCCTGAACTGACTTCACATAAATAAAACCGAAGCGATCATATCCCATAAACCTCCTTGCTACCTTTTCATGCCCTTGTATACACTTCATCCACCACCCTGTAGGCCGAAGCTATGTTGCATTTGGCCGTCCGTTTTTTGTTTAATCTGTGGCCATTCTATCTGTACAGAAATTTTAAGGGTGGCTGACGTTATTTTAAACACTTTAGTCATTCTGAAACTAATCTTTGCATATGCAGCTTCTTTCACGCATAATGCACAGCACATGACGTGGGTGGTGATGAGTGCAATATTTATCTAAAAACACCTTTCAGGAATTATGTCGCAAGTGATCTGTGCCGTAATGCTCTCTTTAATACTTTTTTTCTCAAGCAGAGAAAGCAAAGTTTGTGTGCCAACAAGCTGAATAACTTTTTCCTATCTAAAATTTTTGGGGGCTTTTCTTTTAATCTGCGCAAAGCAGTACTTCAAAAAAGCACTATTTATTGATACAAAAAGAAAACGGTTGAAGGTGTCTTGGGTTAGGGTAGTGAAGCGAACAAAAATACATTGCTCAAATGTTTTAGGCGAATCTCCCAAGGTGGAGTACATTTGCATTAAGGGAGTAATTACTCATTCCCATGCACCCAAGCGCTGCCATACGGCTACGAACGACAGCTATACAACTTTCCCAGAAACTTCGCAGTTAAAGAAAAATCCGTCCTGGTTCGGGGTTCGAACCAAGAAAGCGCACGAAGAGATTGACGAAGCTCGCTGTTCGTTTTCCTCACTTTAGCTCGTCGTCGTCCTCTCTCGGTGACAATGTAAGCGAGTAAAAATTCGGCCTCCTTACACCAGAATGAGGTGTAAGCGCAGTGTAAGTGGACGCAGTGGCTGTCATTTAATTGTAGACATCCTGTCTCGTGTTTTTATTCTTTATGAATATTCTCAATGTTATAAACCATTTTTGTAAGTTCATATGTCGATTTGTGCTCGATCGTAATCTACTATCGTTTTTCGCTGCTCCCACAGCTTACAAAGGTATGAAAACTGGTCCTGTCGATTATCGAATGGTATATTTAGAATTGCCTAGGCATATAATTTGAATGGCCTAGAACGGTTGTACGGTCATTGATTTTCACAGTAAAGAGGACAGTGCACTAAAATTCGCATGCACAAAACTAATTACATGCTTACTTGCGGTACACGCCTGAAAAAGAGTTTTTAAACACCGCTGAATATTCTCATAAAAAAAGACAACTTCCGGCAAAAACTCAAGCATACAGGCAAAAGAATAAGTGCTCAATTTTTTATTAAAACGCACATTGTTAAGATGCCAGCGCCGCCAGGCTACGATGTCGTTTCGCTCGATGAGTGGGAGAGTTCGCCTTCGTTTTTTGGAATTTGAAGCCGGTACCTTTCAGTAATCTGCACAAGGTAGCTACTGCAGTTGGGAGTATTTTCAGAGCGCTGTCGCAAGATTCTTATTCATGAATTTTTTATTAATGAAACCTTGCATCTTATTGCTATTTACATACTAATAAATATTATACCTATAATATAAACTCCCAGCATAGCCGTTCAGGTTTGAATTTTTATAGCTCAAAGCAATGGATTGAGAGACGATCAAGTTACGGAGAAATTGTCATAACTTAGTAAGTGAATGTGAGCTGCAAAATGTGCCAGTGATCGACACGTAGTTACCGCGTCTATTATATTGATTTACACTGGTATTGCTGAGTGGAAAGAGCGAGTTTATTTGAAGCAGCAAAACCTTGAAATGGATTTAGGGATATTGTTTTACAGTGGCGATCCCTACATGCAGTTATTAACTGCCTTCTGCACTTTTTTATACGCAAGTTTGGTATATTTCTCTTATATTTTGAATCTTGCGTAACGTTTCTTGTTCCGCCAAATGCTTCCAAATTGAGTTCAAATAATATATCTCTCGAAGTGCTTACTTAATGTTTTGTAATAAACAGGATACACATTATATTTTACTACAAAGACCGTTGAGATCAACACTTGTTATAAGCCAACCCATTTTGCTTCTTATTGTCTGGTTGCTGAATGCATTGTTGTTATCTTTTTGTGGAACTGGAGAATAAAGAATTATTATCCTCATTTCGTAAACAAAGTCTCTCATAATATGGGTATTTATTGCTCCAATAACTAAAGCTTTCAGAAGTTCAGAAAAGGTTGTTCTTTGCCCTCCAAAGGGCAATGAACACAGACATTTATGAAGTTTAGTTGTTTGTCAGATTGTTCATTCCGAAAGATGCACAGATTTTCTGAATATAACCAACTAGCGTCATGGGTCTGCCGCCAGAGGCATGCACTGTTTAACTTAATGCGATTTTTTTCTTTCATAATCAGGTGAAAACTAAGCTTTCAGGTGAACTGGTGTGGGGAGATGTTTTTGCTGCTGTCTCCAGAAACACTCTTTCGAAATGCTTCGACAGCTCCAGCCGAAGAGTTTTAAAGTCGATTCATAATTCATCAGTGCACGAAATATATAATATTTGTCGCTAATTTGCAGTGGTCAACCTTATGCTACACTGAGGAACACCAGAACAAACAAAATGCGCTTGAATTGATTTCCTAGGATTGGCACTGTGTCCGCTGCTGAAACAGAAATAGTTATTTTCAGGGCGCCCAAAGTTACAATAACCGATTTCACTAAACGAGTTCCTTTCTCTACTTCTTCACAAATCCGCGTTTTTTTGTTCTTATGTATTCAATAATATCACGCTCAAATTTGCGATAAAACAAACTTAAAGAAGTATGAGTGTTTACAAGATATGGCCGCGAGAAAGCTCTGCTCTCGGACATAACAAGTAATCGGTTGAATTTCTTTATCTAAAATGAAAAAAAAAGTCTAATGGCATACTCGTTCCTTAAATAGGATTGAGGTTTGAACTTTAGAATTAGGAAGTAATTGTTCAGTAGTAAGTTGCAAAGTTGGGCGTGTAATCTTATTCAACTCACATTGAATAAGAAGAAGCGCTAGTGTTGTGTGTTTCTGCCACCTTGATCCTCGTTTTCTGGTGCTAACCACATCAGGAGTAATTATTCTTTAGCAATAACCGCAGAGCAGTCACACTTCTACAAAAGTAGTTTCTTGGTGCGACAGCGCAACGACACGAAGCCAAAGAAGAGACCGGAGCGAGAAGAAGAAAGGGACATGACATGGCGCATAACTTAGAACAGGCGCTTATTTTTCGCGCTACGCGTATTAGAACACTCGAGCTGCCGAATATATATAATACAGAGCTCAACGATCGTGGCAAAGGTTCACGCGCCGACATTCAAGCACGAGAATCACTATGGCGTACAGTAAAAGAAACGGCATTTGAAGCAGAGATAGGTAAGAGTGCAGTACTTACCCAGAAGACACCCTATGATTTGTCTGTTATCCTTTACCTCTCTGCAAATTCTATGCAAATTCTAGCACTGCAATCCATTGGCAATCGCGACAATGCATTGCAATGTTAAGGGACTCTGCTCTGTAAGCATTGATGCGGTCGTCACCCAGACTACCGTTCAAGATCTCGCCGTCTGCTAATTTACGCAGACGATTTCTCTGCCACAAGGCGCAAAAATCGAAAGAGCCAGATTTGTTTTGCGACAGGTCACAGCCATATCTTCATATTTTATCGGGCATTTAAGAGAGCTTGGGGGGGTTGCTAACAGGCATTGCACAAACTTGCCAGCCGTTTCGAAGCCGTTAACGCGGTCACGGATGTGCAGCTCGGAAGTGAGGTGAACCAACGATGTATTTCTCAGGGACTGCGTGCAACAAGTTTGCGATGAGGTGCGTGAAATTCGATATCCAAAGCGTATCAATGGATATGGCCGCAAAAGCACGACACCATTTGTATTTTGCCCTACGAAAGTTTTTTTGTACTTGGGCTCCTGATCTAAAATGGCAAGCCAGATGGCGAAACCCTTCCGTGTCCTTCACAACATGAGAAAAATAACCGGAGTGCACTATGGAATCGCATCGATCCAAGAGAACAGCGGAACACATGCAGTATCAAAAACAATTGATATGCAGTCGCAGATCTCTCCGTAGTACTATAATTGAACGTGAGACATTAAAATATATCGTTCATTTTGAAATTTTCACTCGTATAAGACGTTACGATAACTCCGATGATACCCCTCAAGAGTTTAATGAACCCACCAGTTGGATACAACTGCTAAACGGGAGAGTTGGTAATACATTATTCGGGGTGGCAGCGCAAGAAACCGGGACAAAATTCACAGGAACACAGGACGAGTGCTACTGTGACTCCGGTAAGGGGTGGCCGTCGGAGACAAGGCCTTTGCATTCGGCGACAAGCGATTAAACGGCTTGAGACAGTGGCACAGAGTTTCTAATCTGAAGCGCATGCGGTACACCAATGGGAAGAAAAAAATTGACAGAGTTTGTGCTCGTGGAGAGCTGGAAGCAATTTTTAAAATAATTATGTGCTTCCGGCTACATTGTCCTCTCAAATTATGCGCAGGTTGTCAAAACTTCTGTGCAAGAGCACCTATGGCAATAATAAACATGCTTCATAATTAAAGCCGTTAATGGCGCAAGACCTGGGCAGCTACTTACGGCCTTCAGGCATGTCAATAAGATATGCTATATTATCCACGTGAAATAGTTTAGAGCCACCGACGAAGTTTACAAAAAGTCAAAGACGGACGCAAGCTGTATGTCGTTCCTGTGCTCGGAATAAAAGTAGAATTGCTAAATGGCATGGCGACAACATCAGCTGTTGGTGACAGCATAGAAAACGTCGTCGAGAGGCTTCTTAGGAGCATTATATGCGTATTGATTTTATTGCGCAAGGGCGTTTGACTATTTTTGAACATGTGGGTAAAAAAAAAAGAATGTTGAAAGTGCCCAGGGAAGTGACCGGACCGCAGGGTAAGTAAAATTGCCAGCTTTTAGGGGAGCATCGTCGTTGAACTCCTGTGAACAGCCAAAAAACACCTGACAGCACTGGCACGCCTTAGCTGTGAAATATTAGCAGAGTTAAAAACAAAGGCATCTGTGACACAGCACACGATGAAGCATGAAGCGATCACGTTTTTAGCACTGTGTCAATAGTCAATATCTAGGCTCCTGCCTAATATTAGAAGAAACAGGTTTCACTGGCGGGTCCTTCAAAAAGCAGACAGTTCGACTCTACCCGGAACGTAGTCAATCATGGTTCTAGGCTCCGACATGAAGTTGCGCCTTATAAAATGGGCTGCGGAGGGTGAAGTACTTCGACCTGGTTTCTAACACGAAGTCCCGGCCAGGGTGGCAGTATTTTGATATAGGCAAAATGTTAGAACACCTTCCTGCATTCCGTCGTAAGTTCAAAATAAAAACTGAAGGCATTAGATATTTATCGGGAGCAATCTTCAAGAACAAGTTGTAAGGCGACCTCCCCGTGGAAAGACTAGACCTCAAATGCCTCTTTCGTCGCAATAAATTTTCTGCAAACCATCGAGTTCCCAACACAGCTGGAAGACCAGTGGCGTGTGTAAGCAGTCTGCGAGAATCCCAAGTCGGTTGTTTCGCGAAAAAATACATTGAATATAGCTTTTTAAAGTACTTACCTACAAGGAGGGAAGATATGACCTCCCAGCTTACGCTACAATGAATATGAGGAGGCATTGGGGATGATGAATGCTTTGCTAAAGAGTGTTAATGTCCCATAGCGGCCCAGGCCATGAAGAACCTACTATTGAAGGCATCAGGATAAGATATACGAGCTCAGGTTATTAAACGTACACCTACATTGCACTGTACACCGGCCTCTAGCTTTTCGACTCCACCAAAACGCGACCGCCGCGACAGGTACAATTTTCTGCCCTTGTTTGATGCCATAATTTTTACAAAAATATAGTTACCATTTCGCGCCTATCAGATTTTGTCTCATTTCTGAGACAAATCGTATTAAACTAAGCCCTCAAGCTTCATAACACCGCACTTTGTTCCCCTCTTCATTGTTCAAGCCAAATGCGATGAAGGAACAGCGATTCAAGGGTACCTTTTAGGCTAGTACAAATCAGTAACAGCATTCAATAATCTGCATAAACCAATTGCAAAGCGGCAGCTGTACGTGAGGCTTCCGTGATGTTACATCACAAAGAGGAGAAAGGTACGTGAGGTCACGTGGCTCTCAAGCAGCACGTATTCCTTATCAGCTCAATGCAGTTTGAAACATGTTGCTGTGCATGGTGTGATTTGTCCCGAAATGATGATCGTGTAGCGTGGTTTCCAGCGGTTCTAATGGGTTATGTGTGCGCGCATGTTTTTCGCTAATCATTGTTCTCACTCTGCCGGCGACATTTTCCAGCGAATACGGCGCACACGGCGAAATAGCTACGAAGGGGACTAGTAAAATCTTTCGCGTTTAAAATCAGTGCTAGGTGAGTGGTTAGGGCTCTCAACTGCCGAGTCGGATTGCCTGGTTAAAGGGCCTCAGAAAGGAAGGGGTGGGGGGATTGGGGGTTTAATAAAATGGTTTCATTAAGTAGAATACAGATCACTGAGCGTTCATACCACGTACGAGGCCTCAGAAGCGAGGGGATAATTTACAATACATTTTAAGAAATTCCTGCTTTCGCAACTCGCGGCGACCAGCGGTGGCGGGCTTTCGAGCAAAATCAGGCAGACGACGTCACATTTTCGAAATGACGTCAGGGGCTCTGGGTTATTATTGGTTCGCCATGCCAACGTTACCAAACAACAGACCACGTAATTTCAGAAATAAAAACGCTAGATACAGTAAATTGCTTTATCCGGAAGCATTTCTCATCTAAGCAAGAAAAGTAGTCGTTTATATGCATGTTTACGCCCTTATTTTGTGTACATCATCAAAAATTAGTACTGCACTTCCGGTATTCAATGCTGTCGTCTGCTCGTAGCACGTGTGTCACTGCGCCGGCGCCGCAGCTGAATGAGGAACTACGAAACGTGTTTCCAACGCGTTAGAAGATAACGCACTACGGTCGCCTAATATATACACGAAATGTGCGCTCCCTAACAAACGTAGTAGAATTCGGAATATTAGAAGCGGTGCTAGTGCTAACGTTCCAGTGATTTCGATCGCGACGTCCATCGCATGCGCGACCAGAATGGATGGGCCGTGCTGTGTTGTCGTTTGTAAAGCCAGGGATCGGCCAGGTGTTACCATTCGGCACGGTCTACCGAAAGATGAAGGCGCGTAAGCTGTCTGGCTCTAGCGCATCGGACTCTCCCAGTCGGACAAGCGCAAGAGCCCCCGTGTCTGTGGTCGGCATTTCTCGCGCGACGACTACTGCTACAACCCGGATATCGTGCGGCGGACAGGTGTGAATGTGAAGAAGCTGAGGCTGAAGCCCAGTGCTCTGGCTAATTTATTTCTTCCAGCTACGAAAGTAAGTATTCCTGTGTGCAAAACCGTAATGCGGCACCCTAATAACGTTAGATGCAGTGCGTGAGTCAACTCCAGCACCGTATATATATGTATATTTTTAACTGGCTAGCGGACGGGTGAAATGCACATGGCACTATTCTAAACATACGTGTGCCCGTCGTGCGATCTCCGTGCGGGATAACCTGTGCTTTACCTGCGTGTACATGCATGGTTTGGCCACAAGCCGCAGTCGTCGCGAGAGCAAAAACACACATTTCAGTCATTCCCAAGGAAGTAGGTGTACCGAAAAAAAAGTGCCTTAGTGGCTTTCAAAGCCTTCGTCACCACGCATTTTGTTTAGAAGGAAAATGCATGTATATCCTAGTAGTTAAGGGGGAATTGTTCTGTCCGCAAAAATTTCATGAGTGCGATGACATGCTATTTCAAAGAGGTCGCGAAAAGTAATGCTAGAAAGAGAAGTCCCCACTCAAAAGCATTATAACAATTAAGCAGATACTGAAGACAGCTGGGTCTACTATTTTTTTTCTCTTCAATTATCAGTTCACCGAATGAACTTTCTAATGATATAGATTTCTCTTTCTGGCACTAATGGATACCTTAGTTTTCAGTATTCATTGAACAGAAAAGGATTCGTTATATAGCGCTGTGCGAAATAGAGCAAGTTATTTACTTAAGCAAATAGTAAAGTTGCATGGCCTCCATAATCAAACAAAATGAACAACACTACATCAAAAGGCAAATTTGTTCATGCATTTGAGTGCTCGTTCACATTGAGTGTTCTCGATCTTGTGTTTTATCATGTCGTGCAGTTTGTTTACTACATAAGAAAAGTGAGGTAGCTCAGCCTTGTTTAATATACACATCATAGAGTATAAAAATGATGTGCTTCCTTGTGATGTTGTAAGACCCCCAATTTGGTTTTAGTGCATGTTCCACCACAGGCTGTCCTAGAAAACAGTGAAGCCACTGGAGCATCTACAGGCCAACTAAGAGCTGCAGTAAGTTGTACCCCAAGTTGACTGCCGCATGAGACCGGTCTTAGTTCTGTTATAAGCTAGGAACTGTTATCAGTTACTGTGCAAACACACAAGTTATTAGCATTATTATGACATAACACGTTCCTTACACACAAGCAATGTAATCTTTTCAACGCTCCTCTACTGTGTATGGTCGTTTCATAGCATAAGGTCAAATTAGGGTTGTCCCACTGATACGAATCCCACAAGGGGCACCATTCTGACTCTCTCTCCGCTATTGTGACCCTTTGCTTCTTACACATGGCCGACAACGGCGTATACCAAGCAGATGAAGTTCACAAATGTTAGCTGTAGTTAGCTTTACAACTCAAAGCGCTGTTCGTTGGTGGCTGTTAAGAATTCCAGCTAAAGAGAGGCATTCGTAACTGCACGTGCTTTGTAACAAGGAAGACGGTGGCAACACAGAGTACAGAGCAGTGGCCTTATGTGCCATGCACACCACTACGACGGTCTTCTGGTAAGTAGGATGCATTCCGCAGCATGGTGGGGGCGTCCAGCCTGAAAATGCTGGAAACCACTACTGGTCAGGTAGTAAGTGCACTATTCAGGTAATAAGTGCAGAGAATTGCTGCAGCTACACAGGTAAACTAAAGCGTCAAAGCTCTTGTTGCGGCCAGGACACAGACCGAGCCACCTGCAATGCTGCCTGCCCAGCTGTCGCCCATACCACTCAGCTTTAGAGCGCAATGTGCGACAACGCCACAGAAACAAGAGGCAGCGAGTGTGGTGTCGGATACAGTGGACAGCTTAGATTGGGATGGAGGCGAACAGCCAGCTGTTGAGCCCGACAGCACATACATGCTATCATTTGACACAAGTTTCGGAAGGTATATGGAGTGTATCATTAATACCGCAAAACCTACACCAGCATCTGCTCGTGTCACAGCAACCTTACGTTCAGTGCTCGGTAGCTCAGCCTGAGATTGTGTGATTAATCCTTGCACTTAGTGGACAATTTTTGATGCACGCAAAATGCAGAAGGCATCCACATGCCGAGCGATGTGCGAGCGTATTTAAGTGCTCCAATTCAGTGCAATATTTTAAAGCCCTGAACAATGGTGCCTTTTTCTTTCCCGGTTTTCACTCCTTCCCTCATACTGCATGAGCTGTGTCCGTTCAAAGTGATAGTAGTAGTAGTAAAGACTTTTATTCGACCATAAGTTATAGGCCGAGCATGTCGACCGCCTGGGCGACCAGAAGCCGCTGTTCTTCTTCCCCTTCAGCGCCAAGCCAGTCGAGCCAGGTGGTGATGGATAGAAAGGGTGGGGGGAAGGAACCCGACTGCTGAGCAGCCGGGCAATAGAAGAGGCAATGGGCCAGGTCCGCATAGATGCAGGGGCAGTTGGGACAGGAAGGGTCCGATCGATAGCGATAGAGGAAGAGGCGGGACGGGGTGATAACTGCATTCATCTGAATGTGCCGAAGAAGGCGAGACTCCGGCACCGTGAGTGATGGATGAGGAGGAGGGTAAAGGCGTTTGTCGAGGCGGAGCTCAAGGTAGACCTCTTTTATGGTGCGGCGAAGGGTGAGCCTCCCACCGTCCTCCGAGGGCTTGGGCCAGGGGATCAACGGTGCCCGGAAAAGTGTGTCGCGGGCGAGCTGATGGGCCAGCTCATTGCCGTCAATCCCTGAATGCCCAGGGACCCAGCGGAGGAAAACGATGGAAGGCTGCAGTGCGGAGACCGCTCGCTCGACCTCCTGTTGGAGAGAAGGGGTCAGGGTGCGTTTCTGTATGTGGTGTATAGCCTCAAAGTGATACACTCATTAAAGCTGCGAACTGGGCGAGTTGGTATTGATTCATATTTGAACAGCGCAATAAAACAACGGGACACAACGAAGAAAGGACACCACAAGCGCTGACTCGCAACTAGATTTTAATTCACGTCCAAGCATCTTAAATACTAAGAACGCCAAACACAAACAAGAAGGAAAAACCAAAAGAAAAACGATACAAAGCTGCTAATCATGCCCACAAAGGTGACAATCAGCACGAGCGCGAGACTACACATCTTGGCCGGATAAAAACATCATCTCTTTATCAGTTAGTGTGACAGAAGGATCACTAATACAGCTATCAGGTTCCAAGCGGATGTGAAAAGCCTCCAAAATTTCCCGCGTTAGGCTGTCATTATGTATTCCTAGGATGACGGTGTTAGACAACAGAGGGGTGCAAGTACCTTCTCTCCAGTGGCGGGCAAGGTTACAAGAAGACCCATTACCTCGGGACCTGTGGTGCTCACTAAGACGAGCGTTGATGCAACGTCCTGTCTGGCCAATATAACTCAACCCGCAAGTGCACGGAATCCTGTAGACAACCCCCACATTACAGGGCACAAAAGGGTTCTTATGGTTGGTCTGACATCCTAGGAAAACATAATGACAGCCTAACGCGGGAAATTTTGGAGGCTTTTCACAGAAGCTTGGAACCTGATAGCTGTATTAGTGATCCTTCTGTCACACTAACTGGTAAAGAGATGATGTTTTTATCCGGCCAAGATGTGTAGTCTCGCGCTCGTGCTGATTGTCACCTTTGTGGGCATGATTAGCAGCTTTGTATCGTTTTTCTTTTGGTTTTTCCCTCTTGTTTGTGTTTGGCGTTCTTAGTATTTAAGATGCTTGGACGTGAATTAAAATCTAGTTGCGAGTCAGCGCTTGTGGTGTCCTTTCTTCGTTGTGTCCCGTTGTTTTATTGCGCTGTTCAAATATGAAAGTGATACACTACCAGTGCTTTTCTTTTTGCTTATAGCTAACTTATGTGTGCATGTGCTGAATGGCACTATGAAATAAGGTATAAACAATGTTTGAACGTAGGGTGCATAACAATTACTCCAATAGATTTTGATATCTTAATAATCCAAGCGATAGCGCAAACGGGCCTATGAAACACAGAAGCCACCTGGAGTGCTTATTTTGAAAACTTGCCTTTTGCATTGTAGGGATGCACTTGTGTAAACCTCGGACAAGGGCAGCTCAGTGAAAGTTCCGGCCTTTTTTATTGCAAGAACAAAAAGGACTATTTTGGAATAGAGAAGATACACCTAATATTTCCTTAAAGAGAGCGTTGAGCTCAACATTTGTTAGAAATCGACCCATTTTGCTCATAATGATTCTGTTGCTTAAGGCATTGTCACTGGCTTTTCTGGAAGAAAATAAAGAATTACTATGCTTTTTTCGTAAACAAAGTCCCTCATAATCTGTGAAAGTATTCCCGCAAGAACTATAGCTTTCGAAAGTTCAGAAAGAATGTTATTTGCCCTTCAAAGCGCAATGGCCACAGGCACTTTTAAAGTTTAGTCGTTTGTCAGATAGTTCATTCCGGAACATGCGCAGGTTTTCTGAATATCACCTACTGACGTCATGTGCGTGCTGCCTGAGGCATGCACTGTTTAACCTAATACGAGTTTTTTCTTTCGTACTTGAGCGAAAAGTTATGATTAATGTGAACTGGTGTATGGAGATGTTTATACTCCTGGCTTCATCGTTTGAGGCGCTGCAGAATATCTTTCAAAATGCTACTGGAGCTCCGAGCGTAAAGTTTTGAAGGTTATTCCTGATCCATGAGTGCACGCAAAGCACAAAATTAGACGTTAATTTTCAATGTACAGCATCGTTTACCACTGAGCGGCAGCAACAGGAACAAGAAGCGCTTGATTAGATTTCCTAGGCTTGGCTTGGTTTCCTTTGCTAAAATTGAAAGAGGTATTTTTAGAGCTCCCAAGGTTTAAATACCTCATTGCACTAAGCAAGATGGTTTTTCTACTTCTTCAGGAATCCGCAGAGTATTTTTATAATTCACCTGTTCAACAATCTCGAGCTCTAAATTCTGATAAAACAAACTTCAAGCAGAATGAGTATGCACAAAATATTCACGTGAAAAAACACTGCTCTTGGACAAAATTTGGCAAGGAATCTATGAAACTTATTTATTTCACATGCAGTAAAAATGGTAATGGCATGCCCGTTCCTTATTTAGGGATGTAGGCTTAAACTTTCTAATAAGAGAATAATTATTCTATAGAAATAACAGATGTAGATTCTCACGCGTAAATATTTTCTTGGGGTAACACCGCAACGGCACAATGCCTAAGAGACCGGAGAATATATATATATATATATATATATATATATATATATATATATATATATATATATATATATATATATATATATATATATATAGGTTCTATTTACAAGTAGTAGTAGTAAAGACTTTTATTCGACCATAATTTATAGGCCGAGCATGTCGACCGCCTGGGCGACCAGAAGCCGCTGTTCTTCTTCCCCTTCAGCGCCAAGCCAGTCGAGCCAGGTGGTGATGGATAGAAAGGGTGGGGGGAAGGAACCCGACTGCTGAGCAGCCGGGCAATAGAAGAGGCAATGGGCCAGGTCCGCATAGATGCAGGGGCAGTTGGGACAGGAAGGGTCCGATCGATAGCGATAGAGGAAGAGGCGGGACGGGGTGATAACTGCATTCATCTGAATGTGCCGAAGAAGGCGAGACTCCGGCACCGTGAGTGATGGATGAGGAGGAGGGTAAAGGCGTTTGTCGAGGCGGAGCTCAAGGTAGACCTCTTTTATGGTGCGGCGAAGGGTGAGCCTCCCACCGTCCTCCGAGGGCTTGGGCCAGGGGATCAACGGTGCCCGGAAAAGTGTGTCGCGGGCGAGCTGATGAGCCAGCTCATTGCCGTCAATCCCTGAATGCCCAGGGACCCAGCGGAGGAAAACGATGGAAGGCTGCAGTGCGGAGACCGCTCGTTCGACCTCCTGTTGGAGAGAAGGGGTCAGGGTGCGTTTCTGTATGTGGTGTATAGCGGCTTGTGAGTCTGAATAGACTGTGTACTCTTGGAGAGAGGGAAGGAGGGCAAATGACTGGAGGGCATGCGCAATGGCGAGGACCTCGAGGGACAATGCGTCTGGAGGGTGTAGATACGGCCCGCTGGTGTGGGTTTCAGGAGCAGGGAGGTGGGGATGGTACAGGGCGTAGCCGCAGGAACCTCGAGGAGCCACGAAGGAGGCATCCGTGTAAGCTACACCCTGGGTATCAAAGAGAGGAGAATGGTGCTGTGCGGCCGCATGACGACGTCCGGCGTGCAGGACGGGGGACATGTTGGTCGGGAGGGGAAGGATACGAAGATTGGGAGCGGGGGTGGGAATAGGAGAGGTAAACGGGGAGATTGGAATGGGCGAGATACCCGCTTGAGTCAATAACCACTGACCCTGACGGGTAAGGGAAAGCCGGGCAAGTTGCAAGTCACGATGGAGACTGAGAAGAGAACGAAGAGGATGGAAGAGGCCTGTGGCAAAGAGCTTAGTGGTAGAGGTAGTGATAGGGAGGTTGAGAGCTGCCTTGTAGAGGCCCACAAGGGCAGTCTCGAGAGTGTTAAGTTGAGTCTGATTGAAGGAAGCGTAGGGTGCAAAGTACAAGACTTTGTTGAGGGCCAGCGCGTGGGCAACGCGGCACGCGTGAGCCTCGTGGAGACCTGAGCGTCGAGTGACCACGCGCCGCAGGAGGTGAGTTACAGAGTGGCAGGTGGTGACAGCGCGGTGGAGGGCTTGCACATTCTTAGCCGCATGCAAAGGGAAGCCAAGAACTTTGCACTGTGTGACGACAGGAATGGGAGAGCCAGAAAGGTGGAGAGAGACGAAGTGGTTGTGTGAGCGCTGGTAGGAGGAATGGTTGAGAAGGAGAAGCTCGGATTTCTCAGGAGCAGGAGAGAGGCCAGCGGTGGTGAGAAAGGAGTCGATGAGATCTAGGCCACGTTGCAGGGTGTCCTGTACGTGACCGGGAGAGCCAGATGAACACCAGAGAGTGATGTCATCGGCGTAAAATATATGATGCAGGTCGGGAATTTCAGCTAGCTGGGAGGCGAGAGGGGCCATAGCGAGATTGAAAAGGGTAGGAGAGAGAACAGCACCTTGAGGAGTGCCACGGGTGAGGTGGTGTGGGTTAGACAAGTGGGTATCTACACGAAAGCGAGCCACACGTTTAGAGAGGAATGAGCGGATATAGGAGTACATGCGGGAGCCACAATCCAAAGAGGCGAGTTGAGAAAGGATGTGATCGTGGCAAACACCGTCAAAGGCCTTGCGAACATCGACAGTCACAAGTGCGTAAATTTGAGTGGGTGTAGGGGACAGGAACGTTTGCTGGAGAATCAGAAACATGTCCTGTGCACAGACGCGGCGTCGGAAGCCAATGAGAGAATGGGGGAAAAATTCCCGTGCCTCAAGAAAATCAGAGAGGCGAGTCAGAGCCATTCGCTCAAGGGTCTTACCAACGCACGACGTCAGGGAGATTGGGCGGAGGTTAGAGAGAGAGGGAGGTTTGCCCGGCTTTGGAATCATAGAAATAAGGGAGGATGTCCAGGAGCTCGGCAAGCAGCCGCTTTCCCAGGCCTCATTGTAGATTTCAAGGAGGAATTCTTTGGCGCAGTCAGGAAGGTTACGAAGTGTGGTGTATGTAATGGCATCCTCACCGGGAGCCGAGCGCGTAGAATTAGCAGCCAGAGCAGATTCGAGCTCCCGGAGAGTGAAGCATTGGTCCAGATCGGGGTTAGGTCCACCTGAGTACACCGGGTAGGAGGGTGCCAGAGGGGGCGGGATGTAGAGAGAGGCGAGTTGATCAAAAACTTCGGAGGGAGTCCCCTGAGTGAGGGCTTTAGCTAGAGTGGGAGCAAGGGCAGGCTTATTGCCAAGGAGGGATTTAAAGAGAGACCATGCGGATCGCGAGTGCAATGCAGAATCAAGGCCATCACAAAGAGCACTCCAACGAGAGTGCTCGAGGGAGGCGCAGTGGGCGACGATCTCAGCCCGCAGAGCAGTGATCCGGGAGGAAAGTTGGGCATTGTGTGGTTGGGAGCGAAAGGAGCGTTGAAGACGTTTACGGCGACGCCATAAACGGATAAGGTATGGATCTGGGTCCTGGATTGGGTAACGAGAGCGAACGCGACGGCTACTGGACGTGAGCGCTGCAGAGATGCGCGACGTCCAGTCGTCGTAGGATTGAAAGGAGTCGGAAGCGAGATTAGTGCGAAAAGCATGCCAGTCAGTGTGAATAACCGGATGACAGCGAGGGATGTGGGAAAGAGAGGTGGTGATATGGATGAGAAAGTGGTCACTTAGAAGAGTTTCGGCTGTCACCTGCCAGTGAAAGGAAAGTGAACCCCGAGAGAAAGTGAGGTCGGGTGTCGTGGGGCGTTGTGAGGCAATGCCCGCTCGAGTAGGAGAGCCAGGAGTATTAAGAAGGGTGAGGTGGCGTTCCTGGGCCAGACAATGCAGGAGGCGGCCGGGTTTGAGGGTTTGTGGGTAGCCCCAGAGTGTGTGAGGGGCATTAAAGTCACCACCAAAGAGGAGATGGGAGGTAGAAGGAAGAGAGTGAAGGAATTTGCCCAGAGCAGAGAATAAAGAGGAAGTGACAGGGGGGTTGTAAAAAGACAAAAGGACGAGGGAGATGCGGGAAGAAGGGTGGTAATAAACCACACAAACTAAATATTTAAGGAGGGTGGAGGGGATGTCAATTTGCTCTACGAGCACGTCACTGCGTACATAAATAGACGCAAGTGGCGTGGCCGTAGTGGCATGGTAGGCGCGGTAGCCTGGGACATTGCGGGCCGTCCGGGTCTCCTGGAGAAGGAGAAAATGAGGCAGAGAGGGGCGGGTGAGTAGGTACTGGTGGAGGGGGGTCTTATTGTGGCAAAGATTTCGGCAGTTCCACTGCACAATTTCGAGGTCCTCGCCAAACGCCATTATGAGAGTGGAGAGGAACGCGATGGTACGCGTTCCTTCTTTTTTGCCGGGGGCAGTGACTCATGGACGGATTGGAGCATAGATGTGAAAGATTCCAATTGCTTTGATTGTGCTTGGAGGGTGGTAAGAATCTGGAGAACCGAAGTTTCCAGCTGAACCAAGCGAGTGTGATGTGCCTGTGTGGTGGTTTCGACAAGGTCAGCCAAAGGGGCGACCTGGGCGCTGGAGGAGGAAGTGGGGAACGTGGCAAGGTGCTCATTTAGCTTGTTAAGCTGGGAGGTAAGAGAGGAGGTGGTTGTCTGGAGGGTTTGAGTCAAGGCATGTATCTGCTGTTGTAGATCGTGGGAAATGCGCTGCTGCTCTCGCTGCTGGCGTTCCAGCATTGCGAGCCGGAGGTCGAAGGAGCGGCTCGCGTCAGTCAAGGATGGAGAGGGTGCTGTAGTGGAAGAGAGGGACGCTGGCACCGAGGATCCTTTAACTATGGCGGCAAAGGAGCCTGGTGGTGACGTGATCGGAGCTGATGGATATTCATGATTAGAGGAGGAGGAGGAGGAGGAGGAGGAGGGGGAGGAGGAGGAGGGGGTGGTGGTGGGTTGAGTGGCCCGGCGCAAAGCTAGGCGTCGGAGGTATGCAGCTTTAGCACACTCGCGTTGTTTAGCAAGGAGGAAGGGGCAAGTGGGGTCGAGGGAGGGGTGGGTGTTCACCTGGCAATGAACGCACCAGGGCTGGGCACACACATGAGCGGAAGGGTCAGCGGGTAGAGGAGCCGCACAGCGACGGCACTTTGCCGGAACGCTGTGCTGGGGGCATTGGTGGGCGCGGTGGCCTAGAGTGAGACAACGGGTGCAGGTGGGAGGCTTAGGTTTATGAGGACGGCACCGGAAGGCAACGCGTTTGAAATATACAAAGTGGGGGATGACGGTACCAGCGAACGTTATGAGCACTGATTGAGTGGATCCCATCATGCGAGCAGCGAGAATATCTGTTTTGAAAGATTCTAGGTCATGCATGAGCTCATTATTTACAAATAATATTTACAAGGCAGGTCGAGAGGAGCCTGGTGCACCGGCGGCAGGGTACTTGACTTTCTCTTTCTCTTCTACTTCCAGCCGCCGCACGTCTTCTTTATTCCTCAGAGCCCATGCGCAGCACGTGACATTTCCCCGTTCGCAGACGAAGCCCTCTGGGCCAGTCAATCATTCGGGGTCCCGAGAGTGGAATGGCTTCAGCCGTGCGACATGCACGACCTGGGTTGTCCTTGAGCGGGGTCCTTGCGTTGATTGGGGAGAGATGACATAGTTGAGGTCATTGAGGCGAGCAACAACGATGAACGGGCCTGTGTAGTGGGATAGCAGCTTTTCTGATAAGCCACGCTTGCGTAGGGGCGTCCACAACCATACAACGTCACCGGGCAGGTAGGAGACATCCTTGCGCCGGCGGTCATAACGCTGCTTAGAGCGATGCTGTGATGCCAAGGTGCGTATCCGGGCAATCCGACGGGCTTCTTCAGCGCGACATAGAGTGTTGGCAATAGAAGGCTCGGTGTCGAGAGAGAAAGGTAAGATGCTGTCGAGGGAGCTTCGAGGCGGACGGGCATAAAGAAGGAAGAATGGGCTGTAACCAGTTATTTCATGCCTCGACGTGTTATAGGCGTATGTAATGAAGGGAAGCACGTCGTCCCAGTTCTTATGGCGGGAATCGACATACATGGCCAGCATGGTCGTGAGTGTCCGATTGGTACGTTCAACCAGTCCATTAGTCTGGGGGTGGTACGGCGTCGAGTGGCGAAAATGGCATGAACTAAGACGCAAAAGCTCTTCCACAACGTCTGCCGTAAACTGGCGACCGCGGTCACTGATAACAACTCGACGAGGTCCATGCCGGAGGATGACAGCACGAAGAAGGAAGAGCGAGACCTCAGCAGCGGTGGCGCAAGGTAGGGCGGCGGTCTCACAGTAACGGGTGTGGTGATCAACGCACACTATAATCCAGCGGTTACCGTTGGACGAGCGGGGAAACGGGCCGAGCAGATCGAGTCCAACTTGTTCATATGGCGTGCTTGGAGGTGGCAAAGGATGCAGGCGTCCAGGCGGAGAAGTCGTGGGAAGCTTGAACCGCTGACACTGCACGCAGGTGGCCACGTAGCGCTGAACCATGTGACGCATTTTTGGCCAGTAAAAACGTTCTTTGATGCGGTTAAGGGTCCTGGCAAACCCCAAGTGCCCAGCCGTGACGTCATCGTGCATTGCCTGCAGAACAGAGAAGTACAGAGTAGCCGGAACGACGAGGAGAAAGCGCGCACCTCCAGGCGAGTAATTCGTTCTGTAGAGTAAACCGTCGCGAACGCAGAAAGGGCTTGCGGATGTCGGGTCACGGGCTTCGGCAAAAAGCGGCGCCAAGTGCTGATCCTTGCGTTGTTCCATCTGGAAAGTGCCAAGATCTGGAAACTCTTGGGAAACGGCAGCGAGATAGTCATCGAAGTTTTCATCATCGGAAGTAGTAACCGTGAGCGGCAGCCGCGAGAGGCAATCTGCGTCGGTGTGTTGGCGGCCACTTTTGTAAGACACTTTGAAGTTAAACTCTTGGAGGCGTAACGCCCAGCGGGCCAACCGACCGCAGGGGTCGCGTAGATTGACCAGCCAGCACAGAGAGTGATGGTCTGTGACGACTGTAAAAGCACGTCCATAAAGGTACGAACGAAACCGTTGTACGCCGAAAACAACGGCGAGACACTCTTGCTCTGTTACAGTGTAATTGCGTTCCGACTTGCTGAGGGTGCGACTTGCATAAGCGACAACGTGTTGATTGCCCTCATGGCGTTGGATAAGCACAGCACCTACGCCGATGCCGCTGGCGTCAGTGTGGAGTTCAGTCGGTGCTGTCGGGCAGAAATGACGCAATATTGGCCGCGAGGTGAGGAGAAACTTGAGCTGCCGAAACGCGGAGTCGCATTCGGGAGTCCAGTGGAAAGGGGTGTCTTTCTGCAGGAGACTTGTAAGCGGGTAGGCTAAATCAGAAAACTTGGGAACGAAACGCCGAAAGTATGAGCAAAGTCCTAGGAAACTCCTGAGCTCTTTCACTGATTTGGGTTCTTTGACACTGCTTACAGCTTCAACCTTCTGCGGGTCGGGTCTGAGGCCATCCTTGTCAACGAGATGACCAAGCACAGTAATTTGGCGTTCACCGAAGCGACACTTCTTCGAGTTCAGCACGAGGCCCGCTCTCTCTATGCAGTCTAGGACAATGGCTAAGCGGCTGTTATGTTCGGCGAAGGTCCTACGAAATATAACAACATCGTCCAGATAACACATGCAAACTTGCCACTTCAGGCCACGTAAAAGCGTATCCATAAATCGTTCAAAAGTGGCAGGAGCGTTGCAAAGGCCGAAAGGCATAACATTAAATTCATACAACCCGTCAGGTGTCACGAATGCTGTTTTCTCTTTGTCTTGCGGGTGCATCGGGATCTGCCAGTACCCGGACCGTAGATCCACCGAGGAAAAGTAGGAGGCTGAGTGGAGGCAGTCAATGGCATCATCAACGCGCGGGAGCGGGTAAACATCCTTCTTTGTGACAGTGTTAAGCCGGCGGTAGTCGACACAAAATCGCCAAGTGCCATCTTTCTTTTTGACAAGGATCACTGGAGCAGCCCACGGGCTTGAAGATTCCTGAATGATGCCGCGGTGGAACATGTCACGGACTTGGTCATCGATTATCTGACGTTCGGAAGGCGAGACGCGGTATGGCTTCTGGCGAATCGGCTGTGCAGATCCAGTATTGATCATGTGATGGGTACGGGAAGCTGGAATCGGCGGTGGTTGGTCGCGACCAAAGTCAAACACGTCCGCATGCTTCATAAGAACGGCCACTAGTACCTGGCGGTCGCTAGTGGGTAGGGATTTGTTGACCATGGCTAGGAATTGAGAGTCGCTCAGATCGCGGCGTCTAGTTGGACGAGACACGTTGTCAGTGATCGTGGCAACTGGTACAGAAAAACGTTCTTCAAAGCCAGCAAGTTTTAAACCACATGGCAATACTGCTGGTTCGTTGGAATGATTGACAGTCCAAAGAGTGGCATGGCCCTTGGTCACATGGACGACGCTGCGGGGTACTAGCACACTTTTCTTTGCACAGTTAAGGGAACAAGGTTCCACCGCAGCATCGAAGGCATCAGAAATCGTGCTCGAGGACACAACGGGAACGAATATGGCAGACATTGCTGGAACGACGGTATCTTCAGAGACAGAAAACACTTGGGCAACCACTGACGAGTCTTCTATGAGAGCTGACCGAAGGCCAGGACTTAACGATATGCCACCACTGCGGAAGTCGAGAGTAGCGCCGCACTGGTGCAAAAAATCAATACCGAGGATGATGTCATGCGTAGAACGAGGGAGCACCGTGAATTCAGTTCGGAACATGTGGCCAGCGATCACTACATTCACAGAACAAATACCAATCGGAACCAATGATTCTCCCCCTACACCCCGGAATATAACAGCACGATCCCAAGCGAACATTATTTTACGACCCAGACGGTTCTTGAAAGTTGAACTCATCACTGACACCGTGGCACCAGTGTCCACTAAGGCCATGACGCAAATACCGTCCACTAGAACTTCAAGGCGGTTCCTTAACATAACAATGGGCAGAGGAATTGGCACTATCGATGATCCGGCGACCGCACCTCCATCGGCCGCACACGCTAGTTTGCCGGGGACGGTGGGGAACGACGTTGGGGGGAAGGCGAGCGGCGAGAGCGGTGCGGAGGTGGAGTCAGACTTCGGTCAGAGGCAGGGGAGTCGTTCCGTGGTGGCGCGTAACTGGATGGGCGCTGAGACGATGTGAAGACACGGTCATGAACAGGCGCATTGAAACTCAGGTGAGGGTTCGACCATTGGCGCGGGGAGCGGGAAAACTGGCCCCGGCGACGGCAGAATCTAGAGATGTGACCGATCATACCACAGCGGTAACAAAGTGGTGGGTCGGGGGGGCACTCGGGATAACACTCCTCGTAGCCAGTGTCGAAACGACCATCGTACTCCGGCTGCCGCAGGTGGCGTTGCGGACGAGATGGCGCCCTGGGGCCGGGGCGGGTGATCCGGGGAGCGTCGCTGTAATCAATGCGAGTAGCACTGGTAGGGGCCTGGGCAGACAAACTCCAAGGGGAGGAGCGGGAGGCGGGAGCCGCCTGCAGAGAACAGCTCCCATACGGGACCTCACTGCGGCGCGCGAGATCTTGATGCCGGGAGAGTTCGTCACGCACGATTTGACGAATCACGTCAGGGAGAGTCGCCGCATTCACAGGCTCGTGGAAATCCACGCTGGCGACGGTGGTGACGTTAGGCAGGCGACCGAACTTGGGAGTAATTCGACGCAGTTTTAGAGCTTCAAAGGTGCGGCAGTGCTTGATGATATCCGTGGGCGAGTCTAAATTTTCTTTACTAATAAGAAAGCTGTAGACGTCCTCTGCGATGCCCTTGAGGTGATGACCAACGCGATCTTCGTCGGACATACTGGGATTAACGACGTTGCACAGCTTCAAGACCTCTTCTATGTAAGTCGTGCAGGTCTCTCCAGGCACTTGCGCTCTCTGAAGCAAAGACTGCTCAGCGCATTTTCGTTTGGCAACAGTATCCCCGAAGCAGCTGCGGAGCTCTTCCATGAAGCGGTCCCAACTTTTTGATGATGCCTCATGGTTTTCGAACCAAGTTAGCGCGGTGCCATCGAGAAAGAAGACGACATTGGCCAGCTGAAGAGTGGCATCCCAGCCGTTGTATTTGCTCACCCGCTTGTAATGGGTGAGCTAATCATCCACGTCTTCGCTAGCCTTCCCGGAAAACGTCCGCGGCTCACGGTAGTGCTGCCAAGCGGGCGTTGCGGCGCCGGTCGGACGTGCGTTGGCTTCCTTGGGCATTTGCACGGGCAACGGTGACAATCCGGCGATTCTTCGGCTGCAGCGGTTGCGAGAGGGGTCCGTGGTGATCGACCCCGCACCTCCACCACACTGTTACAGGTTCTATTTACAAATAATATTTACAAGGCAGGTCGAGAGGAGCCTGGTGCGCCGGCGGCAGGATACTTGACTTTCTCTTTCTCTTCTACTTCCAGCCGCCGCACGTCTTCTTTATTCCTCAGAGCCCATGCGCAGCACGTGACAATATATATATATATATATATATATATATATATATATATATATATATATATATATATATATATATATATATATATATATATATATCATACAAAAGCTCCACGATCGTAGCAAAGCTTCACGCGCTAACATTCCATCATCAGACCAACTGTAGTGTAAAGTAATAGAAACGGCATTTTTTCAGAGATAGATATGGGGGAGGACTTACACAGCTCAGACCAGACGTCTTTCTCTGTGGCCTGTTATCTTTCGACAAAGTTTGTTTAATTTCACTGCAACTTGACATATTGCAAACACACGAATGGATTGGGTTTAGGTTTATAGGAGTTTAACGTCCCAAAGCAACTCAGGCTATGAGAGACGCCGTAGTGAAGGGCTCCGGAAATTTCGACCACCTGGGGTTCTTTAACGTGCACTGACATACGAATGGATTGGGAATCGAGACAAAGCATTGCGCGGCTACGGGTCTTTGCACTGCCAGCATTGTTGTGGCGTTCACCCAGCATATCCTTCAAGCATTTCCTCCTTTTGCTAGATTAAAAATTTCCATTCTTCCTGTTAATCTCCCTGCCTTTCCTATCCCTCATGAGCCTTCTGCTGCTGCCACAAGGCAGATTAATCGAATAAACCAGATTGGTTTTTGGACAGGTGTCAGGTGCACAAACTTTCCAGCCGTTTCAGAGCCGTTAACCGGGCACGGATGTAAGCTCGGAAGTGAAGTGGACCAGCATAACATTTCACTGAGACAGTGTGCTCAAGTTTGTGGTGAGGACCACGAAATTGAATCCAATGTTTCATCAGTTTACAGTGACTGCGGCTGTGTTACAAAACTTAACAATCAATCCAGTGGCCAAAGTAGGCCACAATAAGTTTCGTCCTCCTCGAAAGTTTCTCTACCTGGGCTCCTGATTTAAAATATTGGGTCAGCTGGCAAATTTCTTCATGTGTACATCAGAACAAATACGTCCGGAGTGCATTTTGTGATCGTATAAATCCCAGAGAACGGCTCTACACATGCAGATCAAAAATGGCACAAATGCAGTCGCAGATTTCGCCGTAGCACTAAAATTGTACGTGAGACATTAACATACATCGTTCATTTTGACATCTTAACTAACTTAGAATGTTAGCACACCTCTAAAAAAAGAAGATCAAAAGTCGTAAGTCATGGATCACTAAAGAGGACATAAAATTGACAAGAAAATCCAAATTATTCAATAAATTCTTCACGACTAAGTCCCTCGACGATCTAACGAACTTCAAACGATACCGTAACAAAGTAATTGCCTTTTTATGGACCGAGAAAAAAATACTTGTGGGAATAATTTCAAACAGACTGCCGTCAAGACAGCGCTCAAACATGTAAAAATTTAATAAACTGCTTAACCGCATACCATCTACTCCACGTGTCAGTTAACTCATCATTGATGGACAACCACTGCAGATTTCAGAACTAGCTGAAAGGTTTAACTTTTTCCGGTATGCTCTGAGCAGTGCCCCATGTACTCAGGTGCAGAAGCAAGGGATAAGACGACATTATAACAGTATATTTCTTGCAACAAATAACGAACAAGAAATTAGCAGCATTTTCTGCTCACTTTTTATCGTAAAGCCCTTGATATTGATGGTATTCAAGTGGCACCTGTTAAATATCTTTTAGATATTGTAGCTGCAGTACTTATTCATTTCCAACTTTGCCTTATCAACAGGATGCTTTCCCAAACAGATGCAGGTAATTAAAGTTATTTATTCTTTAAAACCGGACATAAGAATCACATGTCGAATTGCAGACCAATTTCTATATTGCCTCTTTTCTCCAAAGGTTTATAACTAATAATTTGTAAGAGACTACACAAATTCTGCAGCGAATTCGACATAGTATCTACGTCTCAATTTCTCAATTCAAGGCACATCCAAAGAAACAGCTTTACTAAAAAAAAGAAAAAAATTTCTTGAAGCATTTCAAAATAAAGAGGTATGCATAAGAATCTTTATTGACTATTCGAAGGCTTTTGACCACCGTAATCACCATAAACTACCTCATAAACTTAAACTCTATGGCATACGTGACACACCACTTCTCCTCAACGAATCATATCTTCAACATCTTTTTTAGTGTGTACAAAATGAAATGATTCCTCCTCTTTTCAGAAAGTTTTTACTGCCATCCCACAGGCAAGTATTTTAGGATCTTTAGTTTTTATCTTTACATTATTGACATCGTTATTATAAGGAAGAAGCCCCAATATGTAATATAAGCAGATGACACTAGCATGTTTTTTTAAAGTAATAGTCGTGAATTTCTAGTCCCAACTATTAACAGCGCGCATAATGGCCTCAAACACTCGAGCGAAGCAAACTCTATGATGCTGAACGCGAAAAAGACAAAAACAATTATTTTCCACACGCGAAATAGTTCTAACATTGCAGGACCTCAGTTTACCATTAGAAATTCTGTTATAGAAATTGTAGCTCGGCAAAACACTTGGAGTATTTTTCAGTAAGAGCATGGTCTGTGACGTACACGTTCTATGTCACCAAGAGAAATGTGTAGGAAAGCTAGCAAAATTACGGTACTTTCTTCCGACGTCAATAAAAATGCGAATGTACAGCACGCTGTTCCTCATTTAAATTACTGTTTCTTAGTATGGGGAAATGCAATGCAGGCCAACATAAATAAAATATTCATGCTCCAAAAGGAAGCTGTCCGGCACATAGAAAATGGGGATTACCGTGAGCACACAGATGAAGTTTTCACGCGCTTTCACATTACACCAGCTTGTGACCAATGTGAATATCATTTACCACAGAGATATACAAAATGTATACTCTACCACCAGAATACGTGCCTAGAACTATCCTGCCTGAATGCCATCATTTCTACACATGCATTTCGAAATCAGTCATTCTGGTGCGTTCACTACTGTCCTACAGAATACGGACGTTCTAGGTTACGTTTTGCCGTTCCACATATATTAAATGAGCTGCTAAGTAGTTGCATATATCTGCGGAAACAGCACCCCACGTGATATTTTTTGTCGCTTTGAGGCGATGACTTTCAGTTGTCTTGATAAATGTGCTAACATAGTGATCATGTGATCGCATTGCTCATGTTTCTTGGCATATATGTTCTTTTCTTTGCCTCTTAAGAATATATTTGCGCAGTGCCTTTTATTTTCCTCAGCTACTCTGTAACCTTCAAGTGAAATTTGTTTCACTTTTCTGTCCGGGCCTACCTGCATCGTCATGATGTAAATAAAGACGAACTTGAACTGATGCTACCACTCAAAAGCTTGTTCAACCCGCTTGTTTGGCACAACTGCAAAACGGGAGAGTTGGCGATATTTTGTTTGTGTGGCAGCGCAAAAACGGTGGCAAAAGTGAGAGGAACGCAGGACGAGCTCTAGTTTCTCTCCGGTAAGGCGGGACCGTCGGATACAAGTTCTGGCCCTCGGCGACGATTGTTGAAATGGCTTGAGACAGTGGCACGGTGTTTCTAATCTGCAGTGCATGCGCTACACCGATGCGAGGACCAAAATCATAGAGCAGAAAGAGGGGAATCTCTCTTGCTGCGTCAAACTTTTGAGGTGGGTTTTAGTGATACTGTGGAGGTCCAGAGAGCGAAGCGGGACACATGGTGTCAACTGCAATGCAGTAACCAACATGAACTAGTCGCACGAGAAGTGCGAAGTGTTTATGCTTGTGCACAACTGGAAGTATTTTTTACATCATTATGTGTTTCGGGCTGCGCTATGCTTTCATATTTTTCGCGGGTTCTCATAACTTTTGTGCTAACCAACCCAGGCCAACAATAAAATATAAAGACGTGAACAGCTACTTAAGACCTTCAACCATATCATCACGATATCCATACTGTACCGGGATACAACCCGACGCTAGTCTGCAGAGAAGAACAGATTATAGGGCCACCACCAAATCTTACAAGAAAGAACAGACTAACGCGTCTCCGGTCAATAATGTGCTCTGAAGGCAAGCAGAATTGCTAAATGGCATGGGAACATGAGCGGTTGGTGGCAGCATGTACAGCACCGTCAAGCGGTGTGTTAGGAGGAGTGTATGCGTATTAACTTAGTTTAGCAAGGGCTTTTTCTTAAATTTTTTTAGCATCAACACAACAAAATGAATGTTGCAAACACCCAGGGAATTGGCTGGACCGCAGGGTAAATAAACTTGACAGCTTGTGAAAGAGGACCGTTGTTCTGCTCGCTTGAGTATCCAAAAGCACCACACTGTAGTGGTACACCTTAGCTGTGAAAACTCAGCGCAGTAAAAGAAAAACGTAGCCTATTACACACCACACGAGGAAGAAGCAAGCGATCACGCTTTGAGCGCTGTGTTGGCATCTCGGCCAACAACTAGAGCAAAAAATTACAATTAGAACAAAGAGTTGCAATTAGAAAAAACAGATGTAATCGGCGAACCCTTTAAGAAGCACACAGTCCGACTCTACGCTGGGTGTAGTTTATCACGCCTCTAGGCGTCGATATGCCGCTTCTAGATAGGAAATTCGCTGCAGCGGATAAATTGCATTACTTTGAAACAGGTGAGCGCTAAAAAAAGGCAAACACACGGCGAGAGAACGACGACGCGACAGATATGAGCGCTACTTCAACAGATTCTTTCACAGCAACTAAGAGTTCGGCTTTAGGGGCAGAATAAATCAAATCCACCACATTAACAGAAAACGATAACTGACCTGGCGATTGCCCTCAAGGTAATCCGACACAATTTGGGAGTACTTTGTCTCGAAAGGACCCTCCACATTGATTAACGCGAGCTTCTTTAAAAAAAAAAACCGGCTAACACATTGGTGCCATGAGCCATTTTCTCTGATGATTGCTGATGCAGAAATGCTTAGCCAACTAGCCCAGCACCAAGTTTTGCTAAAGAAGTGCATCAACTTCGTTTCCAAGATCAAATCCCACCCAGCGTGGCAGTATATTGCTAAGGGCAAAATGTTAAAGCACTTTCTTGAGTTCCGTTGGAAGTGCACACCAAAAACATCAGGCATTATATCTTTATCGCGAGCTATATTAAAGAACATTTCCAAAGGGCACGTCCCCGCGGAAACATTGAACTCCAAACGCCATATTCGCCCTAATAAACCTTTTGGACAATCATCTCGAAGCATGCGAGTTGCTAATACACAGATGAATAAAAGAGGCTCGATTGAAGCAGTCTAATCGATTTCGGAGAACATTGTGTTGCGAAAACGTGTTTGAAATATAACTATTTGTAGAAGTGACCTAAGAGAATGAAAGATCTGCCCTTCTTGATAGCGCCATATATAAATGAGCAGGCAGTGCGGAATATGAGTTTCCTTTTGGGCACTTTAACGCCCAGGCCATGGAACACTCAATATTGAAGTCGTACGGATAATATCGACCACCACTTGGGATTCTTTAACGTACAATTGCAGCCCACTGTACACGACTCCTAGCACTTCGGCTCCATCTAAACGAGGCCGCCGCGGCCAGGATTGAGCCCGCGTATTTCGGATCAGCGGCTTACCAAATCACCACTGAGCCAGGACGGCTGCTCGGAATTTGATTGGCTTTTGATGATGTGTAACTTAACTGGCCCAACTACGTTTTAAAACAAAGAGAGCATGCTAGAAATATTATGTTCGCGGCACTGTTGATTGAAGAGCGTAAAATAAGTAATTGAATAGTAAGAGTAACAATGTATTTTTAATAAGGGAGTAGTTACTCATTGCCATCCACCCGAGCACAGCCATACGGCCGAAAACGAAATGAACATTTATCATGAGAACTGAAAGTCGCCGCTTCAAAGCGACAAGAATGTCACGTGGGCTACATTTTTCCACAGATATGCCTGTACTCAGCCGCTTATTTAATACATGTGGAACCTCAAAGCGTAACATAGAACGTTTGTATTCTGTAGCACAGTAGTGAACGCCCCAGAATGACTGATTTCGAAATGCATGTGCTGGAATGATGGCTTTCAGGCAGGATAGTTCTAGGCACGTATTCTGTTGGTAGAGTATACATTCTGTATATCTCTGTGCTAAATGATATTCATATTGGTCACAAGCTGGTGTAATGTGAAAGCGCGTGAAAACTTCATCTATGTGCTCACGGTAATCCACATTTCCTATGAGCCGGGCAGCTTTCTTTTGGAGCGTGAATATTTTATTTATGTTGGCCTGCATTGCATTTCCCCATACTAAGAAACAGTAATTTAAATGAGGGTTGAACAGCGTGCTGTAAATTAGCATTTTAATAGACGTCGGAAGAAAGTAGCGAAATTTTGCTAGCATTCCGACACATTTTTCGAGGCGACATGGAACGTGTGCGCCTCAGACCATGCTCTTGCTGAAAAATACTCCGTGTTTGGCCGTATCTACAATTCCTGTAATAGAATTCCCAATAGTAAATTGAGGTCCTCCCATGATCGCGCTATTTTGCGCGTGGAAAATAACTGTTTTTGTCATTTTCGCATTTAATACCATGGAGTTTGCTTCGCTCGTGTGTTTGAGGCCATCCAGCGCGCTATTTATGATTGGGACAAGAAATTCGTGACTATTACCCTAAAAAAACATGCTAGTCTAATCTGCATAAATTACATATTGAGGCTTCTTACTTATGTTAACAATGTCAATAATATAAATGATAAAAAGTAAAGGTCCTGAAATACTTGCTTCTGGGACGCCAGTAAAAACGTTCTGAAAAGAGGAGACCTCATTTAATATATACACACACTGAAAACGATGTTGAAGCTATGATTCGGTGAGGAGAAGTGGTGTGCAACGTATGGCAAAGAGTTGAAGTTTCAGTAATAGTTTATGGTGATTGAGCTGGTCAAAGCCTTTGAAAAGTCAATAAATATTCCTATGCATACCTCTTTATTTTCATATGCTTCGAAAATGATTTACCTTTATCTTCTTAAAGCAGTTGCAGTCGATTTATCTTGAGCAAATACGTATTGAGACGTAGACGCTGTGTTGAATCTGCTGTGAAATTTGTATAGTGTCTTACAAATCATTTTTTAAAAACCATTGCAAAAATCAGGCAAAATATAAATTGGTCTATAATTCGCATTTAATTCTTATCTCCGGTTTCAAAGATTAAATAACTTTTGATACCTGCATTTGTTTGGGGAAGCATCCTGTTGATAAGGCAAGGTTATATATATATGAGCAAGTACTGGAACTACTATATCTAACACATATTTAACAGGTGCAACTTGAATGCCATCCATTTTAAGCGCTTTACCATTAATAAGTGAAGAGAAAATGCTGCTAACTTTCTTTTCATTAGTTGGTTCAAGAAATATAGTGTAATAATGTCTTCTACTCCCTCGAGTCTGCACCTGAGTACATGGGGCACTGCTCACAGCATCCCTGAGAAATTTATCAACCTTTTAGCTAGTTCTTATCCCTGCAGTGGTTGTCCATCATGATAAGTTCACTAACGCGTGGTGTAGGTGGCATGCGCTTAAGTAATTTATTAGGTTTTCGCCATGTTTGAGCGCTATCTTGACGGCAGTCTTTGAAATTGTTCCAGCAAGGATTTTCTTTTCTCGGTCCTTAAAAAGCAAGTTATTTTGTCATGGTATCGTTTGAACTTTGTTAGATCGTCGAGTGACTTAGTCTTGTTGAATTTCATGAATAATTTGATTTCTTTTATACATTTTAAGCCCTCTATAGTGATCCATAGCTTACGACTTTTTCTCTTCTTTTTTTAGAGGTATGGTAACATCTTATCTAAGTTAAAATGTCAAAATGAACAATATTTTTTAATGTCTCACATAAAATAGTAGTGCTACGGCGAAGTCTGCGACTGCATTTCTACTATTTTCGTACTGCATGTGTTCAGCCGTCCTCTTTGATGAGTACGATTACAAAGTGCACTGCGTATATATTTTCTCATCTACACATCGAAGAAATTCGCCAGCTGACCCTCTATTTTAGATCATGAGCCCAAGTAGAAAAACTTTCGAGGAGGACAAAACAGTTTGTGGCATACTTTGGCCGTTGGACCTATTGTTAGGTTTTGGATCTGGGCTGCAGTTAACAGTTCTGAAACGGCTGCGAAGTTTGTACACCTGTCTCCTCTCAAAAAACAAATCTGGTTTAGCCGATTTTTCTGCCTTGTGGCAGCAGAAGGAGGCGAATGAGGAATATGAAAGGCAGGGAGATTAAAAGGAAGAATTAATTTTTAAACTAGCAAAGGGAAATATGCTTGAAGGATAGGCTGGGTGAACACCGCAACAATGCTGACTGTGCAGAGTCCGTAACAGTGCACTGCATTGTCGCGATTCCCAATGCATTCGAGTGTTCGAAATATGTCAAGTTGTAGTAAAATTAAACATAAACTTTGTCGAGAGATAACAGGCTACAGAAAAAAAGACGTCTGGCGTCACACAACAAAAACAAAGGGACGCAACATGGGGGGCGCAGAACAGACAACAGGCGTTTATGTTTCGCGCTACGCGTACACGGGCTACAAAGTATATATATATATATATATATATATATATATATATATATATATATATATATATATATATATATATATATATATATATATATATATATATTGGCGCGTGCTCATGGGAGCGCGCTGACGATGACGACGAAGTCTGCGTGTGCCGGTGGACAAAGACGAAGTTTGTGTGTGTCTTTCGGACAGCCATCTTGTGAGTTCCCTGCTGTGCGCTGGACTTCGCTGAGACTGTGATCTGTGCCGGTCCTGTCTTCGTTACATTTTTGGTGGAGGTGCTGGGTAAGTTCGAAGAGAGATTGCATTAATGCCGCCGTAAAGGCGGTTCCACGGTCCGTGATAACGACTGATGGCGCACCGTGACGCAAGACGATTGATGTCATAAAAAACTGAGCCACTTCTGCAGCACTAGCGTGGGGGAGCGCCTGTGTCTCGGCGTACCGCGTTAAGTAGTCCGTCACCACAACAATCCATTTGTTCCCAGAGGAAGACAATGGGAATGGGCCCAGCAAGTCCATGCCCACTTGTTGGAAAGGTGTTGTAGGCGGTGGGATGGGCTGGAGAAGCCCTGCGGGTTTAACTGGTGGTGTCTTTCGTCCCTGACAGTCACGGCAGGTCCTCACATATTGCTGGACTGATGAGAGCAACTTTGGCCAGTAATACTTCGCACGAATGCGGGCATACGTCCGCGTAACACCCAAATGGCCAGCCGATGGCTCGTCATGGCAGGCGTGCAAGATTTCTGGACGGAGTTCGGATGGCACAACCAGAAGAAAGGTTTCCGTGTTATGGGCGAAGTTCCTCTTGTAAAGGACGCCATCTCGGAGACTGTAGGAACCCAAACCTCGAACGAAAAGCCGCGGAACAGCAACGTTAAGGCCCTCAAAATGCTCGATGAGCGGACGCAACTCTGAGTCAGCCCGCTGACGCCGGGCCATATCGGACGACGGGACGAGAGCAAAAAACGGGAAGTCGTCCTCCGTTTTGGCCGGAGCAACGTCGGCAGGTGCACGTGACAAGCAATCGGCGTCATTGTGCTTACGGCCGGACTTGTACACTACCGTGATGTCGTATTCCTGGAGGCGAAGGCTCCATCTCGCAAGCCGTCCCGAAGGGTCTTTGAGATTGGCTAGCCAGCATAACGAATGATGGTCACTGACAGCTCGAAACGGGCGACCATAGAGATATGGTCGGAACTTGCTAATCGCCCACACTACCGCAAGGCATTCCTTCTCTGTGGTAGAGTAGTTTGCCTCTGCTTTCGAGAGGGAGCGGCTGCCGTACGCTATGACTTTCTCGTTGCCATCCTGCCACTGAACGAGAACAGCGCCGAGACCAACATTGCTGGCGTCAGTATGAATTTCAGTGGCAGCTCGTTCATCAAAATGGGCGAGTATTGGGACAGTTTGTAGGCGGCTGCGTAGCTCGTTGAAGGCAGATTCCTGATCATCATGCCACACAAAAGATACATTGTCTCTAGTAAGCATTGTAAGGGGCTCGGCAATTGTGGAAAAGTTTTCAACGAAACGTCTGTAATAGGCACAGAGGCCCAGAAACCTACGAACGGACTTTTTGTCGGTTGGGCGCGGGAACTGTGCCACAGCGGCAGTCTTCTCCGGGTCAGGACGGACTCCGTCAGCGCTTATCACGTGACCAAGAAAACTGAGCTCTTCGAAACCAAAGTGACACTTTTGTGGCTTTATCGTCAACTGTGCCGAACGGAGCGCCTGTAACAGCATTCGCAGCCAGTTGAGGTGTTCCTCGAAGCTAGGAGCAAAAATGACAACATCATCAAGGTACACTAGGCATGTCTGCCATTTGCTGGCGCAGAACAGAGTCCAAAGGGTAGCACTTTGAATTCATAAAGGCCGTCAGGTGTCACGAACGCTGTCTTCTCTCTGTCCCTTTCGTCCACTTCGATCTGCCAGTAGCCATTCTTAAGGTCGAGTGAAGAAAATTATTTAGTGTCACGCAGTCGATCCAAGGCGTCGTCGATACGTGGAAGGGGGTAAACGTCACGTTTCGTGACACGATTCAACTTCCGATAATCGACGCAGAATCGCAAGGTGTTATCTTTTTTCTTCACCAATACCACATGCGAAGCCCATGGGCTCGTGGAGGGCTGGACTACGTCGTCTGCAAGCATTTCTTACACTTGGGATCGTATAGCCTCCCGTTCCACCGGCGACACTCTGTACGGGTGTTGGGATATGGGGCTAGTCTCCTCGTTGACGATGATGCGGTGTTTGGCTACCGGGGTGCGCCCTACCTTTGATGTCGTGGCGAAGCACTCTGCGAAATCGTGAAGGAGCTCTAACAAGCGCTGCTTCTGACCCACCGACAAGCCGGGATTAATGTCCACGGTAGACAGAACGGTTGCTGCATCGCGTCCGTCCGGCGACTCTGTATGGGTATGGACACCTGTGCGCCGCCGCGGACTCTCCAAAAAGCTCCTCCGACGCTACTTCGGTCCGTACAAGGTGGTTCGTCGTATAAGTGATGTCACATAAAAAGTTTTTCCGCGGGACACGACCATCTCACCACGTCGGCGCCATCCGACCGAGACTGTCCACGTGGTGCGCATGAAGCCCTACCATGACAGCTGCAACCCGCCGCTTTACCAGCTTAACAGCTCTCTGTATTCTCTGCCGTCCGCCGTCTATACCGAACATTACCTTTGCTGTCCGTGTTCGTTTCCGGCGTCGGGCCGCCGCCTTGATGGAGGGGGTAATGGCGCGTGCTCATGGGAGCGCGCCGACGATGAAGACGAAGTGTGCGTGTGCCGGTGGACAAAGACGAAGTGTGTGTGTGGTTCGGACAGCCATCTTGTGAGTTCCCTGCTGTGCGCTGGACTTCGCTGAGACTGTGATCTGTGCCGGTCCTGTCTTCGTTACAATATATATATATATATATCAACGCCTGTTGTTTGTTATGCGCCCCCCATGTTGTGCCCCTTTCTCTTTCTCACTCCGGTCTGTTCTTAAACATTGTGCCGTTGCGCTGTTACCCCAAGAAACGTTTTATGCGTGAGAATCCACTTCTGTTATTTCAATAGAACAGTTACTCTCTTATTAGAAACTTGAAACCTACATCACTAAATAAGGAACGGGCATGCATTGCATTGGCGTTTTATTGCGTGTGAAATAAAGGAGTTCCACAACTCCTTGTTATATTATGTACAAGAGCAATGTTTTCTCACGGGCATAGTTTCTGAATACTCATCCTGCTTGAAGTTCGCGTTATCAAATTTTATAGCTTGAAATTGTTGAACAGGTAAATTGCAAAAATAGTCTGCGGATCCCTAAAGAAATAGAGAAACCAGTTTGCTTAGCGCAGTGTGATATGTTTTAAACTTGGGCGCTCTAACAATAACTCTTTCAATTTTAGCAAAGGAAACAGTGCCAATCCTAGGAATTCTAATCTAGTCCTTGTTCGTGTTGCTGCCACTCAGTGGTGCTCGACGCTCATCATTCAAAATTAACGCCAAATTTTGTTCTTTTCGTGCCCACATGGATTAGGAATCACCTTCAAAACTGTACGGTCGGAGCTCCGGAAGCATTTTGAAAAAAATATTCTGCAGCGCTTCAGAAGATTAAGCTAGGAGTATAAGCATCTCCATGCACCAGTTCAAGTTCAACATTTGTTATCGCTCAAGTACGAGGTAAAAAATTGTTAACCAGTTTAACAGTGCTTTCTATTAGCTGCAGACAAAAGACGCCAGTTTGTGACGTTCAGAAAAGATGCGCACGCTCCTTAACGAGCTATCGGACAAACAACTAAACTTTAGAAGTGTCTTTGTTCTTTGCCCTTTTGAGGCAAAACAACAACCTTTTCGAACTTCCGAAAGCTATAGTTCATGAAACAATGTCTGCACTGACTATGAGACACTTTGTTTACGAAAGAAGCATACTAATTTTTTATTCTCTTCCACAAAAGCCAGTGACATTGCCTTAACCAACAATATCATTAGGGGCAAAATGGGCTGATTTCTAACAAATGTTGAGCTCAACGGTCGTTTTAACAAAATATTAGATGTATCCTCTCTATTCCAAAATACTCCATAACCAATGCCAGAGAGTCATTTGCAGAACACGCAGAAACGTAATATTTGTTATTACTCAATTTCGAAGCAGTTCACGGAACAATAAGGATGTTTTCGAAATGATATGCACGTTTTAAAATATAAGAGAAGTATACCAAACTTGCGTACACTAAATATAAAGTGGAGAACGCAGTTAATAACTCAAGGCAGAGATTGTTGTGTAAAACGATTCCCTAAATTCCTTTCAAAGGTTTATTCAAATAAATAAACTCGCTATTTCTACGTTGGAAAACCAGTCTTAAAAGATATAATTGACGCGTTAGCTACGTGTTCATCACTCCCTCATTGTGCAGTTCACATTCGCTTATGCAGTTATAACACTTTATGCGTAACTTGGTCGTCTCTCAATCCAATTTTTTTAACACGGCGAAGAAAGTGATGCAAGGAAAGCATCTCTAAGAGTGTACACGCTCGAAACCTATGGAGTTCTTCGACGTGAGCATCGCTGCAAAGAGAGATTCGTGCGTTAACAAAAAGTCAAATTTTAAAGCTCAGCGTCATAAATCTTCACGTTTTATATTCTTGGGGTATTCAAGTTAATCCTTGAGGCGCAAAATTTGCTGCATACTTGCTCTATCGTCCCTTATCATTGATTTCTTTCAGTAGCCTATTCAATATTAAAACATGCCGTTGCTTGCTTCTAATTGGCTTGCCTACGGGGCTGTGATGACCTCACAAGGTCAAGCGACGCAGTTGGAAGGCGGACGATAAAGAATGGAAAACAATGGCACATAGTGATACCGCACTTAATTGGAATTACGGCTAACTACACAAATTGACCAGCATTTTTTGCCACTATGATTTGTCTGAGAACATGCATTATCTCGTTCTGTTGGGTATTTGTCTGAACTTGAGGCTCCAATTTAGAATAGCCAGGTCGGCTCTTTCTCCAAAGACTGGCCATGCTCCACCAAAAATATGGCAACCTTTAATGCACTGCCACAGCTTTGTTGGAGACCCCAAGCGAGAACTCCACAGCAGCAACATTTTGGGCAGCAAATTCAGAGATTGTGTTTTCTGCCCATGGTCCACAATGCATTAAAAGATGACTGTATCGCTGCAAACACGATGCTACTTCGCATCTATGGTTGCATCCTTTTTGACCGCAGCGACACCTATATTCTTTCGCATAGAATTGCTAGTCAGAAGTGTTTTTAGCCGCTGCGCACCAAAACCATGATACATTTATGCATATTTTTGGCTTTTATCTCGTCTATAAAATGAATTCAAACGCAGTGCACTCTATGCCGTAAAACGATAGGAATGTTCAAAATATTCAGCAGTGTTGTTAATATATACGATATCGAAGTGAATATTTAGATTCCGTGCGTGACGTAGCTGGACTTGGTTCACTAACCATTTAAGTGATGTGCAGGCTGAATATACTTCACAAAACATGCACCCACAGTCGCATGTCAAAGGGCAGTGACCTCGGCAGGCTGTTACGGGGGTTTTGCTTGTTGTTGACGCGCAAGCAGCAACGCCAGTGTTGCATTGCACGAAATGCTTTCATCTGTCATGGTGGACTACGTGAGATGGCCTCAGAAATGATGTTATCGCTGTTGTTTTCTTTGTCAGCATTATTTCTGAGAATGTGTGGACTTTCGAATGTCAATAAGCCATAATTACTACTGTCATATACTTTATAACGGTAGCTGCCGTTCTTCTTTTAGCTCTATTTCTTTGTATGCTCTTCTTTGACGGCTGTATTTGAAAACTGGCGAATTAAAAAAAGGGAACCTTGGTATTTGTTCTGAAATGAGACCTAATCATGTCCACCGCTGCTAAAACAGAATGCTGAGTGCCGAGTTCTTGTGGTAACTTTAGACTATTCATTTTTATCTTCTGCGCTAGAATAACAAATAACGATAACAATCAGCCACTTATATTAAGTGCTGGAAGTAAATTAGAGTTTTTAGGCAGGAGGGAAACAAAGGCGACCATTTCCTGCTGCGGTGGCTGAGAGCTTATGGCGCTCTTCTGCTCACCCGAAAGACGCGGGTTTGATCCCGGCCGAGGCGGTCGAATTTCGATGGTGGCAATAAGCTTGAAGCTCGGGCACTTTGCGATGTCAGTGCACGTTTAAGAACCCCAGGTGGTCTAAATTCCCGGAATCCTTCACTAACACCTCTCTAGAAGCCTTTGTCGCTTTGGGTCGTTAAACCCTCATAAACCAAACCATAATCATTCTTTTGAAAAAAGTTACACTACTCAAATCATGTTTGAAGTCCCACTAAAAACCTATTCGTGAATGGTTCCCATCCACAAGTTCAACACTGTTCCATCTGGTCTCAATGATGACGTCGGATAAGTAGCGTCTTTTTCTTAAAATTACTGCTTCATATCACTTCATTTTAATTCCTCCTGATTGACACGCGCTGCCTTGTTTAAGATGCACTGTTTTTGAACTCTATAGATTATTTATTTGTTTACCCACAGCGCAACAGTGGCATTACAGTGGCGGGTAGGTTGTAGTATTTATTTGTTTACCCACAGCGCCACAGTGGCATTAAAGTGGCGGGTAGGTTGTACAAAGCAATAAGAATTATTACAAGGGCAGTCACAATAGGAATGCAAACACTGCATTTTCAGTAATATTAACAAGAAATGAGGACAAAGCATTCCGTTCTCTAACAGTAGGTTTTCCAAATTTTCCACCTTATTTCTTATGCTTCAGAAGTTCACAACCAAAAACTAAATGTTAGATACTGATATCGGCTTGTATCATGCACTCTCAACAACTTGCCCTAGACCTTCGTCGTACATATATTTTGTATCATATAGGTACAGCACATCATACTTCAGTTTTACACGAGTGCCTTCACTCTTATGCACTTTCGAAAAATCTCACAGGAATTTCCTTTTGCGACGTATAGCCTCACAGAAATCTTCCGAGATACTAACAGTTTTCCCTTTCAACTTCGCGTTGGCAAAGACGCTTTGTTTTACTTTCACAAAAGCAAATTTAGCAATAATAAGTCGTTTGCTTCCTTCGTGATGTTTCCCTAGTCTGTGCGCTACTTCAATATGCACGGTGCCTACACCTAGGTCAGACACTATTTGTCTGACATGTATTTCAGATGTCTCGGGAGGGTCATGAGTCTCTGCATCTAAAATTCCGTAGAATAGCAAATTAGAACGCCAACTTCTGTTTTCCGGATCATCATTTTTCAATAAGTTCTTCACCACAGTTTGGGTGTCTTCGCATTGTTTCCTGCATGTGGTTAAGGTCGATTTAATACCTTCAAACGGTTCTATAGTTTCTTCTAAAGCCGCCGCGGTGGCTCAGTGTTTATGGCGCTCGGCTGTTGCCCCAAAAGACGTGGGTTCCATCCCGGCCGAGGCGGTCGAATTTCGATGGAAGCGAAATTCAAGAGGCCCGTGTGCTGTGTGATGTCAGTGCACGTTAAAGAACCCCCAGGTGGTCGACATTTCCGGAGCCCTCCGCTACGGCGTCCCTCAAAGCGTGAGTCGCTTTGGGACGTTAAACCCCCCTAAACCATAGAACAAACCAATTTCTTCTAAGCTCTCTATTCGCTTCTTCAGGTCATGTAATGCAGTCATACCTTCCTCCTGCTTTGCTTCAATAGCTTATAACTTCGATTTAATTTCATTCTATCCTTCCAAAAGCATGTCTAATTTATCTTGCATATCAGGTTTTGGATTCAACTCGACATCCCCACACAATAGTAACAACAGAAAATAAAAAGCATAACTACACAATAGGACAAATCGTCGTCGCTAAGAACACTTGACACATCGCGATGGCGCGCTTGCAAACACAATCTGGGGCGGAACCGGCAAAACATGCAGATCAGCATTACCCGAGTCCTTAAAACCTGCGCATGCAGAAGAAATTCCGTGTAACGCAGCGGCACTGATGCCCCGGTTACACGCCCCAAGTTGACACTGACGATTTCGCCTTGCTGTAGGCTGCATACGTGTCGATGCGGCTCCCAATGTTCGTAGGATGGCAGTGCACAATTGTTAAACTCAGCTGTAGCACTTTTTCCCGTTGACGCTAACGTTGAATTGAAGTTCACCGCTGTCGGGAATGGATGATGCTGGTAGCAGAGCGATTCCTTCTGGGTCGACAAGTATTGGTGTGTCAGCAAAGCCTTTCTCTTTAGGAGTTTTTTGGCAGTGACGAGGACTTTTATGTGCCACAATTACGACTGTTTTTTTTGCCCACCCATGTTCTGCTTTTTATCACTTTATCACACACAGGTGTAGTTTACCTCCGTGACGTGCCCTCGCAACCTTGTCCGAAACCACACGTTGATATACAAAAGCACGGTTTCTTCTGTATCAGATCACTCAGACAAAGACAAGACCCTCTCAGATTGCTGGAATAAAGATGATCGTGTTTTTACCGTGCGTCGATCCATCTGATTTTAAGTTTCGCCGGTTTCATACACCTTCAATTTCCGCTTATATTGTGACGAAGCCGAAGCTGATACATGCACAGGAAGGAGCGCTAGCGCTATGCCAGCGACGATAAAGTTATCTCTTGTCCATCGTCCATCACGCATCAGTATGCGGCTGGCCGCCACTTAAGGGTTGGTGGGAGGTCTTGCAGAATCGTCGGCATCCTGGTCCTGAAGCTTAAGCGTTCTACGGCAGGCGTGGTCGTCCGCCGTCAGTTCTTGGCCTGCATCGCCCTGTCGCGCCCCAGTCTTTCAGACCCGAACCGACCTCACCGTTGTTCCCCCGCCCCGTCCCCCACCCAGACCACTCGACACGACGGACGGAACACGACCTAAAAACCCACCGACTTAAGACGCCGATTACATCTGAAGACACCGTACCCCTACCTATGCCATTCGGCACGTCCTGGGGCCTCGGCCGTAGGCTCTTGGTGACCTGCTGCTCGGAATCTTCGCGGACCACGAATTATTCGGCCCTCTCCTTCATCGTGGCGGCCAGCACCTTACCACTGTTAAACACAGACCCCTTTGCTCTACTCCTTATTCTTTTACCCCCCTCATCTCTCGCCCCAGTTGCAGAGTAGCCAACAGGAACATTCTTCTGGTTAACCTCCCGGCCTTTCCTCTGCCACTTTTCTCTCTCTCTTCTTTGTGTCCCTTTGTGCCCGATCGGGACGATCGCTCGGTGGTCCCGGGCAGTGTGACGAAGAGGAACCTAGCAGTGGCGTAGGACGTAGCGCTCGCACTAGGCCGGTGGCTATTAAATCATCTCTTGTCCATCGTTCATCGCGTCTTATTTTTCGGCTGGCCGCCGACTAACAATATATATTAGGTGTGCTATTAGGATGAATGTAAACCATGAAGTGCTGCATTGAACGCGACGACGGCTACCAACCACGCCAATGCAATGACAGCAGCGCGAGGCAGGGAGTCTGTCTCTTTCATAGCAATATATTTTTATGTGACGGACCCCTGTGTAAGCCAAACCGTGTTTTACCACCCAGGAGCTGCGCCTACTACCATAATTGTGCACTAAATATATTGGATTCCTTCATTTTGCGCCTTAAGTTTTTACAAACTACGTATATAAGTGTTCTTTGCCAAGGGTAGATTTTACCTAAATCACAAATATTACTAAATAAGTCAGGAACAATTTTTGTCAAGATAGGTTAAAGTTAAAGGACTCCGGAGTCTGCATAATTGGTCGTTTCACAAAAAAAATCTACATGTTCAATGGGTGAAATAAAATACAACTTCAGTGACATGTAATAAAATGACAGAATGGTTCGAAAATACCGCATCTGTCTGTTTCCTACAGTATTTACCTGCATAGTGATCTGCTAGAGCAAGAAATTTGTTCAACTTGGATATCGAGTTTAGCAAAGAGGTACGGCGAACAAAACACGGCCACGCATTTTGTAACAACCATTCTACGTTACATCAGCAACGCGGTGATTTGAATCTTTGCGCTGGCCGTTAAAATTTGTCATTGTGCAATAGATTTCGTAATCTAATGGAGGGTGCTCTGTAACTAAACGCAATCCCATTACTTTCCTCAAAGATAGTATAATCCCAGACGATTATCTGAACGTTATCTATGTGTTCTGCGATAATCATAGGCGTGAGTGTTCTAGGAGGAAGTGCTTCTTAAATCGTAATCATGATAACACTACTTGCACGAACGAGGATCTTGCCGAACCATGCAAATTTTCCTGAGAACACTCCAATTTTTTTGTCCAGTTATTGCCCAGTTATCACTACCAATAAGGAATGGCGGCTGGTGATCACATTATGTACGTTAGAGGTTTGATGTGCAAAGTTCTTAGCTTATGCGGTCCAAGAAATTGTGCAATTAAAAAACTTGGTTAGAGCAGTTGGGATTAATTCAAAGAACTTCCTTTGAATAAATCAATGCCAGATAATGTTTGGGTGGGAGTTATTTGAGCAAGTCTTCCGCTGCCCTGAAATGTCTGCTGTTAAAAAGGTTATTAATATATCTTCCGTTACCACTGCGAAAGTTTACAAACCTTTAACTAAGAAGAAAAGACCACACAGAACTCCTGGTGTAATGCTTCCCCAGAACACTAAGTTGAAAATATCCTAGACAAGCAGCTACGTTTTCGCTTACCATGCGCAATTAATTTGCGCAAATAATAGTTTTCTCCTTTGTTTCAGCCATCGCATAGTGCATATAAACGCCTGTGCAAGATTACAGAGGGCTTTTGGTTCCTTGCCTTGATAGATTACTCAACGCTTATTTAACTTTTCATGATAAACCAAACCTATAAGTAAATAATGGTACAGAACGCAAACAAAAACTTGCATAAATAATTATGGCTCAAGTTATAACATCTTTTCTACTTCCTAAAGTATAGGCTGGCTGCGAGAAGTGATTAATAACACTTGGCACATAGAAATCACGAACGCTTTCACTATATCTTCTCGGCTCTCTGGGATAGAATGACAGACTCACGCAGGTGCAGTATTGGGATAGCAGCAGATGGAAGCCAAAGTTCATTAGTTCTCAAGTTAAGAATAGCACTCTCCCATGTCTCTTCAATCAACCCTGCAGTTTGGAAGCAACGGCCACTGTATCCCTGAAAAATGCTTAATCTCATCCGCCCTACTAATTTCCTGCAGCCCCAACTACGCTTGCCTTCTCTTTGAATCCACTCCGTTACCGTTAAGAACCACCGCTTATCCTACCGCCGCATTACACGCCCTGCCCAAGCCCATTTTTTTTGCCTTGATGTCGACTAGAATATCATTAACCTGCGTTTGTTCCCTCACCCACTCTGTCCACTTCTGATCTCTTAACGTTACATCTATCATTTTTCTTTCCATGGCTTGCTGTGTTGCCCTTAAGCTGAATCCGTTTCTTTAGCACCTTCGTTTCTGCCCTATAGATGAGTACCGGGAAGATACAGCTGTCCTATTCATATCTAATGCGGAATATTCCTAAACTGCCATTCATGAGCGGAGAAAATTCACCGTATGCGCTCCACCCCATTCTAATTATTTACTTATTTCCCCCTCACGATCAGGATAACCGGTCACTAGCTGCCCTAAGTAGAAGCATTCCCTTGCCGCTTCCAGCACCTCGATACGAATTGTAAACTCCTGTTGTCTTGTTTGTCTGATGAACATACCTTTGGCTTTCTGCATGTTCTTTTTTAGACCCACCATTAAGATCTGCCTGTCCAACTCATTTATAAGGCTTTGTACGCCATCTCCTAAGTCACTTAGCAAAGCAATTCTAACAGGGAATCGTAGATTACTAAGGTATTCTCCATTAACTCTTATCCCCAACGGTACCCAATCCAGGACTTTAAGTCCCTTTTGTAAACAGGCGGTGAATAGCACTGTCGGGATAGTGTGTCCTTGCCTGACGCCCTTCCTTATTAAAATCGTATTGCTGACTTTACGGAGGAGTACGCTAGCTCTGGGAATTTATACATATTCTCCAGTATTTTTACAAAAATGACTGCATGACTGCTGCAGGTTACACCTAGTCAAATGCTTTCTTGTAATCAATAAATGCTATATAGCGGTTGGTTTGGAGCCAACGATACGCGTCAAAAATGAGCATATTCTGTTATTTTACGATCTTCGGACATTCCAAATAGAAAACATGTTGTTTCTGCCAACACGTAAAGAGTTCAAAAAGCAGTGATAAATTTCATTCTGCAGGTTGGTAACGAGTTGCTGCCCAATGACCCGTCTGTTAATCAGCGACGTACTCTGTTGACGCCACGACACCGTGTCGACTCCTCATTGCATTCCTATTCGCAGTTCTGTTCATGCTACCAGCGCAGCCTATTACAGCTGCACGAAAGCAGTGCAGTGCCTAAACAATTAGTTCATATGGAGTATATTGATTCTATTTTAATGCTGACGTGTGCATCAAACAGATTTTTCATCACGCTTCAGTACATTCTAGTCGCGTTTAAACACGCTTTCTGGCCACGACGTATTGCTGAAGAGTGATATGAAAGGCAAGAACTTCAAAATTGTACCTTCATTCCTCGGATATGATGCGTAAAGTGAATGAATAATTGCAAGCGCTTCTTGGCAACTGTCGTCTGCTCACTCGATCTCAGCGATTTCTCCCGCTACTCAAAAACCCATTTTGAGCGCTAATTTCGACTTTATTATAAAGCTCAATTGGCCCCCTGGCTGCCGCTTCAAGCAACACCTACACTGCCTCTTCTTTTACCGCATAAGTGACCAACGTACGCTGCAGACGGACTGTAATCGGTTACAATTAAATCTGCGGTAAAGCTCCGCCCACATTCCGGACCCCCAAACTGAATTCCTCCGTGAGAAAATGTAGTCCATTGGTAAAACTTTTCTGTTTACGTAAACAAGCCGTAAATCATATATACAGTTATAGTTCGCATTTAGAGTTTCTATCTGAAGATTCTTTTTAAGAAAAATATAAAAAATACATGATAAAAAAAACTGCCAGGCTGGGAGTCGAACCTTGACCCCTCTTAAACTGAACAGACATGCACGCGCTTCGTACCACTAATAGACGACGCGAGGCAGACGAATACGTTTTGTTTGTTTGTTTTGCAGCGAACTACTGTCGTACCTTCCGCAGCGTTTTCTGCTATGTGTGAAACGGAGTATAGCGATGGAAGAGAGGAAGTCAGCAGGTTAAGGTTCAAAATGGAGGAGGAGGGTTCGGCAGGGGCAGGCGAGAATATTCGCGCGCACTTTGCGCCGCCTTAATGCCAAATGACATTCTTAACGCGTTTGCAAATAGTAATCATACTTGCAACGTGCATAGCAACTGCCTGCGCACTTGTAGCGGATGCGGTCGGAGGTAGGTGCTCCAGCAATTGCACTGTTTACAACGGAATAGATTGTAGAGATTGTCAAGAACGGCGCACTAGCTATCCCTAGTGAAGCGATTACTTGAACAAAGATTGGTGTCCTGTTGATTTTTGCACACTAGTCTGGCTTTATACGTTCGAATCAGCGTAATATCTGCCAAATACTTCTGCTGCTGCTGTTATTGACAGGAAGAACGAAAGGAAAGTGCACTGCAACTGCCAAATAACTGCTAGTCGCAGCTTAAATCAATCTTGCATTAACAGTCGACCCGCCAAACCAGCTCGCTACATGGGCGTCTAAGGAGGCTTTTGTTGAGTATAAGGCCGTTGATCCCGAAAGGGGCACGTGCTCTCAGTGTACTGGCCATGCGCTTCTTGGTTCACTGTAAACGTACCTGCGTTTTAATTTGTTATAGTGTTAAGGAGCTCGTGTCACATAAAATCTGCCGTTGCCTTCGGCATCGTCAGCGTCCTTGACCGCAGCGAACAATCAACGAAAAAAATTAATGTGGATTACCTAAGCTAATCTAGGATATAGAAAGCGAACGATGTCGGCGTTCACTGTGTTCGCTGGCGTTGGCGTTGACAATGTTCTAGAGGGCGATGGCATTGAGCAAAGGAAGGCCGCATTACTGGCTCCCAGGATATGCAGACGCCTCATCCGTGCTTTGATACCTGTAGCGGTGGTGAGAGACAGATGTGGCCTGAATGCATTAGCGCTGACAGCGCTGTAGCTGACATGCGGCACAGCAGCAATAGCTAGGCCGCAGCGTTCATAGGGTGATCAATCTCTCGCTATCAACGATTAAATGCATGTTACCTCCCAAGGAGGCAGGGGGGCGCGCTGCCTATCCAGTGTGCGGAACGCATTGAAAGCAGGCTTTTTAGTTGGACGCCAGCGCCACGTATATTAAAGCGAGATTGAGGTCTCCACTGACACATGGAGCCTGTTGTGCGCCTTTCCTTTCGTGAAAATGAACTACCTTTTCAAAGTTGTCAACGCAATGAACTCTCTAAGCACCGTCGGCTCACTTGTTTTCTTTGGTTTTTGAGGAAAGGAAATGGCACCGTAGCGGTCTGTCATATCTTGGCGGACACCCGAACTGCTCCGTAAAGGAAGGGATAAAGGAGGGAGAGAAAAAAGAAAAAGAAAACTCAAAATTTAAAGTTGGATTTTGAGGAAAGGCGTAGTGTGGGGGCTCAGGAATAAATTCGACCACCTGGGGATCTTTAACGTGCACTGACATCGTACAGCACACGGACGCCTAAGCGTTTTCCCTCCATAAAAACGCAGCCTCCGCGGCCGGGTTCCAACCCTGGAACTCCGCATCAGTAGCCGAGCGCCCTCATTGGTTAGGGCGCTCAGCCACTGATCCGGAGTTCCCCGGTTCGAAGCCGACCGCGGCGGCTGCGTTTTTATAGAGGCAAAACGCTTAGGCGTCCGTAAGCTGTGTGATATCAGTGCTCTTTAAAGATCCCCAGGTGGTCGAATTTATTCCAGAGCCCTCCACTACGGCACCTCTTTCTACCTTTCTTCTTTCACTCACTCCTTTATCCCTTGCCTTGCGGCGAGGTTCAGGTGTTCAACGATATATGAGACAGATGCTGCGCCATCTGCTATCCCCAAATACAATTATTAATAATATTATTATTATTATTATTCTTATTATTATTATTATTATTATTATTATTATTATTATTATTATTATTATTAATTATTATTAAAGGCTCGGGGTTGCGCAGCGGAGGAACACCTGTTGCTCGGTGCTACTAGTAGCTCATGTGCAGTAGTGACTAGAGAGCGAAAGAGAGAGAAATATCCGCGGCGAGGAGCGCGTCGTGACGTCATGTGCCTCCTCGAAGCACCGCCACGATGAAATTGGAAGTTCGCGGCCAGTAAAGGATTTAAAGTCCTCAAAGAACCAACCTTGAAGGCTGCTGGGCCACCCAGACAATGTGAACTTGGGGCGTCATCACCACCTGCCCACAGGATCATGAGCAAGCTGCCCGCTGTGGCAGGTGGCTGTTAAATTGATTATTGGTCGCTAGAGGTTGCTCGGCAAGAGAAACCGGTGTCGCATAAGCACCATCGGTGGCAGCGCCTGCCATCTCATGGCAATGGCGCATAGCTTAAATGCTGCACCGGTTGGCCAACAGTGTCATGAGTACTCCAAGGGATTTCTGGATGCTATGTTAAGAATAACCAATTGAGCATATATTGGCATTAACAGATTAAGGTGTGCCGTCATACTCTTAGCGCGGAGCCCACATGTCCCCTCAAATGTTTATTTTGTGCCTTCAGAGTTCTCCAAACAATGAGACCGGCTGTTGCGAAATGATTTGTTTTCAGGGAATGAAAGGCGCGCTAACTCTGGCTCATCCCAGTGGACATTTCAGCCATACCGTGAGGGAAGGAAGGTTGGAGTGAAAAAAGAAAAATAGAAAAAGGTGCTTTAATGATGGGCTCGTGAATAATTAAGACCGCTTGGGAATCTTGAACGCGCAATGACATCGCACAGCATTGAAAATAGATTGTTATGGAAAGGAAATAGCGCTGTAGTTCTCTGACATCTCGGCGGACATCTGAACCGCGCAATAAAGGAAGGGATAAAGGAGGGACTGAGAGAAGTAAGGAAGAAAGAGGGGCCCTAGTGGAGGGCTCCGGAATAATTTTGACCTCCTGGGGATATCTTTAGCGTGCACTGACATCGGAAAGCACACGAGCGCTTTTCCGTTTCGCCTTCATCGAAACAAATCCGCAGCGCACGTGTTTTAACCTGGCAATCCGAATCGGTGCTAAAAGATCCCCAGGTGGTCGAAATTATTCCGGAGCCCTCCACTACGGCACCTCTCTCTTCCTTTCTTCTTTCACTCCCTCCTTTACCCTTCCCTTACGGCGCGGCTCAGGTGTCCAACGATATATGAGACAGATACTGCGCCATTTCCTTTCCCCCCAAAACCAATTATTACTATTATTATTCAGAGCACTAACCAGTGGTCCAGCGCTGCTTTTAAACCCGAAAGCTATTACTAGCCCCCTTCGTAGTTTCTTCGCCGCGTGCGCCGCGTGCGCCAGTTTGACCTTGAACCGAGGAGTAACCACGTGACAGCTATGACGTCACTCAGCCACCATCGCCGCCGCCACTAAAGTTATAGGCTGTCGGCGTTCATTGTCTTCATTGGCGATGGCGTTGTCAATGTTCTTGCCGTGCTTGCTTTATGATCGCCGGTAGAAATAATTCTCCTCTTTCTTTGTTCCATGTAATATGAAGACATTAAGGTAATTCGTAGAAGAGGTGCACTTGCATCTTTGAGAAATAACGGTATAATGCGGGAACGTCGAAATTTGCATGAAGTGTTTCAAAACCTCACGGAACTCTTTTTTCACTCCTCAGGCAATGTTTTATAAAAGTCATATCTTTTGAGAAACACAAAACTGAACGCAGGCTTGTCTTTAATTTTTGTTATTTATTTATAGCTGCGCGCTCTGCATTTGTGGTAAAGAGAGCCGGACAAACATCTCATTTAACGCAAATATGCTGGAAATCAACAGCGACTACTCACATTTTTATCTGCGACCAATGTTTGAGTGGCATCCTTCATAAAGAATTACTTTGTACCGTAAGTTTAGCTGGCCTTAACAAAAAATGATAGCCGTAATCTGTTCAACGGATTACTTTTTAAACATTGATAACTGATCGCGTTCATCCTTTGCGAATATGAACAAAGCCAAGAATAACTTGCCTTGGCCAAAATAGGATGCTCACCCTTTGATCCCGGAATTTCCTCCTCTGTTACCGAAATTTTTGGTGTTCGCACACAAAGATCCTCGTCCACAGCACTGTAACCACATTTTAAGGGCAGCTAGCCTGGAGACTATGACCCGCAGCAGCCACTATGCCTTGCTTGACGGCTGGCATAGAGCCTCTGGTCTTCAAAACCACATGTAACTTGCATATGTATGTAATCAGCGGTTTTTTTATTGACGATTCTTGCTCAAGATGTTTTTTTTTCAGTACTTGTGGCTCCCGGGCTGTGTGCATTATTGCCATGCGCCTCTCACGGCTTGACAAGCTTTTTACCAAAACCTATTTCCTTAGCCGGATAGCGCTTCTTTCTTTCCTTGCTGTTCGCTATTTCTACCAATTCCGATAAGCATAGCGCTCTGAGTACTCACCGCGCAAGTTAGAAAGTAATGCTAGCCGTGCGCCTAATTGGTTATTGCGCGCACAGGAATGCTAGCGTTGTTATTAAAATTGTTTATTCTGGCTTCCGGGCTTCCTTGCTTTGCGGTTTTACGGAGCGTCCTGAAGCATCGTGCTTGTCTCTAATTGGTCTGTTTCATGATCATTGGGGTCGCCGCTCGGATGGGGCACTGTCGCTTTTGTTTGCTGGCATGACACGTCCGGAGCGTCTGGTAAAAAACGCGATGGACAGGTCACAATTTTCGACATTTAGGTTTGGTTTTGAGACGCGAGTAATCTGTTGTTGACGTCTCTCGAATTACGTTGGTTCAATTGCTACTGCACACTTGTTCTCTCATACGCCACCGATCCGCTCAGTGAGGAGACGCTTGGAGAAGCGCTTGGGCATCTTCCTGACTCTCCGGTGTCCGGCACCACCCGTGACAGATGCGGAATGCTCAGCCGTCAAAAGTTCGCATTGCTCTGGACATTGCGCAATATCCAGACGAAAAGAGACATTGTGCTGAAAAGAGGCATCATGCATCTCGTGCAGGGTTTACTAGATTTAGGACATAATACACAGCTGCATATATAACTAACTCGCAGCTTTTAAATCATCACTAGAACTTTTTAGTAGCTTATTTATTAGGTGTGAACGTGGTTAACTGTTATACATGTTATATGTGATGTGACGAAATTTTATTTTATGTATATATTTTTATACTGTCTTCCCGAGTTTTTCTTCTGCCGCAACTATGAAAATCGAAACACGAACGCAAATAATTTGAAACTTCGATTGTTTAATCTTCATGATTTATTTATTTACCCTTTGCTTAAGTAATGAGGAAATCTGTCTGCCGTGGTCCTTTTATCTAAGTTTTCTTCGCCAGCCGTCTCTTTTTCCTTCAGCTGCTGACACACAGCATCCAGTAAGCGCTTCTTTTAGAAAACGGTGAGCCGATGTGCCTGGTGTGCGCTGCGTGACGATATACAGGCCGAAGAAAAATATGCATAAAATAATTAAAATATCGCGGTCGCGTGTGACGTAACCGAACACCCGCGTCATATGCGGGATTACACAAATCGGTGCACGTAGAAAACTTCCTCAGAGATCGGCCGAATAGTGAGCCCCACTAATATGCACAAGTAAATGCATCCACCCGAATCTAGCGGCAATTGTGTTCTGGGAACAGCTTTTCCTCGAAAGGTGCCTCAAATGTCAATGGAAGCAGCCGCTAGGCATCGTTTGACCGTCGGAAATATCAGTGCAGAGGGAGAACAAAGATTAGCGAAAAACAAGTGCGCACACAGAACGCCTTTGAACAGTTGGAAACCACGATACACGGTCATGATTTCGGCACAAACAACACCATGCACAAAAACATGCATAAAACTGCGTGGAGCTGATAAGGAATACGGGCCGCTTGAGAGCCACATGACCTCGCGTACCTCTCCTTTGTGATGTGACATCGCGGAACCCTCACGTTCAGCTGCCGCTTTACCGTGGCTTTATGCAGAATATTGAATGTTGTTACTGAATTGTACAAGTCTAAAAGTTTCACTTCAATCGCTGTTCCTTCTCATTTGTCTTGAACAATGAGGAGGGGAACAAAGTGCGGTGTCATGAACATTGCGGGATTAGTTTCATACCGTGTGTCTACGATATGTGGCAAAATGTGATAAGCGCTTAATGGTAACTATATTTTTGTAATAAGTGTGTTATCTGTCAAGGCGTTTATTTGAAGCACAGGTCGGTTGATCTTGGTTGACCGGCGACACGACGGGCACACTCACAGGCGTCGTTCGAAAAACCCAGCTGCACTTCGTCTGCTTCTTCGTTGTCCCGCTTGAACTCGTCCGCTTCTTCGCTGCGCTGCGCCTGTCGGTCCCATTACAATTACGCTCCCTGCGAAAAAGGAGCCATCCTGGCGACTTACGGAGAGGAGAGGATGGGCGGGTCATAGTAAGGCTTGAGGCGCTCAACGTGCACAGTTTCGCGCCCCCGGCGACGGTGGTCCGAAGAGGGAACGAGCGGCTCAACGATATAAGTCACCGGAGAAGTTTGGTGGACAACCCGGTCAGGTCCGTGAAAGCGAGACAGTAGTTTCGTGGCGAGGCCGGGAGTGGAGGAAGGCACCCAGAGCCAAACGAGGGCGCCAGATGGGTATGACGCTGGAGGGTCCGGGGAATCCCGACGGTGCTTCTGATCCCATTGTTGCTGTGTGGTGAAAGAGCGGGCAAGTTGCCGGCATTCTTCGGCATACAGGTGAGCTTCGGAGAGTAAGGTGGTCTCGGAAGGGTCAGGGTGATAAGGAAGGATGGTGTCCATGGTGGATGTAGGCTCCCGGCCATATAAGAGGAAGAAAGGAGAAAACCCCGTTGTTGTCTGAGTAGCTGTGTTATACGCGTACGTAACGAACGGGAGCACTTGATCCCAGTTGGAGTGGGCGGTGTCAACGTACATGGCGAGCATGTCACTCAGAGTGCGGTTGAACCGCTCAGTCATGCCGTTGGTATGGGGGTGATAGGCACTGCTGTAGCGATGAACGATTTGGCATTGCTTGAGCAGGGCCTCGACGGCGTCCGAGAGAAAAACACGGCCGCGGTCACTTAGAAGTTCTTTCGGGGCGCCGTGACGAAGAACAAGACTGTGTAGAATGAAGTGAGCGACATCGTTTGCGGTAGCAGATTTGAGAGCCGACGTTTCGACATAACGGGTGAGATGGTCAACGGCAACGACGATCCAGCGATTATTAGCCGAAGTAGTTGGAAGCGGGCCATAAAGATCAATGCCGACGCGGTCAAAGGGACGGCCAGGGCAAGGTAACGGCTGCAAAGGAGCGGCGGCGGAGTGGGGAGGTTTCTTGCGACGTTGGCAGGCGGTGCATGACCGAATGTGCTGACGTATGTAGCGGTACATACCTCGCCAGTAGAATCGCTGACGAAGGCGAGCATATGTTTTCAGTACACCGGCGTGGCCGCATTGTGGAGCGGCGTGAAAAGAGACACAGATTGTAGCACGGAGGTGTCGAGGGATGACCAACAGCCACTTCCGGCCGTCGGGGAGGTAATTACGGCGGTATAAGAGGCCATCACGAACGGCGAAGTGGTGGGCTTGGCGGCGAAGGGTCCGGGTCGAATGATGCGGCGAGGGAGTGTTCAGGAAGTTTAGCAGCGAGGTGATCCAAGGATCCTTCAGTTGTTCGGAGAGCATATCAGGGATGTTGAACGAAGAGAATTCATAGGCACAGACGAGGGCAGAGGTTGACTCGCATGGGAGTGGTGAACGAGAAAGGGCGTCGGCGTCGGAGTGCTTGCGGCCGGAGCGATAAATGACGTGTATATCAAACTCCTGGAGTCGTAAAGCCCAGCGGGCGAGTCGGCCAGAAGGATCTTTGAGGGAGGATAGCCAGCATAGGGCGTGGTGGTCTGTGACGACATAGAAGGGTCGGCCGTAAATGTAAGGGCGGAACTTGGCAGTTGCCCAAGTGATGGCGAGACATTCTTTTTCTGTGACAGAATAGTTTGATTCCGCCTTGGTGAGGGCGCGGCTGGCGTAAGCGACGACGTATTCCGGATACCCAGGCTTTCGCTGGGCAAGAACTGCGCCCAAGCCCACACCGCTCGCGTCAGTGTGAACTTCTGTCGAACAGGCGGGATCAAAATGGCGAAGGATGGGGGGAGAGACCAGCAGGCGGCGTAAAGTGCTGAACGCGGTATCGCAGGCGGGGGACCAAGACGAAAGGTTCGGGCTGCCGGCAAGAAGCTGCGTTAAAGGGGCGATCATACTGGCGAAATTTCGGATGAAGCGGCGAAAATATGAGCATAAGCCTATAAAACTGCGAAGTTATTTTAAGGTGGATGGTTTGGGGAAGTCAGCGACGGCGCGAAGTTTGGCAGGGTCAGGAAGAACGCCGTCTTTGGAGATGACATGGCCTAATATTGTGAGCTGCGTTGCACCGAAGTAAATTTTTTCAAGTTTAGTTGGAGGCCGGCGTCAGTAAGGCTAGTGAGTACGCGCTGAAGGCGGTGCAGATGGGAAGGAAAATCTTTGGAAAAAACGACAATGTCATCTAAGTAACACAGACAAGTTTCCCATTTGAGGCCACTGAGAATAGTGTCCATCATCCTTTCGAATGTGGCTGGAGCATTGCAGAGGCCGAATGGCATCACATTGAACTCATACAAGCCGTCTGGGGTGACGAAAGCGGTTTTCGGCCTGTCGTTCGCTGCCATCGGGACCTGCCAGTGGCCGGAGCGTAAGTCGAGGGATGAAAAATACTCCGCTCCCTGCAAGCAATCCAGTGCGTCATCGATTCGGGGTAGAGGATAAACATCCTTGCGTGTGATCTTGTTGAGACGGCGGTAGTCCACACAGAACCTGATGGAGCCATCTTTTTTCGTCACCAAGACAATAGGAGAGGCCCAAGGGCTGTAAGAAGGCTGTATTATGCCGCGCCGAAGCATGTCGTCAACATTGTCACGGATGACGCGGCGCTCGCTCGGCGAGACTCGGTACGGTCGCTGACGCAAGGGAGCGTGGGTACCAGTGTCAATTGTGTGAGAGACGGCCAATGCGCGCCCCAAGGAGGGCTGGGAAAGGTCGAAAGAGTTGCGGAAGCGGGAGAGAAGTTCCAAGATTTGGTCACGGTAAGCGGACGGAAGGTCGGGAGCGATGTTACGACGAAAGACGTCGATGGAAATCGGATCGGGCGCTGTCGCACAACAGGCTAAGGCAGTAACTGGGGAGCAGGCACGGGTATCGGAGAACTCGGAAGCAAGAGCAGGGTCCAGTTCCTCAATAGAGCCGAGGCATTCGCCGCGAAGAACAAACGACGGGCAAGAAAATGGGTTGGTGACATAGATGGCGCAGTGGCCATCGGAAATCGAGACAACGGCGAATGGAATGAGGAGGCGCTGATGGCGAGTGGCTGCTGCGGTAGGTGTGAAAAGAACAGGGCCGCTGAGGAAAGAGTCGGGGCGGAGCGGAACGAGGGCTGAAGAGGAGGGAGGTATGTCGGTGTCGGCAGCTACAAGAAGCTTAGCGGAGAGCACAGGTAGGTCACACAACGAAACATCACACAGGGGAGAAAGCTCAAGTTCCGCACGGGCACAATCAATCACTGCGCGGTGGGTCGAGAGGAAATCGCAGCCGAGGATGACATCGTGAGAGCAGGCGGTCAGCACAACAAACTCGATGGTATAGGCGACGTCGTTGATAGAAACGCGGACCGTGCAGGCTGCGATGGGGTGGATGCGCTGAGAGGTGGCCGTACGTAGTGTAAAGTCAGACAGCGGCGTTGTCACCTTACGAAGTTTGCGGCGAAGAGCATCACTAATTACTGGCACTGCAGCACCCGTGTCGACGAGCGCGAGAACGGGGACGCCTTCAACAGACACCTCAATCATGTTAGCAGGAGAACACGGAGGACTTAAACAGTTGGCAAAACACGCAGTTCTTGCCTCCTGAACTGCGGCAGTCAGCTTTCCTCTGGGAGAGGGTCCGGGCGGCGGAGCATCGGAGAAATGGAACGTCGACGAGGGGAAGGCGAGCGGCGAGTAGAGTACTGGGAACGATGTGTAGATGAGGCAGAAGAGACATTAGGCAAGGGCGGCCCGGAATCGTAGCGGAAATTGCGCATGAAATCGCCAGAACGAGGAGATCGCTGACGGCAAAAGCGTGCGACATGGCCCGGAAGACCGCAGGAATAGCATATCGGTCGATTGTCCTCGGTACGCCAGGGGTTCGTAGGGTTTCGGCGGGGTCGACGAACCGGGACCTGCGGCGGGGGCATAGACGGCGGTGGAGCATAAAAGGCCGGGCTGCTAGGGTAGGCGGCAGAGGTGGGCGAGCGCCGTGTACCGGTGACTGCTTCAGCATAGGTGAGCGGCGCTGCCACAGGAGGAGGTGGGGGACTGGATGGCAGAACTGCAGCGACCTGCTCCTGAATAGCACGACGGATAGTGGGCGTGAGAGATGGCGCCAGGTCGTGCGGAGGGCAGACGGGGTCGGGAATGTGATGCAGCAGAGAAAGCTGGCAAGCGATCTCTTCGCGGATGAAGTCTTTAACCTGCTGCATGAGCAGGGACTGCTCAGCAGACGAGCCACCAAGGGCCAAGCCAGCAAGACCCCCCGCAGGCGCGCCGGACTGCCGCGTAGATGCGCGTTGCTTGCGGAGTTCGTCGAAGCTTTGGCACAGCTGGATGACGGTAGCGACGGAGGTCGGGTTCTTCGCCAGCAGCATCTGGAAAGCGTCATCGGCTATGCCTTTAAGTATGTGGTTGACTTTATCCCCTTCGGACATGGAGGGGTTGACACGCTTGCACAGGTCAACGATGTCCTCGATGTAGCTTGTGAACGTCTCGGAAGGGAGCTGGGACCGAGCACGAAGACGTTGCTCGGCGCGAAGCTTCCGGACGGCGGGGCGGCCGAAAACGTCGGCGAAGCTCGTTTTAAAGGACGACCAGGTGGGAAGATCGGCCTCATGGTTGCGAAACCATAGGTTGGCAACGTCCGTTAGGTAGAAGAGGACGTTGCTAAGTTTCACGGAATCGTCCCACCGATTGTAAGTGCTGATGCGCTCATAGGAGGCCAGCCAATCCTCGACGTCTTGGTCATCGGTGCCACGAAATGGAGAAGGGTCACGCTGGCGCTGCACCCCGTGGCAGAGTACGGTGGCAGGGATGGGCTGCGATGGTTCACTCGGACCTTCCGGCATGGTGGCGGAGACGAGGAGCGTTCCACTTCGAAGTTCCAGGATGAGGACCGGGACGGGAACCGAGGCACCTCCACCAAGTGTCAAGGCGTTTATTTGAAGCATAGGTCGGTTGATCTTGGTTGACCGGCGACACGACGGGCACACTCACAGGCGTCGTTCGAAAAACCCAGCTGCACTTCGTCTGCTTCTTCGTTGTCCCGCTTGAACTCGTCCGCTTCTTCGCTGCGCTGCGCCTGTCGGTCCCATTACATATCAAACAAGGCCAGAAAACTGCCTGTTGTGGTGGTCGCGTTTCGATGGAGCCCAAAAGCTGGTGGCCGGTGTACACCTAAAACGAATGAAAAATAATAAGCCCCTGCATGCACCACTTTTGCCACCCGTAGGTGGGGAAAATGAAAAAAAAATGAGGGGGGGGGGGGGTAAAAAGCTACATTGTGATCCACAGCCGGGAGATCGGGCCCGGGGGACTCCCCTGATCTCCCCTGAGACGTAGCGGAATGGGTTGGATGAACGGGTTATGGGTATTGGGATGGCAACGGGGACGGCAAGTTTTTGCTCAGATCCTTCATTTGTCTCGACTCCATTACTGCCCGGCCTGGCCAGAACAGAGAGAGCGTCGAGATTGCCCAATGGTGCGGCCCCGCTCGTGCGATGCTTGAGCAGCCACAAAGGCAACGGGCTCCGACCGCCGAAGACAGGAAAACATAACACGGGGTCAGCTACCTCGGGCCCCTCCACGACTTTCAGGGTTTGTTTCGGACCTGGTAGCTGCTTACCGTCGAGTGCTGTTCGCGGTTTCCACAGTGCGATGTAGGTGCACGTTTAATAACCTGAGCTCGTCGATCTTGTACTGCGGACTCAAATAGTAAATTCTTCATAGCCTGCGTCGCAAAGAGATTTGAAACCTTGTTTGCAAAACCTTCATCATCCCCACTGCGTGCTCGTATTCATTATAGCGTAAGCTATGAGATGATATATTCCCTCCTTGTAGGTCAGTCCTTCAAAAGGATATATAATAATAATAATAATTTGTTTTTGGGGAAATGAAATGGCGCAGTATCTGTCTCATATGTTGTTGGACACCTGAACCGCGCCTTAGGGGAAGGGATAAAAGATGGAGGGAAAGAAGAAAGGAGGAAAGAGGCGTCGTAGTAGAGGGCTCCGCAATAATTTCGACCACCTGGGGATCTGTAACGTGCACTGACATCGCACAGCACACGGGCGCCTTAGCGTTTTGCCTCCACAAAAACGTAGCCGCCGCGGTCGGGTTCGAACCTGGGAACTCCGGATCAGTAGCTGTGCTCCCTAACCACTGAGCGACCGCGGCGGGACGAAAAGATATATTCAAAATAATTTTTCGCAAAATAACGGACTGAGGAATCTCTCAAACTGCTTTATTCCTTTATTGCTCAGCAGTGTATTGGGAACTCGTTGGCTCGCACATCCTTGCCCAAAAATTATAATGACGAAAGCGGCATTTGAGGTTTATTGTTTCCACGGGGACGTAGCCTTACGAAATGTTTCTTAAGATAGCTCCCGACAAATGTCTAATGGCCTAAGTTTTGGTGTGCACTTATGTTTGAACGCTGGAAGGTGTTGTAACATTTGCCTATAGCAAAATACTGCCACCCTGGCCGGGATTTCGTCTGAAAAATTAGGTCGAAGCACTTCATCCCCCGCAGCCCATTTTCGAAGGCGCAACTTCATGTCGGAGCCTAAAGCCGAGATTGACTACAGACTGGGTAGAGTCGGACTGTCTGCTTTCTTAAGACGTCGCTCGCCGTTCCGCCTTTCCGTGCTCCGCCATGTTGCATATATCCCTTACCTTACGGCGCGGTTCAGGTGTCAAACGATATATGAGACAGATACTGCACTATTTCCTTTAACGCAAAAAGCAATTATTGTTATTAAAATGATCTTTTTCCGGATATGAAAAGCGTACTAACTGTCACACACCCCAGTGGACACCTCAGCCACGTCGTGAGGGATTGAAGGTTGGAGTGAACGAAGAAATAGAGAGAGAGGTGCCGTAGTGGAGCGCTCCAGATTAATTTCGGCCACTTGGGGATCTTGAACGCGCAATGACATCGCACAGCATGCGGGCGCCTTTCGCGTTTCGCGTCTATTGAAACGTGACCCCAGCGGTCGGGTTGGAACCAGGGAATCGATTCAGTAGTTGAGTGAATTATTTCGGTGCTGCTCTCACGGCTTGACACGCCCTTTATCACCATATCTTTCATTTGCCGGACAGCGCTGCTCTTTTTGCTGTTCGCGATTTCTGCTTATTGCGCAAGGCACAGCGCTCAGAGTACTCGTCGCGCAAGTCTGGAAGTTGTGTCTTCCGTGCGCCTAATTGGCTCTTCCGTGCTGAAGAATAATAATGTTTTTTATTTAAATTGTTATATTTGTGCTACCGATTTCCATTCCTTGCGGTTTTACGCAGCTTCCAGAAGCGCCGTGCACTTTCGGGCTATGTTGGGTAGCTTTTCTTTTCTTGGTTTGTTTCATGATCATTGGGCATCGTCGCTCGAACACGGCGTTGTCATTTTTTGTTTGCTGACATGAAGCGACCGGTGCGTCTGAGAAGAAACTGGATATACATCACATTTATGGACATTTCGGTTTCGCTTTGGGATGTGGGTAATTTGTTGCCGACCCCCGTTGTATTGCGTCGGTTCTGCTGCTAGTACAGACTTGGTTACCTTCATGCCACCAATCCGCTCAGTGAATAGATGCTTGGAAAAGCGCTTTGCCGCCTCTCTGCCTCTTCGGTGTCCGGACCTACCAGTGACAAATGCGGTATGCTCATGGGTGAAAGTTTTACACTGCTCTGTACTTTCCGCAATATCAAGACGAAAAGGGACTCATTGCTGAATTGGGGGATAAACCCTCTTGTGCAAGGCCTTATACTTTGAGTACCTATGTACACCGCTGTATATATAAGGATCTTGAAGCTTTATTTTTATCGTGACTATACCTTAATAGTAACTTATTATTAGCAGAGAACGTAGCTAATCTGCTATACGGGATATGGCTGATGTTCCGGAAAATCTAATTTACATCCAATATTTATTTTATGCTTTCTTCCAGAGTTTCTCTACTGCCTGAGCCATGAAAATGCAAAGACTGAAATGCAAAGGTACTGAAATTTCAAATGTTCAGAACTCATGAATGATTCAAGTATTCTTTGCTTAAAGCATAAGGACGTCTGTTTGTCGTGGTCGCCTTCTCTATTTTTTTTCTTCGCCAGCCGTCTCCTTTCCCTTCAACTGCAGATAGAAAGAATCCAGCAAGCGCTTGTTTTCGAAAACGGTATTTTCGAATGAATAGTGCATGTGCAAAATTTCCAGCGCGATCCGCCGAATAGTGAGATTGACAATGATGTAGAAGGGAATTTCTCCACTGAAATCCAGCATCGATCGTGTTCCGTAAACAGCTGTTTCCCGAAAGGCAGCTCAAATATCAGTGATAGCAGCCGTAAGTCATCCTTAGAGTGCTGGGAAATGTCATCGGTAAAGGGAGAACAAAGGGCATCGAAAGACATTTGCACCCACTCAATCTAGTACAAATGCTAGGAGCCACGCTATGGGATCATAATTTGGGGCAAAAGACGCCATGTGCATCAACATGTTTTAAACTGCGTTACGTTGATCATAAACACGTACCACTTGAGAGCTGAGGGACATCACGTAACTTTCTCATTTTTGTGATGTAACATCATGGGACGCTCACGTTCAGCAGCCGCTTTACCATGGGTAATCGGTGCTTGTTGAATGTTGTACTGATTTCTACTATACTAAAAGTTTCACATCGGTAGCTATTACTTCGTTGCTTTTGCCTTTTACAATGAGGACGGGAATAAAGTACGGTGTTATAGATATTGACGAATGAGTATAACACGATGTGTCTCAGAATTGAGAATAAAATGTGACAAGCGCTAAATGTTAACTATTTATTTCTAAGTAGTGTGTTATTAAACGAGGCGTGAACATTGTTATTAAACGGGGCGAGAACATTAAAACCGACGAAACGCAGGCTAAATGGGCAAATAAACATCGTTGTTATGACAGGCAACTACTGGACATTTGCCGTAGTTCATCGCTTAATGCGGCTCACTGAACTTACTTAACGTAAATAATACCCAAGCGATTGTATCCTACTTTCCTCCCATTACTTGTACATGCCCCTGTGTACACTTCATCCATTACCCTGTAGTCAGTACCTTTGCTGCGTTCGGCCATCCGTTTCTTTTTTTAATCTGTGGCCTTCCTATCTGTACCGAAATTTGCAGGGTGGCGGACGTTATATTAAACACTCTAGTCATTCATAAACTATCCTTCATCGCATGTCCACTTTCATTCATGCATAATGCGCAGCACATGAAGCGGGTGATGAAGAGCACTTTGTTCACCTAGAAACCCCTTTGAGGAATGACGTCGCAAGTCATCTGTGCTGTATTGCTATTTTTAATACTTTTTTCAAGCAGAAAAAACAATGTTTCAGAGCTAACAAGCTGAATAACTTTTTTACCATCTAAAATTTTTTGGTGCTTTGTCTTTTAAGCTGCGCTAGCAGTACTTCAAAAAAGCACTATTTCTTGACCCGAAAAAAAAACGGTTGAAGGTGTCTTGGGTCTTCGGTAGTGGAGCGAACAAAAATACATTTCTGAAATGTTTTAGGCGAATCTCCCAAGGTGGAGTAAAGCTGTAATAAGAGAGTAATGACTCATTGCCGACCACCCAAGCGCAGCCATACGGCTACAAAGAAAAGCTATACAGCTTTCACAGAAACCTTGTAGTTAAATAAAAATTCGGCCTGGTCCGGGGTAGGAACCGGGGTTCGAACCAAGAAAGCGCACGAAGAGGTTGACGAAGCTCGCTGTTCGTTCTCCCCACGGTAGCTCGTCGTCGTCCTCTCGCGGTAACAATGTAAACGAGTAAAAATTCTGGCTCCTTGCACAACAGTGTGTAAGCGCAGCTTGAATGAACGGTGTGGCTGGCATTTATTTGCTGGCGTACGCTCTCATGTTTTTAATATTTATGAATATTCTCAATGTTATAAATCTTTTTTGTAAGTGCAGATGTGCGATTTGTGCTCCATCGCAATATACTGTCGTTTTTCGCTGCTCCCACAACTACAAGGGTTTAAAAACTGGTCCTGTCGATTATCGAATGGTGTATTTAACACTTCCTACGCATATCATGTGAATGGACCTGCAGCAGTTGTACGGTCGGCGCTTTTTTACAGTAAAGAGAACAGTGCACTAAAATTCTCACGCTCCAAACTGCTTACATGTTTACTTGCTTTACATGCTTGAAAGAGTTTTTTTAGAAACCGGTGAATGTTCGCACATAAAAAAAGGCTAAACTTCCGGTGAAAAACTAAAGCATATGGGCACAAAGAATAAGTGTTCAATTCTGTATTAAAAAGCACTTTGCTAAGATACCGGCAACGCCAGGCTAAGATGTCAGATCGCTCGATGAGTGCGAGAATTCGCTTTCGTTTTTTCGAACTTGAAGTAGATATCTTTCAGTAACCTCCACATGGTAGCTACTGCAGCTGGGAGTATCTTCAAAGCACTGTCGCAAGATTCTTATTTTAAATTGCATAATATTAATAATTCCTTGCCTCTTATTGCAAATTACTTAGTAAGAAATATTATACCTATAACCTGAACTCTCAGCCAGCTGTTCATTTTTTTATTTTGTATAGAGTAAAGGAATAGATTGAAGGACGATCAAGTTACGTTGAAATTGTGATAACTGAGTAAGCGACTGTGAACTGCAAAATGTGCCAGTAATGAACACGTAGTTACCGCGTCTATTATATTGATTTATACTGGTTTTGCTGTGTGTAAAGAGCGAGTTTATTTTACGAAGCAAAACCTTGAAATGAATTTAGGGAAATCGTTTTACAGTGCCGATCCATGCATTCAGTTAATAAATGCGTTCTACACTTTATTATACACAAGTTTGGTAATTTCTCTTATATTTTTAATCCTGCGTAACGTTTCTTGTTCCGCCAACTGCTTCCAAATTGAGTGCAAATCATATATCTCAAGCGTTGCTTACTGCCTTGTTTGGAATAGAGAGGCTGCACCTTATATTTTACTACAAAGATCGTTGAGCTCAACACTTGTTAGAAGACAACCCATTTTGCTTCTGATGGTGTCGTTGCTGAATGCATTGTTTTTGGCTTTTTGTGGAACAGGAGAATAAAGAATTAGTATTCTCCTTTCTTAATCAAAGTCTCTCATATTCTTGGTAAGTATTGTCCCAAGAATTATAGCTTTTGAAAGTTCAGAAAAGGTTGTTCTTTCCCTCCAAAGGGCAAAGAAGACTGACACTTCAAAAGTTTAGTTGTTTGTCAGATAGTTCTTTCCGCAACATGCCCAGCTTTTCTGAATATCACCAACTGGCGTCATGTGTCTGCCGCCAGAAGCAAGCACTGTTTAACTTAATGCCAACTTTTTCTTTCATATTCGAGTGAAAACTAAGCTTTCAAGAGAACTGGTGAGGGGAGATGCTTATGCTGCTGGCTCCAGAATCCCTCTTTCCAAATGCTTCGAGAGCTGCAACCGAAGAGCTTTGAAGTCAATTCCTATTTCATCAAAGTACGACATATACAAAATTTGTAGTTAATGTGCAATGGTCAACCTCATGCAACACTAAGGGGCACCACCACGAATAAAAAGCGCTTTAATAGATTTCCTATACGCTTGCCATTACTGCTGTTGATAAAACAAAAACAGTTATTTTCAGAACGCCCAAATTTACAATAACCGATTTCATTAAGCGAGTTCCCTTCTCTACTTCTTCAGGAATCCGCGGGTATGTTTATAATATTACGTATTCAATAATTTCAAGCTCTAATTTTCGATAAAACAAACTACAAGCAGTATGAGTATTTAAAAAATAAGCCCACCAGGAAGCACTGCTCTCGGACATAATTTGTCAAGTACTCGGTCGAAATTTTTTATTTCAAATGCAAAAAACTCTAATGGCATACTCACTCCTTATATAGGAACGAGGTTTAAACTTTAGGATTACGAGGTAAGTTTACATAAATATGGTGCAAAGTGTGGCGTGTGAATCTTATTCAACTCGCGCTGAATAAGAATAAGCGCTCTTGTTGTGTCTATCTGCCACCTTGACCATCCTTTTATGGTGCTAACTAGATCAGGATTAATTATTCTTTAGCAATAATAGCAGAGCACTCATACTTGTACAAAAGTAGATTCTTGGTGCGACAGCGCAACGACACGAAGCCAAAGAAGGGACCGGAGAGAGAAGAAAGGGACACAGCATGGCGCATAACTGACCACAGGTGTTTATTTTTCGCGCTACGTGCATAAGAACACACGAGCTGCCCAATATATATAATACAGAGCTAAACGATAGTGGCAAAGCTTCAAGTGTTGGCGTTCAAGCATGAGAACAACTATGGTGTACTGTAAAACAAACGGCATTTCAAGCAGAGATAGGTAAAAGTGCAGTAGTTACGCAGCAGACACCATACATCTTCTCTCTTATCCTTTATCTCTCTGCAAATTTTACGCTTACTTTCACTACAACTTGGCTTATTTTAAACACCGGAATCCATTGGCAATCGCGACAATGGATTGCAATGTTACGGAACTCTGCACTGTCAGCATTGTTGCGGTCGTCACCCAGAGTATCCTTCAAAAATCTCCCCGTCTGCTAATTTACGCAGACGATTTCTCTGCCACAAGGCAAAAAAATCGTAAGAGCCAGATTTATTTTACGACAGGTCACAGCCATATCTTCATTATTAATCTGGCATTTAAGGCAGATTTGGGGGGGGGGGGGGGGTTGCTAACTTGCATGCACAAACCTGCCAGCCGTTTCGCAGTCGTTAACGCTGTCACGGATGTGCAGCTCGGAAGTGATATGTACCAACGATGTGTTTCTCGGCGACCGTCTGCTCAAGTTTGCGATGAGGTCCGTTAAATTCGAGATTCAAAGCGTAACAAAGGTTATGGCGGCAAAAGCATGCCACCATTTGTTTTTGCCCTACCGAAGTTTTTTTTTTTGTACTTGGGCTCGTGATGTAAAATGGCAAGCCAGCTGGCGAATTCTTTCCGTGTGTTTCACCACATGAAAAAAATATCCGGAATGCACTTTGGAATCGTGTCGATCCCAGAGAACGGCGGAACACATTCAGTTGAAAAACAGCAGAGATGCAGTCGCGGATCTCGCCTTAGTACTATAATTGAACGTGTGACATTAAAATATATCGTTTATTTTGAAATTTTCACTCGGATATGACTTTACGATGACTCCGATGATACCCCTCAAGTGTTTGGTGAACCCACTAGTTTGATACAATTGCTAAACGGGAGAGTTGTTAATACATTCTTTTGGTTGAGAGCGCAAAAAAAACCGGGGACAAAAGTCACAGGGGCACAGGACGAGCGCTAGATTGACTCCGGTAAGGGGTGGCCGTCGGAGACATGACCTTGCATTCGGCGATTAAACGGCTTAAGTCATTAAACGGCTTGAGACAGTGGCACGGTGTTTCTAATCTGCAGGGCATGCAGAACACCAATGCGAAGAAAAATAATGATAGAGTTCGCGCCAGTGCGCAGCTGGCAGCAATTCGTAACACAATTATGTGCTTCGGGCTACACAATCCTCTAAAAATTTGCGCAGGCTGTCAAAACTTCTGTGTAAGCGCACCTATGGCATTAATAAAATATGCTTCATACTAAATCCATCAATGGCGCAAGACGTGGTCATCTACTTACGGCCTTCAGGCAAGTCATAATGATAAGCTATATTATTCGCGTGAAATAGTTTATAGAGCCACCGGAAAAGTTAACAATAATCATATACTGACGCAAGCCTTATGTCGTTCCCGTGTTCGGAAGGAAAGTAGAATTGCTAAACCGCATGGCAACAACATCAACAACAACAAAGCGGAGAAAACGCAGTCGAGAGGCATTTTAGGAGGATTATATGCGTATTGATTTAATTGAGCAGTGGCGTTTGACTATTTTAAACATGTGGGTAAAAAAAGTGAAGGTTGCAAGCACCCAGAGAAGTGACAAGACCGCAGGGTAAGTAAAATTGCCAGCTTATAAAAGAACATCGTCGTTCAACTCCTGTGAGCAGCCAAAAGCACCAGACAGCACTGGCACGCCTTAGCTGTGAAAAAATAGCAAAAAACGCATCTGTGGTATGTCAAATACCACACAAGGAGGAAGCAAGCGATTACGTTTTTAGCACTGTGTCGGCATCTATGGCTCCTCCCAAATATTAGAACGAACAGCTTTCATTGGCGGCCCCTTCAACAAGCAGACAGTTTGACTCCACCCGATCAGTAATCAATCACGGTTCAAGGCTCCGACATGAAGTTGCGTCTTAGAAAATGGGCTGCGGGAGATGAAGTGCTTCGACCTAGTTTCTAAGACGGAACCCCGGCCAGGGTGGCTTATTTTGCTATAGGCAAAATGTTACAACACCTTTCTGCATTGCAGCGTAAGTGCACAATAAAAATTTATGGCATTATTATTTATCGGGAGCTATCTTCAAGAACATTTCGTAAGCCGACGACCCCGTGGAAAGATAAACCTCAAATGCCGCTTTCGTCGTAATAAATTTTTTGGCCAACCTTCTGCAAGCCAACGATATCCTAATGCAAAGCTGGCAGACCAGTGTCATGTGTAAAAATTTTGAGATAGTCCCAACTCCGCTGTTTCGCAAAAAAAAAAATATTTATATAGCTTTTTGAAGGAATGACCTACACGGAGAGAAAGTATGACCTCCAAGCTTACGCTATAATGAATATGAGCACGCAGTGGGGATGATGAAGGTTTTCCTAATGGCTTTTAATGTCCTATATAGACCCAGGCCATGAACAACTTACTATTGAAGCCATCAGGATAAGATCTACGAGCGGCGGTTATTAAACATACACCTACATTTCACTGTCCACCGGCCTCTAGGATTTCGGCTCCTTCGAAACGCGACCTCCGCGACAGGTACAATGTTCTGGCCTTGTTTGATGTCACAGTTCTTTCAAAAATATCGTTACCATTTAGCGCTTATCACATTTTGTCTGACTTCCGAGACACATCTTATTAAACTAATCCCTCAAGCTTCATAACACCGAGCTTTGTTGTCCTCCTCATTGTTCAAGACAAATGCAATTAAGGAACAGCGATTGAACTGAAACCTTTACACTAGTACAAATTAGTAACAGCATTCAATAATCTGCATAAACCCATTGTAAAGCGGCAGCTGAACGTGAGGGTTCCGTGATGTTACATCCCCAAGAGTAGAAAGGTACGCGAGGTCACATGGCTCTCAAGCGGCACGCGTTCCTTATCAGCTCAACGCAGTTTGATGCATGTTGTTGAGCATGGTGTGATTTGTCCCGAAATGATGACCGTGTCGCGTGGTTGCCAACGGTTCTAATGGGTTCCGTGTGCGCGCATGTTTTTCGCTAATCTTTGTTCTCACTCTGCAGCTGACATTTCCCAGCGGTCTAACTATGGCTTGCGGCTGCTTCCATTGACATTTGAGGAGCTTTTCGAGGAACAGCTGTTCCCAGACCACAACCGCCGCGAGATTCTGCTGGAGGCATTTCCTTATGCATATTAGTGGGGCTGATTATTCGGCCGATCGCTACGGAAGTTTTCCACGCGCAGCGTTTTTTGCCCTCCCGCATCGCGGGGTGTTCGATCACGTATTTTAATCATTTTATGCATGTTTTTCTTCAGCCCATTTATTTCCTGCTGCCCAGAACAGCCACACTACTTCTCCGTTTTCGAAAACAAGCGCTTTCTGTGTTCTGTGTGTCAGCAGCTGAAGGAAAAAGAGACGGCTGGCGAAGAAAACATAGATAAAAAGCACACGACAGACAGATTCTCTTATTACTTAAGCATAGGGCAAATATATCATTCATGAAGATTGAAAAACAAATATTTCGATTCTGTTGCGTTCGTTTTTTTAATTTTCTTAGTGCAGGGAGCAGAAAAACTCGGGAAGAAAGCCTAAATTAAATATATGTAAATAAAGTTTTTCGCACATCAGATACAATACGTTTAACAGTTAACTAGGTTCGCATTGATAAGTAAGCTACTGATTAGTTCAAGTCACGATTAAAAAAGCTGCGAGGTCGTTGAATATGCGGCTGTGTACTTATGACTTAAGTGCAGCAAACCGTGCCTAGATGCATTTTTCCCCTTTTGAGCACAATGTCCCTTTCCGCTTGGATATTGCGCAATGTGCAGAGCAATGTGAACCTTTGACAGTTGAGTATTCCGCATCTGCCACGGGCTGTGCCGGACAACGGAGAGGCAGGAACACTGCCAAGCGCTTTTCCAAGCATCTATTCACTTAGCGGATAGCAGGCATGAAAGAAACCAAGTCTGCGCTAATAATTACAACAACGTAATGCGACAGACATCAGCAACAGATTACCCGCTTTCCAAAACCAAACCTAAATGTGGAGAACTGTGACTTGTGTACCACGTTTCTTCCCAGACGCTCCGGTCGCTTCACGCCAGCAAGCAAACGCGACAATGCCGCATTCGAGTGGCGATCCCAATAATCATGAAACAGACCAATTAAACAAAAGCTCGATGCGTTTGGACGCTATATAAAACTGGAACGCAAGGGATCCCGGAAGCCAGAAGAAACACTTTGAATAAAAAAACTACCATTCCTGAGCGCACAATAAACATTTAGGCGCATGGCAAGCATAACTTTCTGACTTGTGCAGTGAGTACTCTAAGCGCTGTGGCTAGCGCAATTGCTAGAAATAGCGAACAGCAAGGAAATAGCGAAGCGCTATCCAGCTAAGGAAAGAAAATATGGTAAAGGGCTTGCCAAGCAGTGAGCGGGGCATGACAATAATGCACACTACCCGGGAGCCACATTTACTGAAAAAAGATTTCAAGAGCAACAGTCGTGATGACAAACATACCACCGTTTACGTGTGCTTTTGAAGATCAGAGTGTCTATTCCAACCGTCAAGCAAGCCATAGTGGATGCTGCGGATCACGTTCTCCAGGCTAGGTGCCCTTAAAGTGTGGTGACAGTGCTGTGGACGTGGATTTTTGTGTGTGAACACCAAAAATTTCGGTCACAGTGGACGGAATTCTGGGATCAAGGGGTGAGCATCATCGCCCTGCAGCCAAGGCAACTTATTCTTGGGCTCGTCTTTATTCACAAGGGATGAACGGGAAATGTAACCACTGTCTAAAAATCAATTCTATTTACAGATTACGGCTGCCATTTTTTGTTAAGGCCAGCTTAACGTACGGAACAAAGTAATTCTTTATGTAGCATGCCGTTGAAAGATTGGTTGCGGATAAAAATGTGAGGAGTCGCTGTTGATTTCTGACACATTTGCATTCAAGTAGAGGTTTGTGCAGCCTCTCTTTACCACAAAAGTAGTGTGCGCAGCTATAACTAAATTGCCAAAATTAAAGACAAGCCTGCATTTACTTTCGTGTTGCTCAAAGAACATGACTTTTGTTAAACACTGCCTGGGAGTGAAAAAAAAAGACTTCTCTGAGGTTTTGGAACACTTCACTCAGATTAACACGTTTCCGCATTATACCGTCCATTCTCAAAGATGCAAGTGGACCTACTCTACGTATTTCTTTAATGCGTTCATATTACATGGAACAAAGTAAGAGATGAAAGATGTCACGGGCGATCATAAAACATCACGGCAAAATTTTTGTCATCGCCAACGCCAATGAACGCAATGAACGCCAACAGCCTATAGCTTCAGTGCCAGCGGCGACGGTGGCGGCAACTGAGCGACGTCAGCTCTCACGTGGTTTCTCGTCGGTTCAAGGTCAAACTCGCGCATACGGCGCACGCGGCGAATAAGCTACGAAGGGTACTAGTAAAAGCTTTCGCGTTTAAAAGCAATGCTGTGTAAGCGGTCAGGGTTTTCATCTTCCGATTCGGATTGCCTGTTTAAATGGCCTCTTTAAGGAGGGGGGGGGGGTTGAGGTTGGCAATAAAATGGATTCATTAAGTAGAGTACAGACCGCTGACCGTTCATGCCACGCACGAGGCATCAGTAGCGAGCCGATAATTTACTATACATTAAAACAAATTCCCGCGTTCGCACCACGCGGCTCGTAACGGTGGCGGGCTTTCGAGCGAAATCTGGCAGACGACGCCACATCTTGCAAATGACGTCAGAAGCCGGGGGTTATCGTTGGTTCGCCATGCCAACGTCACCAAACGCCAGACCACGTAATTGCCGAAATAAAATGCGGTACATTAAATATTTGCTTTTTCCGGAAACGTTTCTCATCTAAGCAAGAAAAGTAGTCGTTTATATGCATGTTTATGCCGTTATTTTGTGTACATCATCTAAAATTAGTACTGCACTTCCGGTATTCAATGCTGTCGTCTGCTCGTAGCACGTGTGTCACTGCGCCGGCGCCGCAGCTGAATGAGGAACTACGAAACGTGTTTCCAACGCGTTAGAAGATAACGCACTACGGTCGCCTAATATATACACGAAATGTGCGCTCGCTAACAAACGTAGTAGAGTTCGGAATATTAGAAGCGGTGCTAGTGCTAACGTTCCAGTGATTTCGATCGCGACCTCCATCGCATGCGCGACCAGAATGGATGGGCCGTGCTGTGTTGTCTTGTAAAGCCAGGGATCGACAAGGTGTTACCATTCGGCACGGTCTACCAAAAGATGAAGGCGCGCGAGCTGTCTGGCTCCAGCGCATCGGACTCTCCCTGTCGGACAATCGCAAGAGCTCCCGTGTCTGTGGTCGCCATTTCTCGCCTAACGACTACTGCTACAACCCGGATATCGTGCGGCGGACAGGTGTGAATGTGAAGAAGCTGAGGCTGAAGCCGCGAGCTCTACCGACGTTATTTCTTCCAACGGCGAAAGTAAGTGTTCCTGTGTGTAAAACCGTAATGCGGCACACTAATAACGTACAATTCAGTGCGTGAGTCCCAAATCCAACGTCGTCTATGTACACATATTTAACAGGCTAGCTGACGGGTGAAATGCACATGGCACTACACTAAACATATGTGTGCCCGTCGTGCGATTTCCGTGCAGGATCACCTGTGCCGTACGTGCGTGCACATGCGTGATTTGGCCGCTGGCCGCGGTCCTCGCGACAGCAAAAACAGACATTTCAGTCATTCCCAAGGAAGTACGGGTACCGCAAAAAAATGCTATACTGGCTTTCAAAGCCTTCGTCACCATGCATTTTGTTTCGAAGGAAAATGCATGTATAGCCAGCCAGTTATCAGAGGATTTTTCGGTCCACAAAAATTTTATGAGAGCAAAGACCTGCTATTGTAAGGAGGTCGGGTCGGGAAAAGTAATGCTATAAAGACAGGTCTCAACTCAAAAGCATTATAACAATTAAGCAGATACCGAAAACAGCTGGGCCTACTATTTGTGCGTTTGTTTACTGTTAATTGTCACTTCACCGAATAAACTTTCTAATGAAATATATTTTTCTTTCTGGCACTAATTTATAACTTAGAATTCAGTATTCAGTGAACACAACAGGCTTCTTTATATAGAACTGTGTGCAATAGAGCAAGTTATTTACTTTAGGTACAAGTAAACGCGTGTTCTTCACAATATAAACAAAATGAACAATACTACATCAAGAGGAAAATTTGATCTTGCATTTGAGTGCTGGTTCACCTTGAGTGTTATTGATCTTGTGTTTTATCATGCCCTGCAGTTTTTTTTACTGCATAAAAACATTGAGGTAGGTCAGCCTTGTTTAATATAGACATCATAGTGTATAAAAAGCTGCAGTAAGTTGTACCCCAAGTTGGCTGCCACTTGACACCTGTCTTAGTTCTTTCATAAGCTAGAACTGTAACCACTTGCTGTGCAACAGCTTCACTTATTGGCATTATTATGACATAACACGTTCCTTGCACACAACCAATGTAATCTTTTCAATGCTCCTGTGCTGTGGATGGTCGTTTCATGGCATAAGGCAAAATCAGAATAGTTCCACTCATACGACGCCCACACGGCACACTATTCTGACTCTCTCCGCTATTGTGGCCCTTTGCTTCCTACGCCTGGCCGACAACGGCATATACCGAGCATACGATGTTCACAAACGTTAGCTGTAGTTAGCTCTACAACTCAAAGCGCTGTTCGTTTGTGGCTGCTAAGAATTTCAGCTAAAGAGAGGCTTTTCTTTGCTCTCCAAGATCATCAGCATGCATAATAAAATGGTAGGAGTACTGCTATACACACAAATCTAATGGGCATGATTTAAGTTCACAACTTACAGATAAATGCATCTGCCTTTTATTAGAACCCACTTCGTAACTGCGCGTGGTCTGCAGCAAGGAACACGGTGGGAACACAGACCACAGAGCAGTGTCCTGATGTGCCATGCACACCGCTGCGACGGTCTTCTGGTAATTAGGATGCACTCCGCAGCATAGTGGAGGCTTCCAGCCTGAAAGACTGGAAACCACTACTAGTCAGGTAATAAGTGCACTATCCAAGTAATAAGTGCAGAAAATTGCTGCAGCTACAAAGGTAAACCTCAGCATCAAAGCTCTTGTTGCGGCCAGGACACAGACCGAGCCCTCTGCAATGCTGCCTGCCCAGCTGTCGCCCATACCATACAGCTTTAGAGCGCAGGGTACGTCAATCCCACAGCAACAAGAGGCAGCGAGTGTGGTGCCGGAGACAGTGGATAGATAGATTGGAATGGAGGTGAACAGCACGCTGTAGAGCTGTTTCGGCAGGTAGGTCAAGTATATCATTAATACCGTAAGATCTACACCGCATCTGCTCTTGCCACAGCAACCTTGTGTTCACTGTTCTGTAGCTCAGCCTGAGAATGTGTGATTAATTCTTGCCAATAGTGAACAAATTTTGATTCACGCAAAATGCAGAAGGCATCCACATGCCGAGCGATGAGCGAGCATATTTAAGAGCTCCAATTCACTGCAATAATTCAAAGCCCTCAACTATGGTGCCTTTTCCTTCCCGGTTTTCACTCCTTCCCTCATACTGCATGAGTGGTATCCGTTCAAAGTGATACACGAACTGTGCTTTCCTTTTTGCTCATATCTAATTTATGTGTGCATGTGCTGAACTGCACTATAAAATGTGGTATAAGCAATGTTTGAACGTAGGGTAACATATCAATTACTCCAATAGGTGTTGATATCTTAATAATCCAAGCGATAGCGCCAAACGGGCCTACGAAACATGGAAGCCACCAGGAGTGCTTACTTTGAAAACATGCCTTTTGCATTGTAGGGGTGCACTTGTGTAAACCTCGGACAAGGGCAGCTCAGTGAAAGGTCCGGCCTTTTGTATTGCAAGAAAAAAAGGACTCTTTTGGAATAGAGAGGATACACCTAATATTTCCTTAAAGAGAGCGTTGAGCTCAACATTCGTTAGAAACCGACCCATTTTGCTCATAATGATCTTGTTGCTTAATGCATTGTCACTAGCTTTTGCGGAAGAGAATAAAAAATTAGTATGCTTCTTTCGTAAACAAAGTCTCTCATAATCTGTGAAAGTATTCCCTCAAGAACGATAACTTTCGAAAGTGCGGAAAGGTTGTTATTTGCCCTACAACTGGCAAAGGACACAGGCACTTCCAATGTTTAGTTGTCTGTCAGATAGTTAATTCAGGAATATGTGCACAAATAAGGTCTCTAATAATCTGTGAAAGTATTCCCCAAGAACTATAACTTTAGAAAGTTCAGAAAGGTTGTTATTTGCCCTACTACTGGCAAAGGACACAGGCACTTCCAAAGTTTAGTTGTCTGTCAGATAGTTAATTCAGGAATATGTGCACAAATAAGGTCTCTAATAATCTGTGAAAGTATTCCCCAAGAACTATAACTTTAGAAAGTTCAGAAAGGTTGTTATTTGCCCTACTACTGGCAAAGGACACAGGCACTTCCAAAGTTTAGTTGTCTGTCAGATAGTTAATTCAGGAATATGTGCACAAATAAGGTCTCTAATAATCTGTGAAAGTATTCCCCAAGAACTATAACTTTAGAAAGTTCAGAAAGGTTGTTATTTGCCCTACTACTGGCAAAGGACACAGGCACTTCCAAAGTTTAGTTGTCTGTCAGATAGTTAATTCAGGAATATGTGCACAAATAAGGTCTCTAATAATCTGTGAAAGTATTCCCCAAGAACTATAACTTTAGAAAGTTCAGAAAGGTTGTTATTTGCCCTACTACTGGCAAAGGACACAGGCACTTCCAAAGTTTAGTTGTCTGTCAGATAGTTAATTCAGGAATATGTGCACAAATAAGGTCTCTAATAATCTGTGAAAGTATTCCCCAAGAACTATAACTTTAGAAAGTTCAGAAAGGTTGTTATTTGCCCTACTACTGGCAAAGGACACAGGCACTTCCAAAGTTTAGTTGTCTGTCAGATAGTTAATTCAGGAATATGTGCACAAATAAGGTCTCTAATAATCTGTGAAAGTATTCCCCAAGAACTATAACTTTAGAAAGTTCAGAAAGGTTGTTATTTGCCCTACTACTGGCAAAGGACACAGGCACTTCCAAAGTTTAGTTGTCTGTCAGATAGTTAATTCAGGAATATGTGCACAAATAAGGTCTCTAATAATCTGTGAAAGTATTCCCCAAGAACTATAACTTTAGAAAGTTCAGAAAGGTTGTTATTTGCCCTACTACTGGCAAAGGACACAGGCACTTCCAAAGTTTAGTTGTCTGTCAGATAGTTAATTCAGGAATATGTGCACAAATAAGGTCTCTAATAATCTGTGAAAGTATTCCCCAAGAACTATAACTTTAGAAAGTTCAGAAAGGTTGTTATTTGCCCTACTACTGGCAAAGGACACAGGCACTTCCAAAGTTTAGTTGTCTGTCAGATAGTTAATTCAGGAATATGTGCACAAATAAGGTCTCTAATAATCTGTGAAAGTATTCCCCAAGAACTATAACTTTAGAAAGTTCAGAAAGGTTGTTATTTGCCCTACTACTGGCAAAGGACACAGGCACTTCCAAAGTTTAGTTGTCTGTCAGATAGTTAATTCAGGAATATGTGCACAAATAAGGTCTCTAATAATCTGTGAAAGTATTCCCCAAGAACTATAACTTTAGAAAGTTCAGAAAGGTTGTTATTTGCCCTCCAAAGCGCAAAGGCCACAGGCACTTCTAAAGTTTAGTTGTTTGTTAGATAGTTCACTCCGGAACATGCGCAGTTTTTCTGAATATCACCAACTGACGGCATGTGCGTGCCGCCTGAGGCATGCACTGTTTAACTTAATACGAATTTTTTCTTTCGTACTTGAGAGACAACTTATGTTTAATGTGAACTGGTGTATGGAGATGTTTGTACTCCTGGCTTAAGCGTCTGACGCGCTGCAGAATCTCTCTCTAAAAATGCTTCCGGAGCTCCCACCGTAAAGTTTTGAAGGCTATTCCTAATCCATGAGTGCACGAAAAGTACAAAATTTGGCATCCATTTTCAATGATCACCGTCGTGCACCACTGAGCGGCAGCAAACGGGAAAAAGAAGTGTGGTTTAGATTTCCTAGCCTTGGCTCTGTTTCCTTTGCTAAAATTGAAAGAGGTATCTTTAGAGCGCCCAAGTTTAAAATACCTGATTGCACTAAGCAAGATGCTTTTTCTACTTCTTCAGGAATCCGCAGACTATTTTTCTAATTCACCTGTTCAACAATTTCGAGCTCTAAATGCCGATGAAACAAACTTCAAGCAGAATGGGTATGCACAATATATTCACGTGAGAAAACACTGCTCTCGAAAAAAATTTCGCAAGGGATCTGTGAAACTTCTTTATTTCACATGCAATAAAAATGCTAATGGCATGCCCGCTCCTTATTTAGGGATGTAGGTATAAACTTTCTAATAAGAGAATAATTATTCTATAGAAATCGCAGATGTCGATTCTCACGCGTAAAAATTTTCTTGGGGTAGCACCGCAACGGCACAATGCCTAAGAAGAGACCGGACCGGAGTGAGAAAAAGAAAGGGACACAACATGGCGGGGGTGGGGGGTGCTCATAACACACAACTGGCGTTTATGTTTCGCGCTACGTGTATAACTGTACACGTGCTACCCAACACACACACACACCACACACACACACACACACACACACACACACACACACACACACACACACACACACACACACACACACACACACACACACACACACACACACACACACACACACACACACACACACACACACACACACACACACACACACACACACACACACACACACACACACACACACACGCACACACACACACACACACGCACGCACGCACGCACACGCACACAAACACACGCACACACACACACACACACACGCACGCACGCACACGCACACAAACACACACACACACACACACGCACGCACGCACGCACAAACTTCAACTCTATGGCATACGCGGCACACCACTTCTCCTCAACGAATCATATCTTCAACATCGTTTTCAGTGTGTACAGAATGAAATGATTTCTCCTCTTTTCAGAAAGTTTTTACTGGCATCCCACAGGCAAGTATTTTAGGATCTTTAGTTTTTATCCTTACATTAATGACATCGTTAATATAATTAAGAAGCCCCAATATGTAATATATGCAGATGACACTTAACACACACACACACACCCACCCACACACACACACACACACACACACACACACACACACACACACACACACACACACACACACACACACACACACACACACACACACACACACACACACACACACACATATATATATATATATATATATATATATATATATATATATATATATCGATCGTAGCAAAACTTCACGCGCCAACATTCCAGCATCAGACCAACTATGGTGTAAAATAAAAGAAACGGCATTTCAATCACAGATAGATATGGCGGAGTACTTACACAGCTCAGAAGAGACGTCTTCTTCTCTTGTCGCCTGTTACCTCTTGACAAAGTTTTTGTTTAATTTCACTACAACTTGATATATTTCATACACACGAATGCATTGGGAATCGTGACAATGCATTGCGCTGTTACGGGACTCTGCACTGTCAGCATTGTTGCGGCGTTCACACAGTCTATCCTTCAAGCATTTCCTCCTTTTTTCTAGATTAAAAATTTCCATTCTTCCTGTTAATCTCCCTGCCTTTCCTATTCCTCATTAGCCTCCTGCGGCTGCCACAAGGCAGATAAATCGAATATACAAGATTTGTTTTTTGACAGGTATCAGTTGCACAAACTTTCCGGCCGTTTCCGAGCCGTTAACGCGGGCACAGATGTAAGCTCGGAAGTGAAGTGGACCAGCAATATATTTCACTGAGACAGTTTGCTCAAGTTTGCGGTGAGGACCGTGTAATTCGATCGGATGTTTCAGCAGTGTACAGTGACTGCGGCTGAGATACAAAACTTGACAATGGATCCAGTGGCCAAAGTAGGCCACAATAAGTTTCGTCCTCGAAAGTTTCTCTACCTGGGCTCCTGATTTAAAACAGAGAGTCAGGTGGCACATTTCTTCATGTGAACATCAGAAAAAACGTCCGGAGTGCCCTTTGGAATCGTATTGATCCGGGAGAACGGCTCTACACATGCAGTTCAAAAATAGCAGAAATGCAGTCGCAGATTTCGCCGTAGCACTAAAATTGTACGTGAGACATTACCAACCTAGCTCATTTTGACATCTTAACTGAGTTAGAAAGTTGCCACACCCCTAAAAAAAGAAGAGCAAAAGTCGTAAGCCATGGATCACTAAAGAGGACATAAAATTGACAAGAAAACCCAAATTATTCTATAAATTCCTCACGACTAAGTCCCTCGATGATCTAACAAACTTCAAACGATGCCGTAACAAAGTAATTGCCTTTTTAAGGACCGAGAAAAGAAAGTACTTGCAGGAATAATTTCAAACAGGCTGCCGTCAAGATAACGCTCAAACATGTAAAAATTTAAGAAACTGCTTAACCGCATACCATCTTCTCCGCGTGTTAGTTAACTCATCATTGATGGACAACCGCTGCAAAGTTCAGAACTAGCTGAAATGTTTAACTTTCTCGGGGATGCTGTGAGCCGTGCCCCATGTACTCAGGTGCAGACGCAAGGGATGAGACGACATTATAACAGTATATTTCCTCCAACAAATAACGAAGAAGAAGTTAGCAGCATTTTCTGGTCACTTTTTATCGTAAAGCCCTTGATATTGAAGTATTCAAGTTGCACCTGTTAAATATCTTTTAGATATTATAGCTGCAGTGCTTAATGATTTCAGACTTCGCCTTATCAACAGGATGCTTCCCCAAACAGATGCAGGTAATAAAAGTTATTTATTCTTTAAAACGGGACATAAGAATGACATCTCGAATTGCAGACCAATTTCTATATTGCCTGTTTTCTCCAAAGGTTTATAACTAATAATTTGTAATAGACCACACAAATTCTGCAGCGAATTCAACATAGTGTTTACGTCTCAATTCAAGGCACATCCACTGAAACAGCTTTACTAACAAAAAAAGAAAAAAATTCTTGAAGCATTTCAAAATAAAGAGGTATGCATACGAATCTTCATTGACTATTGAAAGGCTTTTGACCACCCTAAACACAATAAACTACCACATAAACTTGAACTCTATGGCATACATGGCACACCACTCCTCCTCAAGAAATCATATCTTCAACCTCGTTTTCAGTGTGTACAAAATGAAATGATTTCTCCTCTTTACAGAATGTTTTTACTGGCATCCCACAGGCAAGTATTTTGGGATATTTACTTTTTACGTTTACATTAATGACATCGTTATTATAAGGAAGATGCCTCAATATGTAATTTATACAGATGACACTAGCATGTTTTTTGAAAGTAACAGTCGTGAACGTTTAGTCCCAACTATTAACAGCGCGCAGGATGACCTCAAACACTGGAGCGAAGCAAACTGTAAGGGGCTAAACGCCAAAATACAAAAACAATTATTTTCCGCGCGCGAAATAGGGCGATCATGGCATGACCTCAGTTTACCATTGGAAATTCTATTATAGAAACTGTCACTCGGTCAAAACTCTTGGAGTATTTTTCAGTAAGGGCATGGTCTGTGACGCACACGTTCCATGTCGCCTTGCGAAATGTGTAGGAATGCTAGCCAAATTACGGTAGTTTCTTCCGACGTCAATAAAAACGCGAATTTACAGCACGCTGTTCCTGCCTCATTTAAATTACCGTTTCTTAGTATGGGGAAATGCAATGCAGGTCAACATAAATAAAATATTCATGCTTCAAAACAAAGCTGTCCGGCACATAGCAAATGGGGATTACCGTGCGCAAACAGATGAAGTTTTCACGCGCTTTCACATTACACCAGCTTGTGACCAATATGAATATCATTTACCTCAGAGATATACGAAATGTATACTCTACAACCAGAATACGTGCCCAGAACTATCCTGCCTGAAGGCCATCATTCCAACACATGCATTTCGAAATCAGTCATTCTGGTGCGCTCCCTTCTGTCCTTCAGAATACGGACGTTCTAGGTTACGCTTTGCAATTCCACATATATTAAATAAGCTGCTAAGTAGTGGCATAATGTGGAAAAAGTACCCCACGTGACATTCTTGTCGCTTTGAGGCGATTACATTCAGTTCTCTTGATAAATGTGCTAACATAGTGATGATCTGATCGCAGTGATCATGTTTCTGGGAATATGTGTTCTTTTCTTTGCCTCTTAAGAATATATGCGCGCAGTGCCTTTTATTTTTTCAGCTACTCTGTAACCTTCAAGTGAAGTTTGTTTCACTTTTCCGTCCGGGAGTACCTGCAATATAGCATCACGCAGGAATGACACAACAAGAGGGAACGATTTATTCAGGCAGCCCCTTTTATAGCCCGCCGGTGAGGTGACGTTGTGATCACGTGGTCAAGCCAAGGTTTGCCGACGACGCATCATCTCTCCCCCCTTAAAGAGGAAAGCGTACAGGTGGCCGTCGCTGTCTGGTTGATCTTCGCAAACCAGGCGGGCCAGTTTCCGTCCCGGATGCTTCTGGGCTATCTTGCGACGTGGTCGGAGCGTCGTCCGCAGGTTCCCGCTTGCCAACTTCTCCAGGGGCTCTGTCTTCTGATTCAGTCCGACGTCTCAGTTGGTCCAAGTGCCGCCGCTGAAGACCTTGCTCCGAGTCAACGGAGACCATCCTGGAGCCCTGTTGACCATGCACTACTCCTGGAATCCACCTGCGACCTGCTCCGAAACTGCGCATCCAGACCGGTTCTCCCACATCCAATTTAGTCGCACCTACTCTTCACTGGCTTTCTGCCGACTTCTCACCGGGCGTGATGCAATCCATCTTTGTTCTTATCTGGTAGCCGAATAAGTGTTCCGCGGGCGACTTGCCATGCTTAACAGGCGTTCGGCGATATCGGAACAAAAACCGAGCTATACGCATTTCCAGGTCTTTTCCAGGGTTTTTCTTTAGCCCTTCCTTGAGCGTGCGCACAGCTCTTTCGGCTAAACCATTCGATTGTGGGTGATAAGGGGCTGTTGCTTTACGTTGTTTCGTGCCAGAAACTCGCGAAAAACGGCGCCCACAAATTTTGGACCGTTATCTGAAACGAAGGTTTTTGGAAGGCCGAAGCGTGCAAATATTGACCGTAGTGCGTCCACCGTTGTTTGCGATGTGGCAATTTTCATTGGAATTGCTTCTATCCATTTTGTTTCAGAGTCTACGACGACCAATACCATATGTGCGTCCATTGGGCCTGCGAAATCTGCGTGTAGTCTGCTCCATCTTTCCCCGGTTGCTGGCGACGCCAAAGGTATCTGTGCCGGTGGCATCGCAGCGGTCTGTGAACAAATAGAGCATGATTTCACCAGTCGCTCTATGTCAGAATCCAGACCCGGGTACCAAAACAGCGTTCTCGCCGTGCTTTTCATGGACGTCATACCAGGGTGCGTCTCATGGAGCAGCCCCAACAAACGCTTTGCCGCCGCCATAGGTAGAACAATGCGATGTCCCCAGTACACCAAATTGTGGCTCACGGTTAGCTCTGTTCTTCTGTTGAAGTACGCCCGGAGATGCTCAAGATCCTGCGGTAGATACGGAAGCCATCCGTCGGCAATCCACCTTTTGACCTGTTGAAGAGTGGCGTCTCGGTTTGTCATTTGTTCAACCTCCCGGGCGCCGACCGCCGTTTCCTCAAGACACTGGGCATACAAAACGTACTCGTCGGGAGCGACATCCCGCGGCTCCGTAACCGGCAATGGCAAGTGACTGAGGGCGTCTGCATTGGAATTCTCGCTGCCCTTGCGGTACTGCAATGTGTAGCTGTAGTTGCCAAGGAACAAGGCCCAGCGCTGGATTCTCGCAGCCGCCATCGGTGGTATTGGTTTGCCTGGATTGAATAAACCAGTAAGAGGCTTGTGGTCGGTTACTAACACGAACCGATGTCCATACAAGTAGTCCTTGAACCGTGCGACGCCGAACACCAGTGCTAGTGCTTCTTTTTCTAACTGAGAGTAGTTACGCTCTGCCTTTGTGAGTGTCCTGGACCGGAATCCGATGGGGTAGTCAACACCGTTCACACGGTGGGACAAAACGGCCCCAATGCCTACTGATGACGCATCGCACTCAAGCCGCAGTGGCTTATCCGGGTCGTAATGAGCAAGGAACTTGGAAGCCACAATTGCCTGCTTAACTTTCTGAACAGCTTTTTCTTGTTCCTTGTTCCACTCCCACTTGGCCCCTTTAGCTAGGAGGGCGTACAGCGGAGCCAGCACAGTGGCCAGATTGGGCAAGAACTTGCCGTAATAATTTACAAGTCCGAGAAAAGCTTTCAGCTCACTCACTGAAGTAGGTTCTGGGGCTTCGATAACAGCCTTGATGTTATCGTCCTTTGGTCGCAGACCCTTAGCGTCGATCCGATGGCCGAGAAAAGTGACTTCGTCTTGCCGGAATTTGCACTTATCCTTGTGCAGTCGGAGACGGTACTCCCGCAGGCGTTGCAGCACCCTCTTCAGCCTTGATACATCGTCCTTTTTTTCAGCGATGATAATATCATCCAGGTACACCTGAACTCCTGGAATATCGCCCAGCAGCGCGTCCATCCGCCTCTGGAATATAGCTGGAGCAGAACTTATGCCAAAAGGTAATCGGTTGAAACAGAAGAGGCCTTTCTGAGTGTTCAGCACTGCTATCTTTTTGGCATCCGCGTCTAAAGGTAGCTGGTTGTAGGCTTGGCGTAAGTCCAACGTCGTAAATACTTCTCCGCCATTCAGCTTAGCAAAAATGTCGTCCACTCGAGGCAACGGGTACTGTTCCATCACTGTGGCTGCATTCACTGTCATACGAAAGTCTCCGCACACTCGGAGAGACCCATCGCCCTTTAAAACGGGTACCACTGGTGTTGCCCATTCGGCGGTTTTCACAGGCGCCAGGACATCTTGCGCAACCAGTTGGTCCAGCGCTTCAGACATCTTGTCCCTCAAAGCGTAGGGAACCGTACGGGCCTTAAAAAACTTTGGACACGCATTCTCTTTCAGCTGCAATGTGACCGGTGGTCCCTTGCATACGCCGAGTCCTGGAGCAAACACGTCAGCGTATTCGTTGAGCAGCTCTTGCAGTTCCGTGCTGTCAGCTTTTATCTCGACTGGTTGCACACTCGCGACCACACGCGACAGCATTGCCACCCCAGCCTCGTTGAATGCCTTGATTGTGTCTCTGCCGCACAAAGATGGTCCGACGCTGTCGACCACTACGACCGTACCCGGAATGCCTTTCCCGTCGCATGTAGCCGTCATACTGAGCTGTCCGACAACTGGAAGTTCGCCCAAGAGGCAGGATAGCTTAAGCTGTGATTTGCGCAACGGCGGCCACAGCGCCTCGTACTTCCGGAACGTCGCTACGGAGATGACACTCACGGGTGATCCTGTGTCCACCAGCATAGTAAGAGGGACGTTATTCCAATTAATGTCCTTGTAAATTGGCCGAACCTTGCGGATGCTGGCTTCTTGGTGGAGAACCGCTGCAATAGTGTACAGGGCTTCGCTGTCGTCCGAGCTCGTGTCCCCTGCTGCTGCCATTGCGTAGGAGCCCTGGCGTCGTTGGCCTCCCGGGTGCGATGCGTGCCGAAGGAAACTTGTGCTGGACTGGCACATTCGGCGCAGATGTCCTCGTTTGCCGCACCGGTAGCACACCGCGTGAAGGTGTTTGCATTCCGCCTCGGTGTGCGACTCGCCACCACACCTGCCACATGTATCGCACTTCTCCAGCCTTGGGCGCGGCTTCGATGAACGACTCTTTTGACGGGCAAAATGTACCTCTCCTGGCTCTGAAGAGTGCATGCTTTTGGCGTTCTGGGAGGCTTTCTGTGCCGAGACAACAAAGTCTTCCGCCTCTTCTAGTGTAAGCTTCCTTTGAGTCAGTAAGTGTCGCCGGACGTCTTCATCTTGCACACCGCACACAATTCTGTCCCGTAACATGCGCTCCAGTGACGTTCCGAAGTTGCACTTCTCCGCTAGCCGCCTAATTTCCGCAATGAAGTCCTGGGCAGACTCCCCGTCTTTTTGCGAGCGCCTGAAGAAAGCATAACTTGCAGCGATCTCGTTAACTTGCTGAGCATAGTGGTCTTCCAAATGCTGGACGACTTCTTGGTAACTCAGCTCATTCACTTGTTTTGGATGACACCGCCCCTGCACCACTCGCACCGCACTGTCTGTGAGCGAAGCTATCAGCAGCGCTCGCTTCTTCGTTGGTTCCGCGATGCTACGGGCTTCGAAGTAAGCCTCCAGCCGAACACGATACGTAGGCCACGTACCTTCTGCATCCGTGAATTCCGGTGGCCGCCCGGCACTCATTCTTGCGCACGTAAGTTCGCCTAGCGCCGGCGCGCTATCTCGTCGCCACTGCAATATAGCATCACGCAGGAATGACACAACAAGAGGGAACGATTTATTCAGGCAGCCCCTTTTATAGCCCGCCGGTGAGGTGACGTTGTGATCACGTGGTCAAGCCAAGGTTTGCCGACGACGCATCAGTACCTACATTGTCATGATGTAAATAAAGACGAACATGAACTGATGGTACCACTCAAGAATTTGTTGAACCTGCTTTTTTGGCACAACTGATAAACGGAGGAGTTGATGATACATTGTTTAGGATGGCAGCACAAAAAACGGTGGCAAAAGTGAGGGGAACACAGGACGAGCTCTAGTTTGTCTCCGGGAAAGGGAGACCGTCGAATACAAGACCTGACCCTCGGCGACGGTTGTCTAAATGGCTTGAGACAATGGCACGGTGTTTCTAATCTGCAGTGCATGCGCTACACCGATGCGATGAACAAAATCATAGAGCAGAAATAAGGGAATCTCTCTTGCTGCCTCAAACTTTTGAGGTGGTGTTTAGTGATACTGTGGAGGTCCAGAGAGCGAAGTGGGTCACATGGTGTCTGCAGCAATGCAGTAACCAACATGAACTATTCGCACGAGGTGTGCGAAGTGTTTATGATTGTGCACACCTGGAAGTATTTTTTAACATAATTATGCGTTTCGGACTGCGCTATCCTTTCATATTTTTCGCGGGTTCTCATAACTTTTGTGCTAACCAACCTAGGGCAACAATAAAATATAAAGACGTGGAAAGCTACGTAAGACCTTCAACCATACCATCACTATATCCATACTGTACCGCGATACAACCCGACGCTAGACTGCAGAGAAGAATAGATTATATGGCCACCACCAAATCTTACAAGAAAGAACAGACTAACGAAAGTCGCCGGTCATTAATGCGCTCTGAAGCCAAGCAGAATTGCTAAATGGCATGGGAACATCAGCGGTTGGTGACCGCTTACACAACGCCGTCTTGAGGCGTGTTAGGAGTACATGCGTATTAACTTAGTTTAGCAAGGGCTTTTTCTAAAATTTTTTTTAACATAAAGATAACAAAATGAATGTTGCAAACACCCAGGGAATTGGCTGGGCCGCAGGGTAAATAAACTTGACAGCTTGTGAAAGAGGACCGTTGTTCTGCTCGTATGAGTATCCAAGAGCACCAGACTGTAGTGGTACGCCTTAGCTGTGAAAACTCAGCACAATAAAAGAAAAACGTATCCTATGACACACCACACGTGGAAGAAGCAAGCGATCGCGCTTTTAGCGCTGTGTTGGCATCGCGGCCAACAACAAGAGCAAACAATTACAATTAGAACAAACAGTTACAATTATAACAAACAGATGTAATCGGCGAACCCTTTAAGAAGCACACAGTCCGACTCTACCCGGTTAGTTGTTAATCACGCCTCTAGGCGTCGAATTGCCGTTTCTAGATAGGAAATTCGCTGCAGAGGATAAATTGCATTACTTTCAAACAGGTCAGCGCTAAAAAAAGGCAAACACACGGCGAGAGAACGACGACACGACAGATATGTGCGCTACTTCAACAGATTCTTTCACAGCAACTAAGAGTTCGGCTTTAGGGGAAGAATAAATCAAATCCACCACATTAAAAGAAAACGGTAACTGACCTGGCGATTGCCCTCAAGGTAATCCGACACAATTTGGGAGTTCTTTGTCTCGAAAGGATCCTCCACATTGATTAACGCGAGCTTCATTAAAAAAAACGGCTAACACATTGGTGCCATGAGCCATTTTCGCTGATGATCGCTGATGCAGAAATGCTTAGCCAACTAGCCCAGCACCAAGTTTCGCTAAAGAATTGCATCAACTTCGTTTCCAAGATCAAATCCCAACCAGCGTGGCAGTATATTGCTAAGGGCAAAATGTTAAAGCACTTTCCGGAGTTCCGTTGTAAGTGCACACCAAAAACATCAGGCATTATATCTTTATCGCGAGCTATATTCAAGAACATTTCCAAAGGGCACGTCTCCGCGGAAACATTGAACTCCAAACGCCATATTCGCCCTAATAAAACTTTCGGACAATCATCTGGAAGCCGGCGAGTTTCTAATACACAGATGAATAAAAGAGGCTCGATTGAAGCAGTCTAATCGATTTCGGAGTACGTTGTGTTACGAAAACGTGTTTGAAATATAACTATTTGTAGAAGTGACCTAAGAGAATGAAAGATCTGTCCTTCTAGATAGCGCCATATATAAATGAGCAGGCAGTGCGGAATATGAGTTTCCTTTTGTGCACTTTAACATCCAGGCCATGAAACACTCAATATTGAAGGCGTCCGGATAATATCGACCACCACCTGGGATTCTTTAACGTACAATTGCAGCCCACTGTACTCGACCCCTAGCACTTCGGCTCCATCTAAACGAGGCTGCCGCGGCCAGGATTGAGCCCGCGTATTTCAGATCAGCGGCTTACCAAATCACCACTCAGCCACGACGGCTGCTTGGAATTTGATTGGCTTTTGATGATGTGTAACTTAACTGACCCAACTACGTTTTAAAACAAAGAGAGCATGCTAGAAATATTATGTTTTCGGCAGTGTTGATTCAAGAGCGTAAAATAAGTAATTGAATAATAAGAGTGACTGAATGTATTTTTAATAAGGGAGTAGTTAACCATTGCCATCCACCCGAGCGCAGCCATAAGGCTGAAAACGAAATGAACATTATTCAAGAGAACTGAAAGTCACCGCTTCAAAGCGACAAGAATGTCACGTGGGCTACCTTTTTCCACAGATATGCCTGTACTCAGCCGCTTATTTAACACATGTGGAACGGCAAAGCGTAACATAGAACGTTCATATTCTGTAAGACAGTAGTGAACGCCCCAGAATGACTGATTTCGAAATGCATGTGTTGGAATGATGGCTTGCAGGCAGGATAGTTCTAGGCACGTATTCTGGTGGTAGAGTATACATTTTGTATATCTCTGTGGTAAATGATATTCATATTGGTCACAAGCTGGTGTAATGTGAATCGCGTGAAAACTTCATCTGTGTGCTCACGGTAATACACATTTCCTAGGTGCCGGGCAGCTTTCTTTTGGGGTGTGAATATTTTATTTATGTTGGCCTGCATTGCTTTTTCCCATACTAAACAACAGTAATTTAAATGAGGGTTGAACAGCGTGCTGTAAATTAGCGTTTTAATAGACGTCGGAAGAAAGTACCAAAATTTTGCTACCATTCCTACACATTTCTCGAGGCGACATAGAACGTGTGCGCCCCAGCCATGCTCTTGCTGAAAAATACTCCAAGTGTTAGGCCGTATCTACAATTCCTGTAATAGAATTCCCAATATTAAATTGAGGTCCTGCCATGATCGCGCTATTTTGCGCGTGGAAAATAACTGTTTTTGACATTTTCGCATTTAGTACCATGGAGTTTGCTTCGCTCGTGTGTTTGAGGCCATCCAGCGCGCTATTTATGATTGGGACTAGAAATTCATGACTATTACACTAAATAAATATGCTAGTGTAATCTGCATAAATTACATATTGAGGCTTCTTACTTATATTAACAATGTAAATAATGTAAATGATGAAAAGTAAAGGTCCTGAAATACTTGCCTCTGGGACGCTAGTAAAAACTTTCTGAAAAGACTTGACCTCATTTAATATATACACACACTGAAAACGATGTTGAAGCTATGATTCGGTGAGGAGAAGTGGTGTGCAACGTATGGCTAAGAGTTGAAGTTTCCGTATTAGTTTATGGTGACTGAGGAGGTCAAAGACTTTGGAAAGTCAATAAAAATTCCTATGAATACCTCTTTATTTTCAAATGCTTCGAGAATTATTTATCTTTGTGTTCTTAAAGCAGTTGCAGTCGATTTATCTTGAGCAAATACGTATTGAGACGTAAACGCTACGTTGAATCTGCTGTGAAATTTGTCTACTCTCTTTCAAATCATTTATTATAAACCTTTGCAAAAATAAGGCAAAATATAAATTGGTCTATAATTCGACATGTAATTCTTATCTCCGGTTTCAAAGATTAAACAACTTTTGATACCTGCCTCTATTTGGGGAAGCATCCGGTTGATAAGGCAAGGTTATAAATATGAGTAAGCACTGGAACTACAATATCTAACACATATTTAACAGGTGCAACTTGAATGCCATCCATTATAAGCGCTTTAACATTACTAAGTGAGGAGAAAATGCTGCTAACTTTCTTTTCATTAGTTGGTTCAAGAAATATAGTGTAATAATGTCTTCTCCTCCCTCGCGTCTGCACCTGAGTACATGGGGCACTGCTCACAGCATCCCTAAGAAATTTATTAAACCTTTTAGCTAGTTCTGATCCCTGCAGTGGTTCTCCATCAATAATAAGTTCACTAACGCGTGGTGTAGAAGGCATGCGCTTAAGTAATTTATTAGGTTTTCGCCATGTTTGAGCGCTATCTTGACGGCAGTCTGTTTGAAATTGTTCCTGCAAGGATTTTCTTTTCTCGGTCCTTAAAAAGGCAGTTATTTTGTCATGGCATCGTTTAAACGTTGTCAGATCGTCGAGTGACTTAGTCTCGTTGAATTTCTTGAATAACTTGATTTCTTTTTTAACATTTTAAGCCCTCTATACTGATCCATAGCTTACGACTTTTTCTCTTCTTTTTTTAGAGGTATGGTAACATCTTATCTCAGTTAAAAAGTCAAAATGAGCGATGTTTGTAATGTCTCGCATAAAATAGTAGTGCTACGGCGAAGTCTGCGACTGCATTTCTACTATTTTTGAACTGCATGTGTTCAGCCGTCCTCTTTGATGAGTACGATTACAAAGTGCACTCCGGACATATTTTCTCATGTACACATCGAAGAAATTCGCCAGCTGACCCTCTATTTTAAATCATGAGTCCAGGTAGAACAACTTTCGAGGAGGACAAAACAGTTTGTGGCGTACTTTGGCCGTTGGACCCATTGTTAGGTTTTGGATCTCGGCTGCAGTTAACGGTTCTGAAACGGCTGCGAAGTTTTTGCACCTGTCACCTGTCAGAAAACAAATCTGGTTTAGTCGAGTTTTCTGCCTTGCGGTAGCAGAAGGAGGCAAATGAGGAATATGAAAGGCAGGGAGATTAAAAGGAAGAATAAATTTTTAAACTAACAAAGGGAAATATGCTTGAAGGATAGGCTGGGTGAACACCGCAACAATGCCGACTGTGCAGAGTCCGTAACAGTGCAGTGCATTGTCGCGATTCCCAATGCATTCGAGTGTTCGAAATATGTCAAGTTGTAGTAAAATTAAACATAATCTTTGTCAAGAGATAACAGGCTACAGAGAAAAAGACGTCTGGCGTTACACAACAAAAACAAAGGGACACAACATGGGGGACGCATAACAGACAACAGGCGTTTATGTTTCGCGCTACGCGTGTGTGTGTGTGTGTGTGTGTGTGTGTGTGTGTGTGTGTGTGTGTGTGTGTGTGTGTGTGTGTGTGTGTGTGTGTGTGTGTGTGTGTGTGTGTGTGTGTGTGTGTGTGTGTGTGTGTGTGTGTGTGTGTGTGTGTGTGTGTGTGTGTGTGTGTGTGTGTGTGTGTGTGTGTGTGTGTGTGTGTGTGTGTGTGTGTGTGTGTGTGTGGGTGTGTGTATCAACGCCTGTTGTTTGTTATGCGCCCCCCATGTTGTGTCCCTTTCTCTTTCTCACTCCGGTCTGTTCTTAAACATTGTGCCGTTGCGCTGTTACCCCAAGAAACTTTTTATGCGTGAGAATCCACTTCTGTTATTTCTACAGAACAGTTACTCTCTTATTAGAAACTTGAAACCTACATCACTAAATAAGGAACGGGCATGCATGCCATTAGCGTTTTATTGCGTGTGAAATAAAGGAGTTCCACAGACTCCTTGTCAAATTATGTCCAAGAGCAATGTTTTCTCACGGGCATAATTTGTGAATACTCATCCTGCTTGAAGTTCGCGTTATCAGATTTTAGAGCTTGAAATTGTTGAACAGGTGAATTGGAAAATCGTCTGCGGATTCCTAAAGAAATAGAGAAACCAGTTTGCTTAGCGCAATGTGATATTTTAAACTTGGGCGCTCTAACAATAACTCTTTCAATTTTAGCAAAGGAAACAGGGCCAGTGCTAGGAATTCTAATCTAGTCCTTCTTGTTCGTGTTGCTGCCACTCAGTGGTGCTCGACGCTCATCATTCAAAATTAACGACAAATTTTGTTCTTTTCGTGCCCACATGGATTAGGAATAACCTTCAAAACTGTGCGGTCGGAGCTCCGGAAGCATTTTGAAAAAGATATTCTGCAGCGCTTCAGAAGATTAAGCTAGGACTATAAGCATCTCCATGCACCAGTTCAAGTTCAACATTTGTTATCGCTCAAGTACGAGGTAAAAAATTGTTAACCAGATAAACAGTGCTTTCTATTAGCTGCAGACAAAAGACGCCAGTTTGAGACGTTCAGAAAAGATGCGCATGCTCCTGAACGAGCTATCGGACAAACAACTAAACTTTAGAAGTGTCTTTGTTCTTTGCCCTTTCGAGGCAAAACAACAACCTTATCTGAACTTCCGAAAGCTATAGTTCATGAAACAATGTCTGCACTGACTATGAGACACTTTGTTTACAAAGAAGAGCACAAAAGACAAGAAAGCGAACGATTGTTTATTCTCTTCCACAAAAGCCAGTGACATTGCCTTAACCAACAACATCATTAGGAGAAAAATGGGTTGATTTCTAACAAATGTTAAACTCAACGGTCGCTTTAACGAAATATTAGATGTATCCTCTCTATTACAAAATAGTCCGTAACCAATGCCAGAGAGATATAATTTGCAGTACACGCAGAAACATAGTAGTTGCTATGACTCAATTTCGAAGCAGTTCGCGGAACAATAAGGATGCTTTCGAAATGCTATGCACGTTCTAAAATAAAAGAGAGGTATACCAAACTTGCGTATACTAAATATAAAGTGGAGAATGCAGTTGATAGCTCAAGACAGAGATAGTTGTGTAAAACAATTCCCTTAATTCCTTTCAACGATTTCTTACATTAAATAAACTCGCTATTTCTAAGTAGGAAAACCAGTCTTAAAAGATATAAATGACGCGTTAACTACGTGTTCATCACTCCCTCATTGTGCAGTTCACATTCGCTTATGCAGTTAAAACACTTTTTGCGTAACTTGATCGTCTCTCAATCCATTTTTTTAACACGGCGAAGAAAGTGATGCAAGGGAAGCATCTCTTAAAGTGTACACACTCGAAACCTATGGTGTTTTTCGACGTGAGCATCGCTGCAAAGAGAGATCCGTGCGTTAAGAACAAGTCAAATTTTAAAGCGCAGCGTCATAAATCTTCACGTTTTATATTCTTGCGATATTCAAGATAATCCTTGCGGCGCAAAATTTGCTGCGTACTTGCTCTATCGTCCCTTATCATTGATTTCTTTCAGTTGCCTATTCATTATTAAAATATGCCGCTGCTTGCCTCTAATAGGATTGCCTACGGGGCTGTGATGACCTCACAAAGTCAAGCGACGCAGGTTGAAGGCGGACGATAAAGAATGGAAAACAATGGCACATAGTGATATCACACTTAATTGGAATTTGGGCTAACTACACAAATTGACCAGCATTTTTTGCCGCTCTGATTTGTCTGAGAACATGCATTATCTCGTTCTGTGGGGTATTTGTCTGAATTTGAGGCTCCAATTAAGAATAGCCAGGTCGGCTCTTTCTCCAAAATCTGGCCATGCTCCACCAAAAATATGGCAACTTTTAATGCACTGCCAAAGCTTTGTTGGAGACCCCGAGCGAGAACTCTACAGCAGCAACATTTTGGGCAGAAAATTCAGAGATTGTGTTTTCTGCCCATGGTCCGCAATGCATTAAAAGATGACTGTGTCGCTGCAAACACGATGCTACTTGGCATCTATCGTTGCAGCCTTTTTGACCACAACGACCCCTGCATTCTTTCGCATAGAATTGCTAGTCAGCTGTGTTTTTAGCCGCTGCGCACCGAAACCATGATACATTTATGCATATTTGTGCTTTTATCCCGTATATAAAACAAATTCAAACGCAGTGCACACTATGCCGAAAAACGAAAAGAATGTTCAAAATATTCAGCAGTGTTGTTATATAAGATCTCGAAGTGAATATTTAGCTTTCGTGCGTGACGTAGCTAGACTTGGTTCACTAACCATTTAAGTGATGAGCAGGCTGAATATACTTCGCAAAACATGCACCCACAGTCGCATGTCAAAGGGCAGTGACCTCGGCAGGCTGTTACGGGGTTTTGCTTGTTGTTGACGCGCAAGCAGCAACGTCAGTGTTGCATTGCACGAAATGCTTTCATCAATCGTGGTGGACTCCGTAAGATGGTCTCAGAAATGATGTTATGGCTGTTGTTTCCTTTGTCTGAGAATTTCTGAGAATGTGTGAACTTTCGAATGTCAATAAGCCATAATTACTACTGTCATATACTTTATAACGGTAGCCGCCGTTCTTCTTTTAGCTCTATTTCTTTGTATGCTCTTCTCTGACGGCTGTAATTGAAAACTGGCGAATTAAAAAAAGAGAACCTTGGTAATTGTTCTCAAATGAGACCTATTCACGACCACCGCTGTTAGAACAGAATGCTGAGCGTTGCGCTCTTGTGGTAACTTTAGACTATTCATTTTTATCTTCTGCGCTATAATAACTAATAACGATAACAATTAGCCTGCTAATAGTAAGTGCTAGAAGTTAATTAGAGTTTTTAAGCAGCAGGGAAACAAAGGCGACCTCTTCATATTACTGTAACTAATCCTTCTTTTGCTGCTGCGGTGGCTGAGTGCTTATGGCGCTCTTCTGCTCACCCGAAAGACGCGGGTTCGATCCCGGCCGAGGCGGTCGAATTTCGATGGTGGCAATAAGCTAGAGGCTCGTGCACTTTGCTATGTCAGTGCACGTTAAAGAACCCCAGGTGTTCGAAATTCCCGGAACCCTTCACTAAGGCCACCGTAATAGCGCTTGTCGCTTTGGGACGTTAAACCCTCATAAACCAAACCATAATCATTCCTTTGGAAAAAGTGACACTGCTCACATCATGTTTCAAGTCCCACTACAAACCCATTCGTGAATGGTTCCTCATCCACAAGTTCAACACTGTTCCATCTGGTCTCAATGATGGATAACTCAATGGTCGGATAACTAGCGTCTTTTCCTTAAAATTATTGCTTCACAGCACTTCATTTTTAATTCCTTCTGATTGACACGCGCTGACTTGTTTAATATGCACTGTTTTTGAATTCTATAGATTATTTATTTATTTATTTGTTTACCCACAGCGCCACAGTGCCATTACAGTGGCGGGTAGGTTGTACAAAGCAATAAGAATTATTACAAGGGCAGTCACAATGGGAATGCAAACACTTCATTTTCAGTAATATTAACAAGAAATGAAGACATAGCATTCCATTCTCTAACAGTGTGAGGAAAGAACGACATCTTCAACATATCGGTTCTTGATCTGCATTCGCGCACTTTATGCATATGATCAACCCGCTCGGATCTGTAGTGTGGTTGAAAAATGTACTTCTCCCTAGGAAGAGCAATCCTGTTGTGATGTATATTATGACAAAAATTTAAGCCTTAGCTGTCTCCTTCTTACTCAAAGAGTTCCCATTCTAATTCCCGTTTTATGCCAGACACACTAATGTATTTACTATAATTTCCAGATACATAGCGAGCCGCTAAGTTCTGGGCTAATTTTTGTCTGTCGGTGTTTGTCGGCGGGTCCCATGCAGTACAAGCATATTCCAGCGTGGACCTAATATACATTTTAAATACTAAATTTCTAGTGTCTTGTGGAAACATTATCGTGTTACGGCACAATAAACTCAACATTTTGCAAGCTTTCAAAGCAACATAATCAACATATCAATGCCAACATAGTTCTGACGTGATGTAGTCACCTAAATACTTATATTCGAGAACAGTTTTCAATAAGAGGCCGTTTATGTTATAGACGTAATTAGGTACATTCTTTTTCTTCGTGATACACATGTGCATTGTTTTTTGTAAATTTATATTCATGTTCCACTACTCGCATCACCGGTGCAATGCATTTAAGTCTTCCTGCAAAGCATGTGAAACCTGGGAATTTTTCACTTTTCTGTAGACTACACAGTCATCAGCGAAGAGTCGCATGTAAGAAGTAATATTCTCTGATATGTCATTAATGAACACAAGAAAAAGCAAAGGTTCCAAAACAGACCCTTGTGGGACGCCTGACGTGACGGAAGTTACATTTGATTTGGCTCTGTTTATCTGGGAGATACTGACACCTTAAACTAAATTATTCCCTAATTCATTCAACAACCCTCTCACTCACATTTTAACAACGCATCTTGTGGACTAAAAGACCATGATCTAGAACGGCAAAAGTCTTTTTAAAATCAATGACTATGGGGTCAATGATGCTACAACGATCCAAAGCTCCGCATACCACATGAAAAAACTCGGTTAGTTGTACAACACAGGATGTTCCCGGCCGGAAGCCATGCTGATTTGGATTTAATAAGAGATTGAGATGATTCATTATGTTCGTATATAGGATGTGCTCTAGAGTTTTACAGGCTTTGCTTATTAAGGATATAGGACGGTAATTAGAGACCAATTCCCGAGGCCCGGTCTTATAGATAGGGACCACACAGGCAACCTTCCAATCTGTAGGAAGAGAACTAGTGAGCAAAGATTTCTTGTATAGGAAAGCTAAAAATGGAGATACAGATTCGGCACACATCTTTAAAAGGCCATTGGATAACCATCAGGGCCTCCATCTTTAGACGCATCAAGTCTTTGAAGTAATGCAGTAATTCCCCATTCATCTATTTCTATGGGCGCCTTAGGATTAAGCTGTACTGGTCGATAAGGTATGCCACAAGTTGTGCTGGACAGAAATACCGAACTGATAAAATTAATAACGGAGTTTGCCTTATCAAGACTGCCATCAATCAGGTGGCCATTGTGCGCTATAGATGGAATGCCTACAATATCTTTACCATTGTGTTTAACGTATCGACAAAATTCCTTTGGGTTTGTTTTGAACCTTGACAAGAGGGAGTCATGGAAGCCCTCTTTAGCTTTTGCATCAGCCATCTGTTGAGCATTGTTTGCCGCCTCCAATTTTGTTTTCTTCAAGAAGTTGCGATTCTTTTTATAACTTTTGAACGCCCTTTTGCGTTTGTTATGAAGACGTCGTAAATCGGCATTGCGATATGGCTTCTTCTTCCAACTTCTTGGTGACTGCACCCATGACGGAAGAAACCTTTCCTGTAAATCTAAGATTTTGTTTTTGAAACTAAGCCACAGATCATTAACACTGCAAGTTTCTGACCAGGCCTTGTAAACGAGAAAGTAAGCTTCTAACCCTAAGTCTATTTTAGCAGTATTAGCTTTCGAGTAATTATATATTTTTCTTACTGCATTCGACTCTACCTTTTCTTAAGACACCAGCATTTGACACAGAACTGATTCATGATCACTGATTCCTGGCAGGACGAAAGTGGACGAAACCCAAGCTGGCCGATTTTTCAATACTAAATTCAATACATTTGTTAGTCGAGTTCCTTGGGTCACCATCTGGGACAACGCAAAATCATGCATGATGTTTACGCATTCTTTTCCTGCGCCAAAGGCAGCGCCGCGCGAGATAGATTGTTGGTTGAAAAATAACTTTGGTAAGTTGAAGTCTCCTCCTATCACAAGACAGTCTGCTGTTGATATTTCTACTGTTTTGTACAATTCTGTCATTGTACAAACCGAGCTTCCAGGGGGCCTATAGAAGGAGCAAACAGATAAACATTTCCCGTTTGGCATTCTAATCCAGCCCCACGCAGCTTCGCATGACCCAACTGACACTTCAAGACGGGAGCAAGATTTAGTATGATGAACTAATATAAAGAACCCCCCTCCGTGACTGTTCCTATCTTTCCTGTAGCATGTGTAATCAGCTGGGAAACTGCACTGTCTCCGACATCAGAATCGAGCCATGATTCTGTGCCCAGAACCATGGAGGGCTCTTATGCACAGTAGGTTTTCCAATTTTTCCACCTTTTTTCTGATGCTTCTGAAGTTCGCAAACAAAAAAAAATGTTAGATTTTTATATCGGCTTGTATCATGCACTCTCAACAACTCGCCCTAGACCTTCGTCGTACATATATTTTGTATCATATAGGTACAGCACATCATACTTCAGTTTTACACGAGTGCCTCCACTCTTATGCACTTTCGAAAAATCCCACAGGAATTTTCTTTTGCGACGTATAGCCTCAGAGAAATCTTCCAAGACACTAACAGTTTTCCCTTTCAACTTCGCGTTGGCTAAGGCGCTTTGTTTTTCTTTCAAAGAAGCAAATTTAGCAATAATAGGTCGTTTTCTTCCTTCGTGATGTTTCCCTAGTCTGCGCGCTACTTCAATATCCACGGTGCCTACACCAAGGTCAGACACTATTTGTCTGACATGTATTTCAGATGTCTCGGGAGGGTCATGAGTCTCTGTATCGAAAATTTCATAGAATAGCAAATTACGACGCCAACTTCTGTTTTCCGTATCATCTTTTTTTTCAATAAGTTCTTCACCACAGTTTCGGTGTCTTCGCATTGTTTCCTGCATGTGGTTAAGGTCGATTTAATACCTTCAAACGGTTCTATAGTTTCTTCTAAAGTAGCCGCGGTGGCTCAGTGGTTATGGCGCTCGGCTGTTGCCCCAAAAGACGTGGGGTCCATCCCGGCCGCGGCGGTTGAATTTCGATGGAAGCGAAATTCTAGAAGCCCGTGAGCTGTGTGATGTCAGTGCACGTTAAAGAACCCCACGTGGTCGACATTTCCGGAGCCCTCCACTACGGCGTCCCTCATAGTGTGAGTCCCTTAAGTACGTTAAACCCCCATAAACGATAAAACAAACCAATTTCTTCTAAGCTCTCTATTCGCATCTGCAGGTCATGTAATGCAGTCATACCTTCCTCCTGCTTTGCTTCAATAGCTTATAACTTTGATTTAATTTCATTCTATCCTTCCAAAAGCATGTCTAATTTATCTTGCATATCAGGTCCTGGATTCAACTCGACATCCCCACACAATAGTAACAACAGAAAATAAAAAGCATAACTACACAATAGGACAAATCGTCGTCGCTAAGAACACTTGACACATCGCGACGGTGCGCTTAAAAACACAATCTGCGGCGGAACCGACAAAACATGCAGATCAGTATGACCCGAATCCTCACAACAGTCACCAACCTGCGCAAGCAGAAGAAATTCCGTATAACGCAACGGCATTGATGCCCCGGTTACACGCCCCAAGTTGACACTGACGATTTCGCCTTGCTGTAGGCTGCATACGTGTCGATGCGGCTCCCAATGTTCGTAGGATGGCAGTGCACACTTGTTAAACTCAGCTGTAGCAATTTTTTCTGTTGACGCTCACGTTGAATTGAAGTTTACTGCTGTCGGGAATGGATGATGCTGGTAGCAGAGCGATTCCTTCGGGGTCGACAAGAAGTGGTTCGTCGGCAAAGCCTTTCTTTTTCGGAGTTTTTTGGCAGTGACGAGGTCTTTTATGTGCCATAATTACAACAACTGTTTTTTTTTTGCCTACCCATGTTCTGCTTTTTATCACTTTATCACACACAGGTGTAGTTTACCTCCGTGACGTACCCTCGCAACCTTGTCCGAAACCATATGTTCATATACAAAAGCACGGTTTTTTCTGTATCAGATCACTCAGGCGAAGACAAGACCCTCATCGGATTGCTGGAATAAAAATGATCGTGTTTTTACCGTGCGTCGATCCATCTGCTTTTACGTTTCGCCGGTTTCATGCACCTTCAATTTCCGCTTATATTGTGACGAAGACGAAGCTGGCAGAGGCGCAGGAAGGAGCACTAGCGCTATGCCAGCGACCATAAAGTCATCTCTTGTCCATCGTCGAAGACGAAGTGCTTCTCTTGCGAAACACATCTCGCCCGTATCTCTGTTTTTCTGGACTTCTTACTGCACCTGTGGGGTCTACCGCCCCCTCCATCGCGGTGATGGATGTACAACACCCCGAGGATCCTTCCGGTTCCCGTTCACCCGCGTACATCGGTTCGCAGAAGCGAGGAAATACGTCGAGTGGTAGCGAGGACACAGAGCTGTACTGCGCATCAGGTGACGATTCCTCGGAAGACAGCTTTCGACTTGTCCAGTACCGCAAGGCCAAACGAAGAATTATCATCTCATCTTCGGCGTCCAGCTCGGACACTGTGAAAACAGTTCCTCAGCGATGGCCTCACTCCATCCTGTTTGTGCCACAGAACTCTACCGACAACCTGCGCGTCCTCAACAGGCAAGCACTCTCCGTGTATCTAGAAAACACCGTGCCAAATGAGATCAAGGATGTTAGGATAAACACTATGCGAAACATCCTGGCAATCGTTGTGATGAACCCGAGCGCACTGACCATACTACAACATGTAACGCAGCTGGGAAACATCAAAGTCCGATCCATCGTGCCAACGAATGGTGCCACAATAACAGGAGTCATCTATGACATTGAAAATGAAATATCTAATGCAGACCTACCAATTCTCATAAAACCAGCAAGCGAACACAACGTGATTGTGAATGTTGGTCGCCTCGGCAACTCACGTTGTGTGAGGATAACCTTCAAAGCCGACTGCCTTCCACCCTACTTGAAGGTCGGCCACTTTCGCCACCAGGTTCGACCATTTATTGCAAGACCTATGCAATGCTTCAATTGTCAGAAGATTGGACATGTGAAGGGTGTTGCGCTATCCTAAACTCCTGTGCTTTCCCTCTTACGGCTTACTAGTTAATGGTCTTCTTCTTCACTAGCTTCTTCCGATCCCTCTTCAAGTCTAAGCTAATTCTAGACCTTACCATTCTGTGGTCGCTACAACGCACCTTTCCGAGAACGGCCACATCCTGAATGATGCCAGGTTTAGCGCATAGTATGAAGTCGATTTCATTTTTAATCTCACCATTGGGGCTCTTCCAGGTCCACTTCCTCTTTTCTCGTTTGCGGAAGAAGGTATTCATGATCCGTAAATTATTTCTATCCGTGAATTCGACTAATAATCCGGACAGGCCGCCATTGGAATCTGAACCTGGCAACGTTTAACGCTAGAACTTTAGCCAGTGAGGCTAGCCTAGCAGTGCTGTTTGAGGAACTAGCGGGAATTAAATGGGATGTGATAGGGCTTAGCGAAGTTAGGAGGACAGGGGAGGCGTATACAGTACTAAAGGACGGACACATACTGTGCTATCGCGGGTTAGAGGGTAGACGAGAACTAGGTGTGGGATTCCTCATTAATAAGGATATAGCTGGCAACGTAGAGGAGTTCTACAGTATTACCGAGAGGGTAGCAGCTATAGTAATTAGGCTGAATAGGAGGTACAAGCTGAAAGTGGTGCAGGCCTACGCACCCACATCCAGCCATGTTGACCAGACCGTTGAAAGTTTCTATGAGGACGTAGAATCGGCAATGAATAAAGTAAAATCGCAGTACACTGTACTGATGGGCGACTTCAATGCGAAGGTGGGCAAGAAGCAGGCTGACGACCACGCGGTAGGTGACTATGGGATAGGCTCGAGAAATAGCAGGGGAGAGTTATTAGTCGAATTCGCGGATAGGAACGTGTTATGTCGTAATAATGCTAATAAGTGGTGTTGTTGCACAGTAACTGATAACAGTTGCTAGCTTATAAAAGAACTAAGACAAGTGGAATGCGGCAGTCAACTTGGGGTACAACTTAATGCTGCTCATAGGTGGCCGGTAGAGGCTCCTGTGGCTTCACTGTTTTATTCCACAGCCTGTGGTAGAACTTGACGCTTAAACCGAATTTCGTGTCTTACAGCATCATTAATAAGCACGCCATTTCTATGCTCTATGCTGTCTATATTAAACAAGGCGGAGCTACCTCAATTTTCTTATGTACTAAAAAAACGGCAGGGCATGATATCAAACAAGAAAAAGAACACTCAACGTGTACGAGCACTCAAATGCATGAACAAATCTTCCTTTTGATGTAGTGTTGTTCATTTTGTTTAGATTATGAAGGCCATGAAAATTTACATTTTCTTTTTGTAAATAACGTGATCTATTTTTAAGGTGCTATAAAAAGAAGCCTGTTCTGTTCACTGAATACTGAAAACTAAGGTATCCATTAGTGCCAGAAAGAGGAATCTATTTCATTAAAAAGTTCATTCGGTGAACTGATAATTTAAAAGTAAAAAAACGCAAAAGAAAGTAGACCCAGCTGTTTTCAGTATCTGCTTAATTAGTATAATGATTTTGAGTGGGGACTTGTCTTTCTAGCATTACTTTTTCCGATCTCCTTGAAATGACATGTCATTGCACTCATGAAATTTTTGTGGACAGAAAAATTCTCCCATAACTGCCAGGATACACACGCATTTTCCTTCGAAACAAAATGCGTGGTGACGAAGGCTTTGAAAGCCACTATGGCACTTTTTTTTCGGTACACCTACTTCCTTGGAAATGAGTGAAATGTCTGTTTTTGCTGTCGCGAGGACTACGGCCTGTGGCCAAATCACGCATGTACACGCAGGTACGGCACACGTGATCCCGCACGGAGATCGCACGACGGGCACACGTATGTTTTATAATAGTGCCATGTGCATTTCACCCGTCCGCTAGCCAGTTAAAAATATACATATATATACGGTGCTGGAGTAGTGACTCACGCACTGCATCTTACGTTATTAGAGTGCCGCATTACGGTTTTGCACACAGGAATACTTACTTTCGTAGTTGGAAGAAATAAATTAGCCAGAGCACTCGGCTTCAGCCTCAGCTTCTTCACATTAACACCGTTCCGCCGCACGATCTCCGGGTTGTAGCAGTAGTCGTCAGGCGAGAAATGCCGACCACAGACACAGGAGCTCTTGCGCTCGTCCGACTGGGAGAGTCCGATGCGCTAGAGCCAGACAGCACACGCGCCTTCATCTTTCGGTAGACCATGCCGAATGGTAACACCTGGCCGGTCCCTGGCTTTACAACCGACAACACAGCACGGCCCATATGCATCCATTCTGGTCGCGCATGCGGCGGAGGTCGCGACCGAAATCTCTGGAGCGTTAGCGCTAGCACCGATTCTAAAATTACGAATTCTACTACGTTTGTTAGCAAGAGTACTTTTCGTGTATATATTAGGCGACCGTAGTGCGTCCTCCTCTAACACGCTGGAAACACGTTAGGGGCTTCCAAACCCTAACTTGGTCTCCTGGCTTGTATTCCGCATTGCGTCCTCGTAGGCTGTAGCGTCTGGCGTCGGGCTGCTGCTAATCTTTGATCCGTAATCAGGCAAGCCTTCGAAATTCTTCTGTACGTTGAACTTAAACGGCGACGTCGACGTTCTCTTCTGTAACGTTGGGCAGCATGGCGCCCAGCGCGGTCATGGCCTCCCTGCCATGGAGGATCCTAAAAGGCATCATCTGGGTGGTCTCCTGCACTGCGGTGTTTCAGGCGAAGACGACGTAAGGTAGGATGACGTCCTAGATTTTGTGTTCGGCATCAACATGCATGGCGAGCATATCGGCGATGGTTTTGTCCAGGCACTCAGTCAGTCTGTTGGTCTGCGGATGGTATGCAATTGTCCTCCGGTGGCTGGTGGGGCTGTAACGCAGGATGGCTTGCGTTGGTTCCGTTGTGAATGCTGTTCCTCTGTCCGTGATGAGCACATCGGGGGCGCCGGGGCACAGAAGAATGCAGTACTCCACGAAAAAATTGGCGAATTCTGCTGCGGTTCCGTTCGGTAGGGCTGTCGCCTCGGCGTAGGGGGTCAGGTAGTCGGTCGCTATGACATTGACTTTAGAAAAGGGTCAAGCAAGTCCATGCCGATCGGCTGAAAGGGCCTTGATGGAGCTTCAATGGGGTTCAGAAATACTGCTGGCCGTGTGGGAGGGTCTTTCTTCGCTTACAGTCTTGGCATGTTTTCACATAATGTGCGACATCGGCAGAGAGTCAGGGCCAGTAATACGTGTCTTGAAAGCGGCGGACGGTGCCAGTAACCCCCAGATGTCCAGCGGTCGGCTCGACGTGTGAAACGTGTAAAACTTCATTGTGGAGAAAAGCAGGTACAACAAAGAGGTAGGCTGTTTTTCTCGTTGCGAAGTTGTTGACAAGGACATCATTCTATACACAGAACGAAGACAGTCTGCTTGAATGAAGCGGGGGATGAAGAAACCTTGCCGTCCAGGTACTTGATAAGGCGTTTAAGGTCGGGGTCCGAGCAGGTCGGGGTCCGAGCGTTGCTGCTGAGCAAAAGAACTGGGGCTGATGGGTCCCAGGAAGGCGTCTTCATTGTCGTCCGGCGGCGGTCTATCTACAGGGGCTCGTGAGAGGCAGTGCTTGCGTCCGGACTTGTAATCGACTGTGAGGTCAATCTCCTTTTAGACGCAGACGGTCGTCCGTACAGGTAGGGGTGGAATTTCGACGTAGCCCAGATGATGGCAAGGCACTCCTTCTCAGTTGTCGAATAAATAATCTCGACCTTGGAATGGGAACGGCTAGCGCATGCGATAACTTTCTCCAGCCCGTCGAATTTTTGAACGAGGACGGCGCCTAGGCCCACGCTGATTGCGTCGGTATTACCTTCAGTATCCGCGTTTTCATCAAAATACGCGAGGATCGGGAGTACTGTAAACGACGCTGAATTTCTGTGAAGGCTTCTGCTTCCAGCGCTTCCCATTTAAATGAACAGCCTGCCTTTGTTATTTAGGTCGGCGTCTCGGAGATGCGGGAAACGTTTTTCACAAATCGTCGGTAATATGCGCATAGTCCGAGGAATCTGCCCACCGTTTTATTATCGGCCGGCGGTGGAAACTGTTCAATAGCAGATGTTTCCTGCAGGTCTGAACATACTCCCTTCTTTCTAACGATGTGGCACAAAAACAGCAACTCTTCGTAGGAAAAGTGGCACTTCGCTGCTTACAAGGTTAGGCCAGACGACTTGATGTCGTCTGGTACTGTTCGAAGTCTTTTGAGCTGCTCATTAAAGTTCGAGGCGAAGACAATGACGTCATCTAAATATATGAGACACATTTGCCACCTCAGCCGTGCCAGCACTGTATCCATTACTCGCTGAAACGTCGCTTGTGCGGAACAGAGACCAAATGGCATCACATCGAACTCAACCGTCAATAGTCCCTTCTAAGTCGCATCTCCTGACTCATGCATCGCATTTCGCCCACGGCGTCGGGTCACGGCTTCGTCACGTTTGCGAGTCGCGGGTGAGGCGTGTAGAGGAAGCTTTTCTGGGCGGTGGCGTCGTTTTGAAGGCAGGTTGCGTAGTGGTCGGGGTTGCCATTTTGTGCAACGTTGGTGCAAAGAATATAGCGTCTTCATGCGGCGTAGCGGGTGCGGCATCTTCATGTGGTGTGGTCGGTGGAGGATCTTCGGCGTTTCGCTCTTGAGCAACCTCACCTTCAGAGGTTGCTGTCTTTACTTTCCCGTACGGCGGCTGGGAGACCTTCCTCGTACCGAAACTGCGTAGCTGTGGCTTGGCGACGCAAAGCGCGAGGTTGTCGGTGATGGTGAGCGGGAAAGGCGGTTCGGCGTGTATTGCCGAGATTCAGGTAGCAGCATTCTACCGCTGCCAGAAGTTGTTGGGATTCAGGTAGCGTGACTGGGCCGGAGAAGAGGCAAGGACGTCGGAGGAAAAAACTTAAAAACGTTTATACAAAGATTATTTACATAATGTACAAGTAAGCGCAGCTGAGAGTGCCTCTCAGTAACGGGAGCATCTTAGCAGACTGGAGTCTCTCCCAGCAAAGTGTATCTTTCAACAGGGGACTCTCCTCCGGTACCAAACCAGCAGCTGCCTTAAATACTCTTCGTATTCCCCAGATCGCTAGCTGGGGAATACATTTCGAAGAATGATGTCCAATGACACGATGGCACTGATGGTACCACCCACGGCAGGGCGGTCCTGATCTCTCGCACCTCGGTCGAGGAAAAGGGAACAGTACCCGGTTACGTCGTCCACGCGGCCCCCAGGTGGGCGCGCACGTGTGTCCGGTCCGCGCACATGTGGACCCGGAAGGCGCCTGCTTGACACAGGAATGCTGGCTGTCCCCAGCAGGGATTGAAAGATCTTGTACTGATGACCGGAACGCGGAACCTCTGTCGAAGGCGCGGCACTCGGGCAATTGTTCAAACCCAGCATGACTGAATAGGGCAACACTGATCTTGTACTTCGTCGTCGGAGGACCGGAACGAACACGTGGGGACGCTATTATCGTCGCTGCTTCCGTCATTCCAGCCACGTCTCCCCCAGAGGGCTCACCCACCCTCGCGGTGGTCCTCAGGCAATCCTCCCCATGTCCAAATTCGCCGAACTCAACAGCAGGAAGAAAGCGCGAGCGAGCACAACAGCACCCCCACCGCCAGATATTGCGCCCAGAAGATGAACTGCTCGCACGCAGCTCGGCTGACTGGGTGTGCCAGGAACCAGATGCTCTATGGGAGGCTTCGGATTACCTTCAGTGCCGAAGCTCGGCATCGCTTCCCCTCGTCAGATTGCCGTTTTGGGAAATTCTCTGCAATGCTAGCCAAAAGGGATCACAGACGCCAAACCACACCCGACAAAATCAACTGCCCTCAGATCCCACTCATCCCATCAGACCAAAACTCAGGGCCAAAACTGCACTTAGCAAAAAAAACTTCAACTAACGCTTGAAGAGATCAAATGTTTTGCCTGAATGAACACACGGTGTCTCCCGACGAGGAGTTTAGACAGGGCACCTGTCCAAGGCGTGTGCTCCCGCTCGAGGAGCACTTGAAAGCAAACATTTCGCTAAATGAAATCAAGTTGGTGCTTAGAGGGCACGCGGTACGGGAATAGGTGACTAGATTTGGCCGACGTGGCGTTCAAATTTTGCCCGCCCATATACCTCAGAGTCAAGGCACGTTACACCACTCGCTCTTACATATTCTTGGTCGAAATAAGGATAACGTACTACTAGGTATGTTATCTGATTATGAACAACATTACTGGAAAGAAAGTGGGAGATATACGCTCTCCATTAGGAAGAGAATATGAAATAAATCTCAAAAACTAAAATCTTGGGGAACATCCCCTTTTGGTAAAATCTTTACCAGCTAAAAGCCTCGGCTTAGCCCGTCGGCATTTGTGTGGAGCTTGCCTTTCTTGTAGCGAACCTGAAAGCTGTGGTGCTGGAGTGTAATGCTCCACCTGAGTTGACGACCATTTTTGGGCGACATATTGTGCAGCCAAGTCAAAGGGCAATGGTCTGTTTTTTCTGTGAAACCGGACCCGGATACGTAGCATGCCAGTTTGTCTAAAGCCCAAACGAGGCATGCGCATTCTATTTCAGACGTGCTATACGCCTCTTCCCGCGTGCTGAGCTTAAAGATCAAGTAAAGGACAGGCCGTGTGTGCCTGCCATCGCTTTCCTGGCAAAGAATAGCGCCTAACCCGCGGTCGCTGGCATCACATTGTATGGTAAAGGATTCGAGAAATCTGGCGCTGCCAGTACTGGGCGCTGGCTTAGGGCCGTTTTCAGACTCTGAAATGGCTTCTCTTTCTTTTGGTCCCAAGAAAGATTGGCAGGCTGACTTTTTCTCAGCGCGTCGGTCAGGTGGCTGGCTAAATCAGAGTAGCCCTTTTACATATTGCCGATAATAGGATGATAATAATGCCGATAATAGGCTGCTAGGCCAAGAAAAGCCTTGAGTACCGATTTTGTGGTTGGGCGACGGTACTCCACCAAGGCAGCCACTTTAAGTTCTGCAGGTCTGCGTTGGACTCGTCCAACCACGTACCCAAGATGGTTCACTTCGGCGCACCCCAGGTGGCATTTTCCCTCCCTTACCGTTAAACCAGCCTCAAGCAGTCGGCTAAACACAATACGCAGGTGTTCAATGTGCTCCTCCCAGTTTTGTGAGCAAACGCCCACGTCGTCAAGATAGGGGAGAGCGAAATTTGTAGTCCCCACAGAACTGGGTCGGTTAACTTTGAAATACAGTACGGGGCGTTTATCAAGCCGAAGCTCAACATTACAGGGACGAACGTCCCCGCGGGGGACCCGAAAGCTGCGTAGCTGCTGGCGCGCTCAGTGAGTGGCACCTGCCAGTAACCACGAACTAAATCCAGTGCGGATATATATTCTGATTTAGCGACTGTTCCAATCCTCTCCTCGATGTTCGGAATGGGGTAGGTCTGGTCCACTGTGATTGAATTAAGTCTCCAGTAGTCCACGCAAGGCCTCTTATCCTTGCCTGGAACCTGTACATTATTGATTGGTGACGTTTGTCACTTTCGCAGGGCACTATGACGCCAAGTTCGCACATACGGCGGATCTCCGTCGCAATGATTTCTTTTTCTCTTGGAGAGACACGGTACGGTTTGCTCCTGATCGGCTGTTCGTTGGACAGCTGAATGTCGCGTTCGACGAGGGTCGTTTTTCCTGGCTTGTTTGAAAACACCGCCTCAAAGTCGCAGACGACGTTTTTCATGTCTCCTCGTTCACTTTCCGTCAAACGTGGCTCTCTGTCGATTCAATTTAGCAGCTCATTCGCTGCCTGCTCGTCCTCATGTGGGACATAAGGTATGTCTGAGATCGCTTCCTCTGGCATGCTCAGCGCCATGTTAACCATGGCCGGACGCTGCCCATAGGGCTTCATCAAATTACTGTGGATTATCCGATTGTGTTTGTTCTTAAATTTTACCTCATAGTTGGTGTCAGAAAATTTGAACACTACCTTTGCTGGCCCTTCCCATTGCACCTCAAGTTTGTTTCTTATTGACGAACGCAGCAACATCACCTGGTCGCCAGACTGAAAGGTGCGCTTGCGTGCCGATTTGTGGTAGTACACTTTAGACAGTGACTGCGCTGCTCTGACATTTGCTTCCACGAGGTCTCTGCTTTTCGCAAGTTTTTCCAGTAGTTTCAGGACGTATTCCACTACACAGGGATTATCTCCGTAACCCTCCCATGACTCCCTCAGCATGCGCAACGGGGTCCTCAAGTCACGCCCATGTACTAGTTCAGAGGGGCTAAATCCTGTGCTTTCAGGGGGACGGATCTCATTGCACAGAGTGCTGGTGGAATGCAGCCTTCCCGATCTCCGTTATGCTCAACACACAGATACCTAAGTATTCGCTTTAGCACTGAGTGCATACGCTCAACTGGATTTGACTAGCGTGGTGAATGGAACTGCTGACTATTTTTATCCCACATCGTTCAAAGAACGTTGTTGTCAAGCAGCTTGTGAACAAGCTTCCGTTATCGCTTTGAATCTCTGCAGGGAACCCCACGCGAGAGAAAATTGACAAAAGGGCGTCAACAACACATGCGGAACTTAGCTCCTTCAAGGAAATAGCCGCAGGAAATTTGGTTGCCACGCACAGTGAGGTCAGAATGTACCGACAACCAGAGTTGGACGCTGGCAGTGGGCCGACAGTATCTATTACAAGACACCGACAAGGCTCTGCAATGATGGGAACTAGTGTCATGGACGCTTTCCATTTATCCGTCGACTTTCCTACCCGCTGGCAGGTGTCGCAAGATCTAACAAGCTGTTCCAATTCTTTCCAGCAGCGAGGCCAGTAACATTCGAGGGCTAATCTAGCTTTTGTTTTCTTTATGCGCCCAAGCTTTTCCGTGTGCGAGCTCTAGAATCTGCCGCCGGTATTTTTCAGGCACCAGGAGTTGCTCATATGCGCGTCCCTTCGAGTCGCAGTATTTCCGGTACTGAAGGCCTGATTTTTCATGAAAGCTGATGTTCTTTCTTGCGACTCCCTCTCTCACATTTTTGCTTAGAGCTCTTAACGATGGGTCGCATTTCTGCTCTGCAATGAGTGCTTAATTTTCCTATCAACCTTAGTCAACTCCTCCCAACAAATCGAAGCAGGTGTTAATGTCGAAGCCTTCGCGTTGGCTCCTGTTGCCCCATTTTCTACGGAATCGGCAGTTTCTTGGATTTGATGAGCTACGGCTAGTTCGCGAACACCTTCATGGTAAAGCTCATGCGGATTAGACGGATCAGTTTTCCTGCAAGGATACCCCGGCTGGTCGGGAGAATGGATCGGTGCCTGCTCATTTATCGGAGCGCACTCGAGTTTCTTTGCGAGCTCTCGCTCTTGAGAAAGTGTTATCGCCATGCAAGCCAACCCAGAGGTGAAAGAGCAGCCGCTGAATCGCGCAGTGCACTGAATTTCTAGCCAGTTATCAGCAAGTCCCGCATGTATGGCTCCAGCAATTTAAAGTTTTTTGCGGACTCTCGCATGCTCGCGAACACCATCTTTTGCTGTTTGCAGTTCAGTGAGATGTGACCCTCCTTGTTGCAAATACAGCAGACAATGGGCTTTCGCGCTTTAAACGCGCGAGCTCCAGGTGCCTGCTGTTTCGGCGAATCGGCAGATTTGGGTGACTCAGTCTTTTTTTCGCTACCTCCTTCTTTTGATCCCGCACCCTTCGGTCGGGGATTCTCTTTAAATAGGTTTCTCCCTTTCCTAACATGTTATCGTACCGCTGCCACCAATTGTTGGGATTCAGGTAGCGTGACTGGGCCGGAGTACAGACGAGGACGATTGGAGGAAGAAAATTTGGAAAGTTTATACAAAGACTACTTACATAATGTACAAGTAAGGGCAACTGAGAGTGCCTCTCAGTAAAGGGAGCATCTTAGCTGTCGGGAGTCTCTCCCAGCAAGGGGTATATCTCAAGAAGGGGGCTCTCCTCTGGTACCAAACGAGCAGCTCCTCAAATACTCTTCGTATTCCCAAGATCCCTAGCTGGGGAAAACAGATCGAAGAATGATGTCCAATCACACGATGGCACTGATGGTACCACCCATGGCAGGGCGGTCCTGATGTCTTCTCGCAGCTCGTTCGAGGGAAAGGAAACAGGCCTCGGTCACGTTGTCCTCCACGCGGCCTCCAGGTGGACGCACACGTGTGTCAGGACCGCGCCCTTGTTGACCAGGAAGTCGCCTGCGTGACACAGAAATGCAGGCTGTCTCCCAGCAGGGGTTTAAAGATTTCGTACTGATGACCGGAACGCGGACCTATGTCGAAGGCGCCGCACTCGGGCAATTGTTAAACCCCAGCGTGACTGAAGAGGGCAACACTAATCTTGTACTTCGTCGTCGGAGGACCGGAACGAACACGTGGGGACGGTATTATCGTCGCTCATTCCGGAATTCCAACCACGTCTCCCCCAGAGGGCTCACCCACCCTCGCGGTGGCCCTCAGGACATCCTCCCCATGTCCAAATTCGCCGAACTCAACAGCATGAAGGAAGCGCGAGCACAACAGTACTCCTCTCGACGCAGGTACTCGTCAATTTCCTGCGGACGTTGACCGAAGCGTGGTCGTGGGGCATCAACGGCAAATCTTCGAAGACCGATACGTCGGTACGGGCAGTGACGAAGAATATGCTCGTCCGTCCGTCGATAGTTCGTCCGTCCATCGATAGTCCGTCTATCCATCAGTCGATAGTCACTTCTAAGTCGGATGTACTGGCTCTTGCATTGCATGTCGCCCTCGGCGTCGGGTCACGGCTTCGCCGCGTATGCGAGTCGCGGGTGGGGCGTGTGGTCGAATCTTTTGGTGGGTGGCAGCGTCGTTTTCAAGACAGTCTGCGTCGTAATCGGGGCTGTCATTTTGTGCGGCATTGGTGCTTCGAGTGTAGGTTCTTCATGCGGCGTAGCAGGTGCAGCGTCTTCATAGGGAGTGGTCGATGGAGGATCTTCGGCTTTTCGCTCGTAAGCAACCTCAGCTTCACAGGTTACTGTCTTTACTTTCCCGTACAGGGGCTGGGAGACCTTCCTCGTAACGCGGCTGCGTAGCTGCGGCGTGGCGACGCAAAGCGCGAGGTTGTCGGTGATGGTGAGCGCGAAAGGCGGTTCGGCGTCTACTCCTCTCGACGCAGGTACTCGTCGATTTCCTGCCGCCGTTGGCCGAAGCCTGGTCGTGGGTCGTCAACGGCAAATCCGCGATACCGATACGCCGGCACGGGCAGTGACCATAAATATGTCCGGCCTCATAGCACTGAAAGCACAACGGTCGGTTGTCGGAAGACCTCCAGGCGTCGCTTTACCTGGGGCTTGAGCGACAGTCATCGGCTGGGCGGACGGGGGCTGGGAGGCGGCGTTGTGGAACAAGTGGCTAATCTCGGGGATGGCGTAGGGGTTGTTGTTGGGGCTGAGGAGTCCTTACTACAGCGACCTAAGGTTCTGTGGGCGTAGGGATGCCAAGTGCCTGTTGCACTTCTTCCCTACCAGATCCATCAGAGCCGCTGCTTGTGGCTGTAGGCAGGACAGCACTAATCGGCGTAGCTCCTCTCGGACGATTTCGCGGATAACTTCCCACAAGTTGTTGCTTGTGGTGGCCGTCGTTTCCGAACTGATTGCACAATCAGAGGAAGGGCGATTGTACTGCCGAACTCGGACGTCGAGGGTCTTCTCAATCGTGCAGGCTTCTTGCATGAATTCCTCGACTGTTTTTGCCGGCTGGCGGACAAGGCCGCCAAAGAGCTGTTCTTTACGCCACGCATTAAAAACTGAACTTTCTTTTCTTGAGTCTTCTCGGGGTCGGCGCTTCAAAGTAGGCGCTTTATCTCTTCGACGTAACCATGAACGGGCTCATTAGGAAGCTGGATCCCGGACTCGAGGAGTCGTTCGGCTCTTTTTTTTCTCAAGGCACTGGTGAATACCTTCAATAATTTCCTCCTGAATGGCTAACATATCGTTAGGGACGACCCGTTGTTTTCGTACCACGTGCGTGCGGAGCCATCCAATGAGAAAAATACGCGTCCAAATTTGCCGCATGATTCCAATTGTTGAATTATGCCACGCGCTCGTATTGGTCCAACCATACTTCGGGGTCCTCCCCTAGGGATTCATTGAATGTTGGCGGTGCCCGCGGTTGCTGCAGTATGATCGGTGTCGACATCTTCGGCGAGGTTTCAGTGCTCGTAGCAGCGTCTTTACGCTGTCCGGTACGGTCCGGCAGGGTCCCCAAAGCAGGCTACTCTCCCTGGAGATGTCGGCTGGCTCGCTGAACTGCTGGCTCGTCCTCGGGTGCGAAGCGCTGAGGGCTGGCGTCACAACTTGAAGGGGGCGTCCCTAACATAGAAGGCAACCCCGCACCTTCACCAGATGTCACGAAGTGGTGACTGCGCTCTGGAGAGCAGAAAAGCAGCGGAAATGGTGTCTAAACAAAACTCTTTATTTGGGCTGACTAGAGCCTACAATGGACTGAATCACTCGGCGGTGGCGTAGCAACAAGCGCGCTCGGCGGTCGTCGATCAGAATGCCCGCCGCTGTCGGCAGTGGTCAATTGAAAGCTGATATCGAACTTTCTAGATAAAGCGTGCAATGTTTCTAGAATATTCCGGAACAATGTAGGTTCAGCTGTGCCTGGCTGCGATCAATCCAGATAAATCTAGTCACGTCTTACTTCGCAAAGGAAGCGATAAAGCGGCATGATGGCAGATTTGAAGAATGAGCACACACTGCAGACTCTCGCGGCAGTATGCAGAATGCCAACCAGCTGTTTGCGAGATGTGCAGAGTATAACCAATCCCTTTCTATAGCATACAAAGAATAAAGAAAGGATTTGACGCAGTGTAAACTGCATTATTTATGCTGCCATTTTTGTAAGAATACTGGAAGATATGTATAACGGCTTCACAGCTACCGTACTCCCCCATAAGGTCACCAATACGATCTTAACAAGGAAGGGCGTCAGGCAGGGACACATTATCTCGCCTGTGCTATTCACTGCCTGTTTAAAAAAGGTACTTAAAGACCTGGATTGACAACAGTTGGGGATAAGAGTAAATGAATAATACCTTAGTAATCTGCAATTCCTTGATAGAGTTGCCTTGCTCAGTGATTTCATTAAAGCTGCGAACTGGGCGAATTGGTATTGATTCATATTTGAACAGCGCAATAAAGCAACGGGACACAACGAAGAAAAGACACCACAGCGCGTGTGGTGTTCATTCTTCGTTGTGTCCCGTTGTTTTATTGCGCTGTTTTAATATGACTCAGTGACTTAGGAGATGACGTGCAAATCTCGATAAGTTATTTAGACAGATCTGAATGGTATGTCTAAAAATTAGCATACAGAAAGCGAAAGTAATGCTCATCAGTCTGAAAAGGCAAAAGCAGTTCACTATTCGTATCGAGGTGCTGGAAGCGGCAAGGGAAGGCTTCTACTTATGGCAGCTAGTGACGGCTGATTCGGGTAATCAGAGGGAAATAAGTAAATGAATAGAATGGGGTTGAGCGCATAAGGAGAGTTTTCTCCGATCATGAATGGCAGTTTACTAATATCCCTCATCAGAAACGAATACGACACCTGTATCTTATCGGTACTCACCTATCCGGCAGAAACGTTAATGCTAAAGAAAAGGAGTCATCTTAAGGAAAACGCAGCGAGACATGGAAAGAAAAATTATAGGTGTGACGTTAAGAGAGTGGAAGTGGGAAGAGTGGGCGAGGGAACAAATGCAGGTTAATGATATTCTAGGCGATATCAAAGGAAAGAAATGGGCTTGGGCAGGGCATGTAATGCGAAGGCAAGATAACCGCTGATGCTTAAGGTTAACGGTGTGGATTCCACGAGAAAGCAAGCGTAGTGGTGGGCTGCAGAAAAAATAGTAGTGCGGATAAGATTAAGAAGTTTGCAGGCATGCGGTGGCCGCTGCAGCAGATTGGACAGCCGTCGCCATGGCTCAGTTGGTAAGAGCACCGGACGCGATATTCGGAGGTCGTGGGTTCGGATCTCACGTGTGGCATGATTGTTTTTTCTGCTGGTTTGGTTTTTAAGTAATTTTCTTTAAACCAATTGATTGGCATTAGAAATTAAAAAAAGAAAACATTCCCCTATGCACCTTGCTTTCGGTGACTTGTCTGCTAATAGCTTAACGAGGGTCTCGGTTCTGGCAGTCTTGATGCCATAGGTAGCATAAGAGGGCTCGCACAGTTTCCGCCCTCACCGTTATATGACGTTCTACGTCATGCTCGCGGTATTACAGGACGTGCTACGTCCGCCGCTATGGTCGAGGGTGGCGCTGGTGAACACTCTCAAGGCTCGCTTACACCCAGTAAACATAAATACCCACGAGAGCAGCAGATTGGACAGCCGTCGCCGTAGCTCAGTTGGTAAGAGCACCGGACGCGATATTCGGAGGTCGTGGGTTCGGATCCCACCGGCGGCATGGTTGTTTTTTCTGCTGCTTTATAAGTAATTTTCTTTAAGCGATTTATTAATCTAAGTATTATTATCCCACTGATAAGCATAACACATTAATAATAATAATAAAAAAAAAAAAATTAACGTTCCCCTATGCACCTTGGTTTCGGTGACTGTTGGCTCCCTTCATAAATTTGTCAAACGGGCCCCTCATTTCCTTTAACTTGTCTGCTAATAGCTTAACGAGGGTCTCGGTTCTGGCAGTCTTGATGCCATAGGTAGCATAAGAGGGCTCGCACAGTTTCCGCCCTCACCGTTATATGACGTTCTACGTCATGCTCGCGGTATTACAGGACGTGCTACGTCCGCCGCTATGGTCGAGGGTGGCGCTGGTGAACACTCTCAAGGCTCGCTTACACCCAGTAAACATAAATACCCACGAGAGCAGCAGATTGGACAGCCGTCGCCGTAGCTCAGTTGGTAAGAGCACCGGACGCGATATTCGGAGGTCGTGGGTTCGGATCCCACCGGCGGCATGGTTGTTTTTTCTGCTGCTTTATAAGTAATTTTCTTTAAGCGATTTATTAATCTAAGTATTATTATCCCACTGATAAGCATAACACATTAATAATAATAATAAAAAAAAAAAAAATTAACGTTCCCCTATGCACCTTGGTTTCGGTGACTGTTGGCTCCCTTCATAAATTTGTCAAACGGGCCCCTCATTTCCTTTAACTTGTCTGCTAATAGCTTAACGAGGGTCTCGGTTCTGGCAGTCTTGATGCCATAGGTAGCATAAGAGGGCTCGCACAGTTTCCGCCCTCACCGTTATATGACGTTCTACGTCATGCTCGCGGTATTACAGGACGTGCTACGTCCGCCGCTATGGTCGAGGGTGGCGCTGGTGAACACTCTCAAGGCTCGCTTACACCCAGTAAACATAAATACCCACGAGAGCAGCAGATTGGACAGCCGTCGCCGTAGCTCAGTTGGTAAGAGCACCGGACGCGATATTCGGAGGTCGTGGGTTCGGATCCCACCGGCGGCATGGTTGTTTTTTCTGCTGCTTTATAAGTAATTTTCTTTAAGCGATTTATTAATCTAAGTATTATTATCCCACTGATAAGCATAACACATTAATAATAATAATAAAAAAAAAAAAATTAACGTTCCCCTATGCACCTTGGTTTCGGTGACTGTTGGCTCCCTTCATAAATATATATATATATATATATATATATATATATATATATATATATATATATATATATATATATATATATATATATATATATATATATATATATATATATCTTTTCGTTTTTTTTAATTTCTAATGCCAATCAATTGGTTTAAAGGAAATTACTTATAAACCAAACCAGCAGAAAAAACAATCATGCCGCAGGTGAGATCCGAACCCACGACCTTAGAATATCGCGTCCTGTGCTCTTACCAACTGAGCTACGGCGACGGCTGCCCAATCTGCTGCAGCGGCCACCGCATGCCTGCAAACTTCTTAATCTTATCCGCCCTACTATTTTTTCTGCAGCCCACCACTATATATATATATATATATATATATATATATATAATATATATATATATATATATATATATATATATATATATATATATATATATATATATATACACATATATATATCTTTTCGTTTTTTTAATTTCTAATGCCAATCAATTGGTTTAAAGGAAATTACTTATAAACCAAACCAGCAGAAAAAACAATCATGCCGCAGGTGAGATCCGAACCCACGACCTTAGTATATCGCGTCCGGTGCTCTTACCAACTGAGCTACGGCGACGGCTGCCCAATCTGCTGCAGTGGCCACCGCATGCCTGTAAACTTCTTAATCTTATCCGCCCTAATATTTTTTCTGCAGCCCACCACTACGCTTGCTTTCTCGTGGAATCCACACCGTTAACCTTAAGCATCAGCGGTTAGCTTGCTTTCGCATTACATGCCCTGCCCAAGCCCATTTCTTCCCCTTGATATCGTCTAGAATATCATTAACCTGCATTTGTTCCCTCGCCCACTCTACCCACTTCCAGTCTATTAACGTCACACCTATAATTTTTCTTTCCATGTCTCGCTGCGTTTTCCTTAAGATGAATCCTTTTCTTTAGCTTTAACGTTTCTGCCGGATAGGTGAGTACCGATAATATACAGGTGTCGTATTCGTTTCTGATGAGGGATATAGTAAACTGCCATTCATTATCGGAGAAAACTCCCCTTATGCGCTCAACCCCATTCTATTCATTTACTTATTTCCCTCTCATTATCCAAATCAGCCGTCTCTAGCTGCCATAAGTAGAAGCCTTCCCTTGCTGCTTCCAGCACCTCGGTACGAATTGTGAACTGCTTTTGCCTTTTCAGACTGATGAACATTACTTTCGCTTTCTGTATGCTAATTTTTAGACGTACCCATCAGATGTGTCTAAATCACTTATCGGATTTGCACGTCATCTCCTAAGTCACTGAGCAAGGCAACTCTATCAAGGAATTGCAGATTACTAAGGTATTATTCATTTACTCTTATCCCCAACTGTTGTCAATCCAGGTCTTTAAGTCCCTCTTTTAAACAGGCAGTGAATAGCACTGGCGAGATAGTGTGTCCCTGCCTGACGCCCTTCCTTGTTAAGATTGTATTGGTGACCTTATGGGGGAGTACGGTAGCTGTGCAGCCGTTATACATATCTTCCAGTATTCTTACAAAAATATCAGCATAAATGCTGCAGTTTACACTGCGTCAAATGCTTTATTCTTTGTATGCTATAGAAAAGGATTGGTTATACTCTGCGCATCTCGCTGTCAGCAGGTTGGCATTCTGCATACTGCCGCGAATGTCTGCAGTGTGTGTTCATTCTTCAAATCTGCCGTCATGCCGCTTTATCGCTTCGTTTGCGAAGCAAGACTGACTTGACTAGATTTATCTGGATTGATCGCAGCCAGGCACAGCTGATTCTACGTTGTTCCAGAATGTTCTACTAACATTGCACGCTTTATCTAGAAAGTTCGATATCAGCTTTCAGTTGACCACTTTCGACAGCGGCGAGAATTCTGATCGACGACCGCCGAGCGCGCTTGTTGCTACGCCACCGCCGAGTGATTAAGTCCATTGTAGGCTCTAGTCAGCCCAAATAAAGAGTTTTGTTTAGACACCATTTCCGCAGCCTTTCTGCTCTCCAGAGCGCAGTCACCACTTCATGACATCTGGTAAAGGTGCGGGGTTGTCTTCTATGTTCGGGACGCCCGCTTCAAGTTGTGACGCCAGCCCTCAGCGCTTCGCACCCGACGACGAGACAGCAGTTCAGCGAGCCAGCCGACCTCTCCAGAGAGAGTAGCCTGCCTTGGGGACCCTGCCGGACCGCACCGGACAGCGTAAAGACGCTGCTACGAGCACTGCAACCTCGCCGAAGATGTCGACACCGATCATACTGCAGCAACCGCGAGTACCGCCAACTTTCAATGAATCCCTAGGGGAGGACCCCGAAGTATGGTTGGACCAATACGATCGCGTGGCATAATTCAACAATTGGAATCGTGCGGCAAATATGGACATGTATTTTTCTCATTGGATGGCTCCGCACGCACGTGGTACGAAAACAACGAGTCGTCCCTAACGATATGGGAGCCATTCAGGAGGGAATTGTTGAAGGTAGTCACCAGTGCCTTGAGAAAAAAAAGAGCCGAACGACTCCTCGAGTCCGAGATCCAGCTTCCGAATGAGCCCGTTCATGGTTACGTCGAAGAGATAAAGCGCCTATCTCGAAGCGCCGACCCCGAGAAGACTGAAGAAAAGAAAGCTCAGTTTTTAATGCATGGCGTAAAGAACAGCTCTTTGGCGGCCTTGTCCGCCAGCCGGCAAAAACAGTCGAGGAATTCATGCGAGAAGCCTGCACGATTGAGAAGACCCTCGACGTCCGAGTTCGGCAGTACAATCGCCCTTCCGCTGATTGCGCAATCACTTCAGAAACGACGGCCACCACCAGCAACAACTTGTGGGAAGTTATCCGCGAAATCGTCCGAGAGGAGCTACGCCGATTAGTGCTGTCCTGCCTACAGCCACAAGCAGCGGCTCTGATGGATCTGGTACGGAAGAAGTGCAACAGGCACTTGGCATCCCTACGCCCACAGAACCTTAGGTCGCTGTAGTAAGGACTCCTCAGCCCCAACAACAACCCCTACGCCATCCCCGAGATTAGCCACTTGTTCCACAACGCCGCCTCCCAGCCCCCGTCCGCCCAGCCGATGACTGTCGCTCAAGCCCCAGGTAAAGCGACGCCTGGAGGTCTTCCGACAACCGACCGTGGTGCTTTCAGTGCTATGAGGCCGGACATATTTTTCGTCACTGCCCGTTCCGACGTATCGGTATCGCGGATTTGCCGTTGATGACCCACGACCAGGCTGCGGCCAACAGCGGCAGGAAATCGACGAGTACCTGCGTCGAGAGGAGTAGACGCCGAACCGCCTTTCGCGTTCACCATCACCGACAACCTCGCGCATTGCGTCGCCACGCCGCAGCTACGCAGCCGCGTTAAGAGGAAGGTCTCCCAGCCCCTGTACGGGAAAGTACAGACAGCAACCTCTGAAGCTGAGGTTGCTTACGAGCGAAACGCCGAAGATCATCCATCGACCACGCCCTATGAAGACGCTGCACCTGCTACGTCGCATGAAGAACCTACACTGGAAGCACCGATGCCGCACAAAATGGCAGCCCCGATTACGACGCAGACTGTCTTGAAAACGACGCTGCCACCCAGCAAAAGATTCGACCACACACCCCACCCGCGACTCGCATACGCGGCGAAGCAGTGACCCGACGCCGAGGGCGACAATCAATGCAAGAGCCAGTACATCCGACTTAGAAGTGACTATCGACTGATGGATAGACGGACTATCGATGGACGGACAAACTATCGACGGACGGACGAGCATATTCTTCGTCACTGCCCGTACCGACGTATCGGTCTTCGAGGATTTGCCGTTGACGCCCCACGACCACGCTTCGGTCAACGTCCGCAGGAAATTGACGAGTACCTGCGTCGAGAGGAGTACTGTTGTGGTCGCGCTTCCTTCCTGCTGTTGAGTTCGGCGAATTTGGACATGGGGAGGATGCCCTGAGGGCCACCGCGAGGGTGGGTGAGCCCTCTTGGGGAGACGTGGCTGGAATGCCGGAAGCAGCGACGATAATACCGTCCCCACGTGTTCGTTCCGGTCCTCCGACGACGAAGTACAAGATTAGTGTTGCCCTCTTCAGTCAAGCTGGGGTTTAACAATTGCCCGAGTGCCGCGCCTTCGACATAGGTCCGCGTTCCAGTCATCAGTACAAGATCTTTCAACACCTGCTGGGAGACAGCCTGCATCCCTGTGTCAGGCAGGCGACTTCCGGGTCAACCAGACACACGTGTGCGTCCACCTGGAGGCCGCGTGGACGACAACGTGACCGGGTCCTGTTTCCTTTCCTTCGAACGAGCTGCGAGAGGACATCAGGACCGCCATGCCGTGGGTGGTACCATCAGTGCCATTGTGTGATTGGACATCATTCTTCGATCTGTTTTCCCCAGGTAGGGATCTGGGGAATACGAAGAGTATTTGAGGAGCTGCTCGTTTGGTACCAGAGGAGAGCCCCCTTCTTGAGATATACCCCTTGCTGGGAGAGACTCCCGACAGCTAAGATGCTCCCTTTACTGAGAGGCACTATCAGTTGCCCTTACTTGTACATTATGTAAGTAGTCTTTGTATAAAGCTTTCCAAGTTTTCTTCCTCCGATCGTCCTCGTCTCTTCTCCGGCCCAGTCACGCTACCTGAATCCCAACAATTGGTGGCAGCGGTACGATAACAGGTTAGGAAAGGGAGAAACATATTTAAAGAGAATCCCCGACCGAAGGGTGCCACCAGCATGCAGGGATCACCGAGCAGAGGATGCGGGATCAAAAGTAGGAGGTAGCGAAAAAAAGATTGAGTCACCCAAATCTGCCGATTCGCCGAAAAAGCAGGAACCTGGAGCTCGCGCGTTTATAGCGCGAAAGCCCATTGTCTGCTATATCTGCAACAAGGTCACATCTCACTGAACTGCAAACAGCAAAAGATGGCGTTCGCGTGCATGCGAGAATCAGCAAAAAACCTTAAATTGCTCGAGCCATAGATGCGGGACTTGGTGATAAATGGCAAGCAATTCAGAGCACTGCGCGATTCAGCGGCAGCTCTTTCACCTCCGGGTTGGCGTATATGGCGATAACACTTTCTCAAGCGTGAGAGCTCACAAAGAAACTCGACTGCGCTACGATAAATGAGCAGGCACCTAACCATTCTCCCGACCAGCCGGGGGATCCTTGCAGGAAAATTGATCCGTCTAATCCGCATGAGCTTGACCATGAAGGTGTTCGCGAACTAGCCGTAGCTCATCGAATCCAAGGAACTGCCGATTCCGTAGAGAATGGGGCAACAGGAACAAACGCGAAGGCTTTGACATTAACAACTGCTTCGAATTGTTGGGAGGAGTTGACTAAGGTTGATAGGAAAATTAAGCACTCATTGCAGAGCAGAAATGCGACCCATCGTTAAGAGCTCTAAGCAATAATGTGAGAGAGGGAGTCGCCAGAAAGAACATCAGCTTTCATGAAAAATCAGGCCTTTAGTACCGGAAATACTGCGGCTCGAAGGGACACACATATGAGCAACTCCTGGTGCCTGAGAAATACCGGCGGCAGCTTCTAGAGCTCGCACACGAAAAAGCTTGGTCGGGCCACGTGGGCATAAAGAAAACAAAAGCTAGATTAGCCCTCGAATGTTACTGGCCTCGCTGCTGGAAAGAATTGGAACAGCTTGGTAAATCTTGCGACACCTGCCAGCGGGTAGGAAAGTCGGTGGATAAATGGAAAGCGCCCATGACACTAGTTCGCATCATTACAGAGCCTTTTCGGCGTCTTGTAATAGATACTGTCGGCCCACTGCCAGCGCCCAACTCTGGTTGTCGGTACATTCCTGACCTCACTGTGCGTGGCAACCAAATTTCCTGAGGCTATTTCCTTGAAGGAGCTAAGTTCCGCTTGTGTTGTTGACGCCCTTTTGTCAATTTTCTCTCGCGTGGGGCTCCCTGCAGAGATTCAAAGCGATAACGGAAGCTTGTTCACAAGCTGCTTGACAACAACGTTCTTTGAACGGTGTGGGATAAACATAGTCCGCAGTTCCATTCACCACGCTAGTCAAATCCAGTTGAGCGTATGCACTCAGTGCTAAAGCGAATACTTAGGTATCTGTGTTTTGAGCATAACGGAGATCGGGAAGGCTGCATTCCACCAGCACTCTGTGCAATGAGATCCGTCCCCCTGAAAGCACAGGATTTAGCCCCTCTGAACTAGTCCATGGGCGTGACTTGAGGACCCCGTTGCGCATGCTGAGGGAGTCATGGGAGGGTTACGGAGATAATCCCTGTGTAGTGGAATACGTCCTGAAACTACTGGAAAAACGTGCGAAAAGCAGAGACCTCGTGGAAGCAAATGTCAGAGCAGCGCAGTCACTGTCTAAAGTGTACTACCACAAATCGGCACGCAAGCGCACCTTTCAGTCTGGCGACCAGGTGATGTTGCTGCGTTCGTCAAAAAGAAACAAATTTGAGGTGCAATGGGAAGGGCCAGCAAAGGTAGTGTTCAAATTTTCGGACACCAACTATGAGGTAAAATTTAAGAACAAACACAATCGGATAATCCACAGTAATTTGATGAAGCCTTATGGGCAGCGTCCGGCCATGGTTAACATGGCGCTGAACATGCCAGAGGAAGCGATCTCAGACATACCTTATGTCCCACATGAGGACGAGCAAACAGCGAATGAGCTGCTAAATTCAATCGACAGAGAGCCACGTTTGACGGAAAGTCAACGAGGAGACATGAAAAACGTCGTCTGCGACTTTTAGGCGGTGTTTTCAAACAAGCCAGGAAAAACAACCATCGTCGAACGCGACATTGAGCTGTCCAGCGAACAGCCGATCAGGAGCAAACCGTACCGTGTCTCTACAAGACAAAAAGAAATCATTGCGGCGGAGATCCGCCATATGTGCGAACTTGGCGTCATAGTGCCCTGCGAAAGTGACTATACGTCACCAATCAATAATGTACAGGTTCCCGGCAAGGATAAGAGGCCTTGCGTGGACTACTGGAGACTGAATTCAATCACAGTGGACCAGACCTACCCCATTCCGAACATCGACGAGAGGGTTGGAACAGTCGCTAAATCAGAATACATATCCACACTGGATTTAGTTCGTGGTTACAGGCAGGTGCCACTCACTGAGCGCGCCAGCAGGTACGCAGCATTCGGGTCCCCCGCGGGGACGTTCGTCCCTGTAATGTTGAGCTTCGGCTTGAGAAATGCCCCGTACTGTATTTCAAAGTTAATCGACCAAGTTCTGTGGGGACTACAAATTTCGCTCTCCCCTATCTTGACGACGTGGGCGTTTGCTCACAAAACTGGGAGGAGCACATTGAACACCTGCGTATTGTGTTGAGCCGACTGCTTGAGGCTGGTTTAACGGTAAGGGCGGGAAAATGCCACCTGGGGTGCACCGAAGTGAACTATCTTGGGTACGTGGTTGGATCGAGGCCAGCGCAGACCTGCAGAACTTAAAGTGGCTGCCTTGGTGGAGTACCGTCACCCCACCACAAAATCGGTACTCAAGGCTTTTCTTGGCCTAGCAGCCTATTATCGGCATTATGTAAAGGGCTACTCTGATTTAGCCAGCCACCTGACCGACGCGCTCAGAAAAAGTCAGCCTGCCAATCTTTCTTGGGAACAAAAGAAAGAGAAGGCATTTCTGAGTCTGAAAACGGCCCTAAGCGAGCGCCCAGTACTGGCAGCGCCAGATTTCTCGAATCCTTTACCATACAATGTGATGCCAGCGACCGCGGGTTAGGCGGTATTCTTTGCCAGGAAAGCGATGGCAGGCACACACGGCCTGTCCTTTACTTGAGCTTTAAGCTCAGCACGCGGGAAGAGGCGTATAGCACGTCTGAAATAGAATGCGCATGCCTCGTTTGGGCGATAGACAAACTGGCATGCTACGTATCCGGGTCCGGTTTCACAGAAAAAACAGACCATTGCCCTTTGACTTGGCTGCACAATATGTCGCCCAAAAGTGGTCGTCAACTCAGGTGGAGCATTGCACTCCAGCACCACAGCTTTCAGGTTCGCTACAACAAAGGCAAGCTCCACACAAATGCCGACGGGCTAAGCCGAGCCTTTTAGCTGGTAAAGATTTTACCAAAAGGGGATGTTCCCCAAAATTTTAGTTTTGGACATTTATTTCATATTCTCTTCATAATGGAGAGCGTATATGTTATAGTATTTTAAGGGGGTGAGCATAGAAGCGAATGCCGGAACGGGTCACCGACGTGCCCTAACGAGGGCGCGGGAAGAGAGCCCCGTAAAACGACAATACGCATTGCTGGCGGGAGTCAGACTGGCTCCTCTCCTTGAAAAGCGTGGGAGCGTTTATCTTTTCCCTCTCCCTTTTTCCCCGCGCAGATGGGTGCCGCTGAGAAGGCGCCTGCGGTGTCCTTGGCGTCTGCTGCCTTGGGGAATCGTCACACCACTCCCTTTGTTGTAAAGCCTGCTGCACGGTACTGGGGACGAGCCGTGTCTTGTTTACGTCCGTAGTAGATAGCAGGCTTCCGGACCCGGGTAGACCGACCAAGCTGGGGGTGCAAAGGGGCCGCACTTGACTGCTGTTGCCGCGCTGAGGCTGTTGTAGACGGCTCGGTGCTTAATGAGCAGCGAGGTGTGGACAGCTGTTCCGTATCCGTTGTCGCTGCTAGTGCAGGAGGAGGCTCCTCGTCGTCTGAGAGAACGCCGGGCGTCCTTCGCGGTCGCTCGTGGTCCGCGTGCCTGTTCCACAGCGTTCCGTCTTTGAGTTCTATTTGAAGCGACGAAGAACTTGTGGGATGGCGAACCGTTCCGGCAATCCAAGCTGGGCAAACAGCTTTTGCGTGCGTTACTGTCGCAGCGCATCTTTTGCTTCAATTGCTTGAAGTCCGCATGCGCCCATAGACCGGGGTGCATTCGCTGAATGGGCGTTTGCAGCTGCCTGCCCATGAGGAGCTCAGCGGGAGGGGACCCAGTAAACGCGTGCGGCGTTGTTCTGTAGGAAAGCAGGATCCTGTCGATGTTTGTTTGGAAATCTCCAGGCACCGCCTTCTTGAGTTTTCCCTTAATTGTTTGCATGACGCGTTCCGCTGCTCTGTTCGATGCTGAGTGGTATGGTGGGATTAGGATTCGCCGAATGCCGTTCTTGCTCAGGAAGTCAGCGTACTTTTCGCTGGTGAATGCGGTGCCGTTGTCGAAGACAATGATGTCTGGAATGCCATGTGTGGAAAATATGGTTCGCAGGCATCGAATTGTGGCGTCCGCTGAAGGTGCATGAACGGTAACCACCTCTACCCATTTAGAGTAGGCACCGACTAGGACGAAAAAGTAGTGTCCTTGAAATGGACCACCAATGCCGACATGCAGCCTAGACCATGGTTTCTTCGGAACCGGCCACGGATTAGACTGTGCTTTCCGTCCCATTCTCTGGAGTTCTAGACATATTTTGCAAAGTTGCACTTTCTGTGCGATGCTGCTGTCTAGTCCTTCCCACCAAATGTGGCTCCGTGCGACTGCTTTCACCTTTTCCACACCTGGGTGAGTTTCATGAAGGAGATCAAGAACATCTGCTTGCAGTTTTTTAGGAACGACGACTCGTGTTCCTCGCAGGACGCAGTTCTCATGAACACTGAACTCTGTACGGTTCTTCTGGAATAGTGTCCAATTACTTCCTCTTCGCAGCTCTTCACCAGTAAAGAGCGCCAGTCGTAGGCGTGACATAACAGGATCACGATCTGTAGCTTTGGCGATGGCGGATGGTGAAAGAAGTCGAGGATATGCACTTTCAATCATGAAGATATCAGCAGGCTTGGGTACTGTGCCTGGCTCTGTAGGAAGCGGAAGTCGGCTCAGCGCGTCGGCGTTGCTGATGCTGGTGCCAGGGCGGTACACAAGCGTGTACTTGTACGCTGACAGGGTAATTGCCAAGCGTGTCATTCTCGGTGATGATCTGTCGGGAATAGGCTTGTCCTGTCCGAGAAGTCCCAGAAGTGGTTTGTGATCAGTCACCACTTCAACATCTTGGCCCCAGAGATACTTATCAAACTTCGATACGCCGAAAATTAAGGCAAGGGCTTCTTTGTCCAGCTGACTGTAATTCTTTTCTGCTAAAAGAAGGCTTCTCGATGCGAAGGCAATGGGACGTTCCCCTGTTTCATCTCGGTGTGCGAGAACAGCTCCGATTCCGTACGGTGAAGCGTCGCAACTGAGAACGATTTGCTTGGAAGAATCGAAATGATGAAGTACCGGCGCTGAAGTCAGGAGACCTTTACTTTCTCTGAAAGCTTGTTCCTCTACGCTTGTCCACTTCCAAGGAGTTTCTTTTGTAAGTAGCAGACTCAAGGGCCGGGGAACTGTCGAAAGGTTAGCCAGAAAACGCCTGTAAAAATTAATGAGTCCAAGGTAGCTTTGAAGTTGCTTGACGTCCTTTGGACATGGAGCATTCACGACAGCTTCTATTTTCTTTGGTGTTGGCCTCAGTCCGTCCGCGATTATGACATGGCCCAGGTACTCAACTTCTGTCGCTAGAAATGAACACTTCTCTAGCTTGAGCTTGAGGCCTGCTTCCTGTAGACGCTGTAGTACACTGGCTACTTTGCTCAAGTGATCTGCGTCGTACAATCCCGTTACCAAGATGTCATCAATGTACACGGTTACATGGCGCATGTCTTGTAGCAAATTTTCCATTTCTCTCTCGAATATGGCCGGCGCTGAAGCTACTCCGAAAGGTTGTCTGGGGTACTGGAAGAGGCACTGAGGCGTATTGATAGTCACAAGCTTCTTTGAGCTCGTGTCAAGTTCTACCTGCTGGTAAGCGTCTTTCAGGTCCAGCCTCGTAAACTTTTTGCCACCTGAAAGTTTCGCCCATAGGTCCTCGACTCGCGGCACAGGATATTTTTCCAGCACTATGACACCGTTAATTCTGACCTTGAAGTCGCCACATATGCGCACGCGGCCGTCTTGCTTGAGCACAGGAACAATTGGGGCTGCCCACTCAGACGTTCTGACGGGTGTAAGTACCCCTTCTAGTTGCATTTTTTGCAATTCTTCTGCAACTTTGTCTTGCAATGCATAAGGAATCGTTCGTGGTTTGAAGAATTTTGGAGATGAATCTTCCTTGACTACAAATTTGGCTTTCACACCTTTGAATGTTCCTAATCCGTCCGAAAATACTTCTTTGTAGCAAGTAAGCAGCTCGTCAACGCTCGCAAGTGAGTCAACGGATCTGACGTCATTTAGGTCGAGCTGAAGCGCACTGATCCAGTTTCGTCCGAGAAGGGTTGGACACTGGTCAGGAGCTACAAACAAAGGCAGTGTTGCCTCTCTTCGTCCGAACTGGACTGAAACGGTAACCTTGCCCCTAACGGCTGTCAGTCTTCCGCAATAACTCTTCAGAATTACGTCTCATGGGTCTAATGAGAGCTCAGGAAACCGCTGTTGGAATGCGGTCTCTCCTATTACGGAGACACTGGCCCCCGTGTCTAGATCCATTCTAAGAGGCCTGCCTGCGACTTGCAAAACTCCTACAAACGGAGGAATTGTTTTCTCGCTGTTCATCTGCCACGTCTCGTAGACCTGTGACTGGATTTCAGGAAGATTTCCACTGTCCTCAAGGCTGTGAACTGGCTGCTTTGTTTGCCTTTGCGTACTGTGCTTCCTTGACACTTTCTTTTCCTTCGTGTCGGCAGCCTTTGAGCGGCATACTCTGGCCAGATGCCCAATCTTGCTGCATGCGTTGCACCGGGATTTGGCGTGCTGGCATACTGTTGCGTAGTGCGGCTCTCCACAGCGATAACATAGCTCATCGCACTGTGAACTGTCTGCGCTTCGATCATGCCCTGAGATTGCATCAGCATGCTTGAGTCTCTTTTAGCCGTCTCCATTGCAATTAGAAGCTTGACTGCTGACTCTAACGTCAGGTTTGGCTCTTCAAGCAGGCGTCGTTGCATTGACGCGTCATTAATGCCGCAAACGAGTCTGTCCCGCAGCATGTCAGGAAGGAAGGTGCCGTACTCACAGTTTGCTGAAAGCTTTTTCAGTGATGCGGTGTAGTCGCTGACAGACTCCTCCGTTTGGTGAGAGCGACAATTGAATCTGAAGTGGCAGACCACCACGGAAGGCTTCGGAATGTAGTGACCCGAAAGCACGGAAAATATCTCGTCGATAGAGACTTGATCTGGAGTTTTAGGCGTCAGCAGGCTCCGTAGTAAGGAGTAGGCACCGGACCCGCAGCAAGTCAGGAACACGGACTTTTTATTCTCCTCTGGAAGGCTTTTGGCGTTGAAGAACAGCTTGACTCGCTCAAGGTACTCCGTCCAGGCTCCTCCTTCCCCGTGGAATGGCTCCAATGCTCCGTAGGTCGGCATGGTTGCAGATGATGCGATGCTGGAAAACTTTTACTTCGTCGCCAGAATTGTTATAGTATTGTAAGGGGGTGAGCATAGAAGCGAATGCCGGAACGGGTCACCGACGTGCCCTAACGAGGGCGCGGGAAGAGCGCCCCGTAAAACGACAGTACACGTTGCTGGCGGGAGTCAGACAGGCTCCTCTCCTTGAAAAGCGGGTGAGCGTTTATTATCTTTTCCCTCTCCCTTTTTCCTCGTGCAGCTGGGTGCCTCTGAGAAGGCGCCTGCGGTGTCCTTGGCGTCTGCTGCCTTGGGGAATCGTCACAGTATATCTCCCACTTTCCTTCCAGTAACGTTGTTCATAATCAGGTAACATACCTAGGAGTACGTTATCCTTATTTCGGCCAAGAATAAGTAAGAGCGAGTGGTGTAACGTGCCTTGACTCTGAGGTATATGGGCGGGCAAAATTTGAACGCCACGTCGGCCAAATCCAGTCACCTATTCCCGTACCGCGTGCCCTCTAAGCACCAACCTGATTTCATTTAGCGAATTGTTTTGCTTTCAAGTGCTCCTCGAGCGGGAGCACACGCCTTGGAAAGGTGCCCCGTCTAAACTCCTCGTCGGGAGGCACCGTGCGTTCATTCAGGCAAAACATTTCATCTCTTCAAGTTTTAGTTGAAGTTTTTTTTGCTAAGTGCAGTTTTGGCCCTGAGTTTTTTCTGATGGGATGAGTGGGTTCTGAGGGCACTTGCTTTTGTCGGGTGTGGTTTGGCGTCTGTGATCCCTTTTGGCTAGCATTGCAGAGAATTTCAGAAAACGGCAATCTGACGAGGGGAAGCGATGCCGAGCTTCGGCACTGAAGGTCATCCGAAGACTCCCATAGAGCATCTGGTTCCTGGCACGCCCAGTCAGCCGAGCTGAGTGCGAGCAGTTCATCTTCTGGGCGCAATATCTGGCGGCGGGGGTGCTGTTGTGCTCGCTCGCGCTTTCTTCCTGCTGTTGAGTTCGGCGAATTTGGACATGGGGAGGATTCCCTGAGGACCACCGCGAGGGTGGGTGAGCCCTCTGGGGGAGACGTGGCTGGAATGACGGAAGCAGCGACGATAATAGCGTCCCCACGTGTTCGTTCCGGTCCTCCGACGACGAAGTACAAGATCAGTGTTGCCCTATTCAGTCATGCTGGGGTTGAACAATTGCCCGAGTGCCGCGCCTTCGACAGAGGTTCCGCGTTCCGGTCATCAGTACAAGATCTTTCAATCCCTGCTGGGGACAGCCAGCATTCCTGTGTCAAGCAGGCGCCTTCCGGGTCCACATGTGCGCGGACCGGACACACGTGCGCGCCCACCTGGAGGCCGCGTGGAGGACGTGACCGGGTACTGTTCCCTTTCCCTCGACCAAGCTGCGAGAGAACATCAGGACCGCCCTGCCGTGGGTGGTACCATCAGTGCCATCGTGTCATTGGACATCATTCTTCGAAATGTATTCCCCAGCTAGCGATCTGGGGAATACGAAGAGTATTTAAGGCAGCTGCTGGTTTGGTACCAGAGGAGAGTCCCCTGTTGAAAGATACTCTTTGCTGGGAGAGACTCCCGACTGCTAAGATGCTCCCGCTACTGAGAGGCACTCTCAGCTGCCTTTACTTGTACATTATGTAAATATTCTTTGTGTAAACGTTTTTAAGTTTTTCCTCCGACGTCCTCGTCTCTTCTCCGGCCCAGTCACGCTACCTGAATCCCAACAACCGGTGGCAGCGGTGGGATGCTGCTACCTGAATCTCGACAATACACGCCGAACCGCCTTTCCCGCTCACCATCATTGACAACCTCGCGCTTTGCGTCGCCAAGCCACAGCTACGCAGCTTCGGTACGAGGAAGGTCTCCCAGCCGCCGTACGGGAAAGTAAAGACAGCAACCTCTGGAGGTGAGGTTGCTCATGAGCGAAACGCCGAAGATCTTCCACCGACCACACCACATGAAGACGCAGCACCCGCTACGCCGCATGAAGACGCTATAGTCCTTGCACCAACTCTGCACAAAATGACAACCCCGACCACTACGCAAACTGCCTTCAAAACGACGCCGCCACCCAGAAAAGCTTCCTCTACACGCCTCACCCGCGACTCGCAAACGCGACGAAGCCGTGACCCGACGCCGTGGGCGAAATGCGATGCATGAGTCAGGACATGCGACTTAGAAGTGACTATTGACGGTTGAGTTCAATGTGATGCCATTTGGTCTCTGTTCCACACCAGCGACGTTTCAGCGGGTAATGTATACAGTGCTGGCACGGCTGAGGTGGCAAATGTGTCTGATATATTTAGATGACGTCGTTGTCTTCGCCTCGAACTTTGAAGAGCAGCTCAAAAGACTTCGAACAGTACTAGACGTCATCAAGTCGTCTGGCCTAACCTTGGAAGCAGAGAAGTGCCACTTTTCCTACGATGAGTTGCTGTTTTTAGGCCACATCGTTAGAAAGAAGGGAGTATGTTCAGACCTGCAGGAAACATCTGCTATTGAACAGTTTCCACCGCCGGCCGATAAGAAAACGGTGGGCAGATTCCTCGGACTATGCGCATATTACCGACGATTTGTGAAAAACTTTTCCCCGCATCTCCGAGCCCCCGACCTAAATAACGAAGGCCGACTTGTCATTTAAATAAGAAGCGCTGCAAGCAGAAGCCTTCATAGAAATTCAGCGTCGTTTACAGTACCCCCGATCCTCACGTATTTTGATGAAAACGCGGATACTGAAGGTAATACCGACGCAAGCAGAGTGGGTCTAGGCGCCGTCCTCGTTCAAAAAATCGACGGGCTGGAAAAAGTCATCGCATGCGCTAGCCGTTCCCATTACAAGGCCGAGGTTATTTTTTCGACAACTGAGAAGGAGTGCCTTGCCATCATCTGGGCTACGTCGAAATTCCACCCCTACCTGTATGGACGACCGTCTGCGTCTAAAAGGAGATTGACCTCACAGTCGATTACAAGTCCGGACGCAAGCACTGCCTCTCACGGGCCCCTGTAGATAGACCGCCGCCGGACGACGATGAGGACGCCTTCCTGGGACCCATCAGCCCCAGTTCTTTTGCTCAGCAGCAACGCTCGGACACCGACCTTAAACGCCTTATCGAGTACCCGGAAGGCAAGGTTTCTTCATCCCTCGCTTCATTCAAGCAAAGACTGCCTTCGTTCTGTGTATAGAATGATGTCCTTGTCAACAACTTCGCAACGAGCAAAACAGCCTACCTCTTTGTTGTACCTGCTTGTCTCCACAATGAAGTTTTACGCGTTTCATACGACGAGCCGACAGCTGGACATCAAAAACTTACTGGCACCGTCCGCCGCTTTCAAGACATGTATTACTGGCCCTGACTCTCTCCCGATGTCGCACATTATGTGAAAACCAGCCAAGATTGTAAGCGAAGAAAGACCCTCCCACACGACCAGCATTATTTCTAAACCCCATTGAAGCTCCCTCAAGGCCCTTTCAGCCGATCTGCATGGACTTGCTTGACCCATTTCCAAAGTCATTGTCATAGCGACCGACTACCTGACCCGCTACGCCGAGGCGACAGCCCTACCGAACGGAACAGCAGCAGAATTCGCCAATTTTTTCGTGGAGTACTGCATTCTTCTGTGACCGGGCGCCCCTGATGTGCTCATCACGGACAAAGGAACAGCATTCACCGAGGAACCAACGCAAGCCATCCTGCGTTACAGCCACACCAGCCACCGGAGGACAACTGCATACCATCCGCAGACCAACAGACTGACTGAGCGCCTGTACAAAACCATCGCCGGTATGCTCGCCATGTATGTTGATGCCGAACACAAAAGCTAGGACGTCATCCTACCTTACGTCGTCTTCGCCTGAAACACCGCAGTGCAGGAGACCACCCAGATGATGCCTTTTAAGCTCCTCCATGGCAGGGAGGCCATGACCACGCTAGGCGCCATGCTGCCCAACGTTACAGAAGAAAACGTCGACGTCGCCGTTTAAATTCAACGTACAGAAGAATCTCGAAGGCTTGCCTGATTACGGATCAAAGATTAGCAGCAGCTCGACGCCAGACACTACAGCCTACGAGGACGCATTGCGGAATACAATCCAGGAGACCAAGTTAGGGTTTGGAGGCCTATTCGCCGCCGTGGACTGAGTGAAAAACTATTGCGCCGCTAGTTTGGCCCGTACAAGGTTTTTCATCGGCTAGGTGAACTGGATTTTTAAGTCATCCCTGACGCAATGACTGCATCTCAGCGACGCTGCGTACGACCACAAGTTGTCCATGTCGTCCGTCTGAAGCCGTATTATGCGCGCTAAAGGACGCTGCATTTCTAACTCTATTTTCGCAAGATGCGTTTTATTGGTTGATAGTCGCATTATTTGTTTTAATGCATCGGGTCGATGCTTCTTTGAGACGGGAGTAATGCCGCGAATGCTTGCAGCGTTTGTTCATTCTTCAAATCTGCCGCCATGCCGCTTTATCGCTTTGTTTGCGAAGCAAGACGCAACTAATCTCGATTGAGCGCAGCCTTGCAGAGCTGACTCTACGTTGTTCCAGAATGTTCTAGTAACTTTGCACGCTTTATTTAGAAAGTTCGCTATCAGCATTAAACTGAGCACAGTCGACAGTGGCGGGCATTCTTTGCGACGGCCGCCGAGCACTCCTGTTGCTACGCCATCGCCGAGGGATTCAGTCCATTGTGGGCGCAAGTCAGCCCATATAAATAGTTTCGTTTAGACACCATTTTCTCAGCCTTTCTGCTCTCCGGAGGGCAGTCACCACTTCGTGATAATATGATCTGTTGTCGACTACCCTTTACGAAAGCATGGCTTATGATTTGGTTGATTGAAGTCTAAGCTTGTCCTGTCTTTAATAGCGAATACCGCAGGAAATGCCTTGCACGCAATGGACAGTAAGCTAACCGGTCTGTAACTTTTTAAGACCTTGACCTCTTATTGCTTACGGATTAAGATGATGTTAGCGTTCTTCAAAGCTTCTGAAATGCCCTAGATAATAAGACATTGCTGGTTTCTTTTGTTTTATAGGGCTTTAACGTCCCACAGCGACTCATATTAGTATAGACAAGGCAGTGAAGGGCTCCGCAAATTTCGATCCCCTTATGTTCTTTAACGTACACTGACATCTTACAGTGCATGCGCCTCTAAAATTTCGACTGTATCGAAATTCGACCACCGTGGCCTGGATTGATACCTCGTCTTTCGGGTCAGCAGCACAGCGTCATAACCACTGAACCACCGCAGCAGCTAGCATAAGCATTGCGCGTACAGGGTGATTAGTTTTTCTAGCACGAGCTGCTCTCCATCCTTGAAGAGATCTGCTCTTACTTGAACCTCACCAGTTGTTTTCTCCCTTTTCATTGCTCCTAAAGATTTCTTGACTTTCTCTATCATAACTTTAGGATGTCCCAGGACTGAGCGCTACTGCCTCACTCATTACCGTCCTGATTAACTTGCCTACTATATATATTTCGGCAGAACTCTTCTACCACTTTAACTGCCTTAACGAAATTGCTAATGCAATTTCAAATTGGAAATTCCTCCTTGTCTCTAAACGAGTAGATATGGTTTTGCTATGCCTAATTTACTTTTTACCGCTTTTAGTCTTCATGCATTTGTTGAAGTATGCTTGATTCGCTCCTTAATAAAATTCCTCATGTCGGTTGCCTTTTGTGTATTGATTACTCTTTAGAGCTGCTGCAGCTGTATTCTGCCTGTGTGGTAAGATGTCTTCATATTACGGCGTTGCTTAATAATTTTTCCATCTCCTCAGATAGCTTGCCGGTACACCGTCGAACAAACTTACCACGTGCACCTACTGCACTTTCCGTAATAATAGCTGTTATATTATCCTTAACTGCTTGAACATTAAGGTCGGTGTCCTTAGGTAAATTCAAATATCTCTTGTGCATTCATATCCTTAACTTCTCTACTTTCCGAACAACCGCTGACTCGTTAATGGGCTTCCGCTTCACTAGTTTCTTTCCTCCCTCTTTAGGTCTAGGCTAGTTCGAGACCTTACCATGCTGTGGTCGCTACAACGGCCCTTTCCGAAGGGCCTCTGCATCCTGCAGTCGCGCCGTTATGGCATTTCCATGTCCACGTCCTGTTCTCTTGTTTCCTAGTGAAATCACTTATTATCCTTATGTTATTTCCCTCTGCAATCTCTACAAATAGCTCCCCTCTCCTGTTCCTAGAGGCTATGCCATAATCACCTATCGCCTGTTCTCTGGTTTATTTCTTGCCTTCGTTCGCAATGAAGTCGCCCATTAGTACATTGTACACATATTATACTTTGTTCATTGCCTATTCCACGTCTTCAAAGAAGCTCTCCACAATTTGTTCATCATGGCTGGATGCAGGCGCGTGGGCCTGCACCACCTTTAACTTGTGCCTCTTATTAAGCCTAATCACGATCGCTGCCACGCTCTCGTTAATACTGTAATAGTATGTTGCCAGTTGATTGATGAGGAATCTCACACCTAGTTTTTGTCTGTTCGCTAAACTACAAGACCAAAGTACGAAAAAAACACAATACGTGCCCGCTCCTTAGTTCTGTATGCGCCTGATATGTCCTCCGAGCTTCACTGATCCCTATGACACCCCATTTAGTATCCTCTTGTTGCTTGAAGAGCACCGCTAGGCTAGCCTCACTCGATGAGGTTCTTACGTTAAAACCTTCCAGGTTTAGTTTCCAATGGCAGCCTTTCCGGAGCCAGATAATCGTGTTACCATGCTCTTCGGCACAGGTCCCACCGCCGCCTTGTCAGTTGCTCTGCAGCCGCTGTGGACTGAAGGACGAAGATCAAGTGTTTTCTTCATAGAAGATTGTGCCAAATTATTGCACCACAGTGGCCAAATCCTGCTCAGGAGAGAGAGTAGTTTGTCGGTTCTGGTCACTGAAATCAGGATGCACCCCAGGCCTGGTTGATCGGTAGGAGAATTGCACGGCACCGAGATCCGAGCCCCGGTCCTCTTGCACGCGAAGTGGATGCTCTACCTCTGTGATGTGCACACAGAATCGCCGGGGGATTTGTGAACGCGTTGCGTCCACAGCGGTGCGTCGATAGCGTAGCGCTGCGCGTGCCAGCCCAGCGTTGCGCGTGCGAATGGTGTGTGCGAGGTGACGGCGAGAAAGAGCGTGACGAGCACGAGGAGCGGAGAGCTGCCGTGTAAGAAAACTGAAGTGTAAAGGAAGACAGCGCAGAGTAGATCGGGTAATTCAAGCGTGGACGTAGCAGCTGTCGGATGTTGGGTCCGTGCTGCCATGACCTCCCTTGGATCACCGAAGCAAGCCTCCTGCGTTCTTTTCCAGCGTGGAGGTGGCAGCCGATGGCCTGAGGGTTCGTGCTGCCGAAAGGCACCCTTGGATAGCCTGTTTTAAGCCTTTGGCGTTTCGCGACGCCGTCGACGGGTCTCGGCTACGCTTTTTCTTTGTACTGCTGCCAAGTTCTTCGGGCTGTGGACGGGAGACCACCGGCGTCTTCCTGTCCTCCTCTCCGCTCCTGCTATCACCTGGCTCCCTCCCGCCGCTTCCTTCGACGCATCGCCAGCTACGCGTCGCACTACATCGACCCGCGTTCACCCTGTCTGCAAGGCATCCCCGCTTTTTCTCGGGCGCTCAGTACTTGCTGAACTCTTTCCTTTATTCTGTAGCGTTGTATGCGTGTTGAGTGTGTATTTTTCTTCTTTTAGTTTCCGTTTCTTATTTGCTCCTTTCCTTTAATTTATAAATATGGTTTCGTTTTGTTTTCTCTAATGTCTTTGTTGTTTCGTTCGAACCTGCACGCGATAGCGTTCCCCTTCGGAAAGTCGGGGACGCGTTAACAATTCGCGACTTCTGCGCCATCGCTGCAGGAAGTTGGCACACCGTTTAGTTAATGTTAATATCCTTATTCATGGGAAACGGTGTTCACGAATTTTTACAGTACACACTGCATAACAGCCACATTGCTAGCACTGGCAGAGTGCTGCTTGAGACATCCCTCGCGGTGTGGCCAGTCAGCGTTTGTGCCAACACGTATTATCCGCACTACTCCACCAAGTTCATTCATCTTTTATATTTACAAAAAACACACGTTTAGGCAAGACTGCGTAAACGACGTTTACTTTTTCTGCTGACCCAAACACGTTTCACTGCAGAGAAAGTGCAGGCGTATATGAAAATACGTTCCCAGGATTAAGGTATATCGGCCGAAAAATGAGTTCGGCTTGGCATGATTGTGCTTAGAAAAAGTTAGTTGCTCAAACTATGACAACTGCATCCCAACTGCTGCGTACGGTTCAGTACTAACTGCACACACGTACGCAAGGTACCAGATGTGCACCGGCGACCCGCAGATGAGGCGGATCGTGTGAATGCTCACACGATGAATCACCACCTAGGCGATTGCGTCCAGCTTCAGGACTCTCAATCGCTATGGTCGCTTTTTCCACGGCAACATTTGCTGCCTAATCCTTTTCAAGTCAGCACGCCTCCTCTTCCAAATTTAGCAGCCACAATGGCTAACCATTCACAATGGCTCATTACCCGGTTTTTCTAGCTATATTTTGATCATTATATTTTTACCTATGCGCGCACTCATCCTACCCTGCCGCTGCCCCTATGGATACGCCTTATATATTAGTTTTTACGTCTCGCCTAATCCAATGTTCGGGATGTTCTACTGCGATTATTGTCATGTCCAATGCAGTCATTCCAGTAAGGCCGAATCAGCGAGTTAAGTAAAACAGAACAGTTCAGCAGTGAAGATAGTGTCACAGCTGCACTCACCTGGGAGCCTAAATGCACTTTTCTATGCGAGTAGCGCCCCACCACGCCTGCCCACACACAGAGTATATATGGATATGAGGGTCTTTTCTTGCGCTTTCGAACCTTTGCCGCCTACGTATTTGCAAAAGGTAGGCACATAGGTTCCATTTTGTTTCATGTCTGTAATGGGAGAGTATTCAGGTCTCCTTTCGCCAAAGTTCCGCTCTCCCTGGGAAGCATCCGTAGCGTGTGTCGCATGGAAGCGAGGAGCGGGGAAGGAGTGGAGGGTTGGAGAGAATAGAACTCCAAGACACGCTTCGCCACTCAGGGGCCGGAGCCAACCTTTAAAGCATTTACCAACACTGGATTCGTGGCGCCCTCTGTGAGTAGCAGCGTAACCTACCTCTGGCATGCCGACCGCCGATCCGTGCAGCTGCGCTCTACACCGGAGAAATCTAGCAGTCCCAGCTTGCGTGCCGCCATAGCCCGGTCATCTCGTGGGTGGCAGGAGGACATGAGCAAGTGTCAACGCATACATCATGTGTGCAAGCAATGGTAAAGCCATCGTCACGTCTCTTCGGCCAAGAGCAGTGGCGACATGTTACGCGTGACAGCTAGAAGGGAGTTTTGTACTCAGATTTAGCTACCGCGCCATCATGACAGTATCACGTGATACCACATCGCGCACAGTCGATTCTTTATGACAGTGCCGGCCGCTCCTGTTGTACTGGACAATGCAGCGTTGTGCAAAAAGTCTTGTATTTCCATCGTAGGGCGTAGGCGCATTGAACAGAAAGGCGCCGTTGAGAATTTTGTGCTTTCGTTCTGCAGTTGCGTGGCTATGTGCACATGTACAAATGCAGCTTTAAGGCGAAGCTTTCAGTGGTTCGTTAGGAGCACGTGGAAACCATTTCAGTCTGTCTAGAGATTTTGCTGTCATAATTTTGGCTGCCAGCACACGGTTGTCGGCTGACTGAGGGCTTGATACTAGAGTTCACATTGCTGCACACTTAAGTACGTTGTAAGCGAGTACCGTTTTTACTTCCGGCTACGCTGCATGTATTTCGAAGGAAAAATTGCCCTACAGGCTTGAGATGCATGCGCCTATGCGGCTTCTTTGTAAATATGTATTGACCACCTGCGTACACAACGTGTATACGATTGCGTTCTTAACTACGCTGTCATGCCAAAGTTTTGATCCAAATAATTAGTTTGTATCCTTCGTCAGAAATGTGAATGCCGGCGTGTTGATGCGAATATTGGCTGCGCCTGTCTCACCTGTTTAAAAACATGTTGGGAAAGGTATTGCAATTCTCGTTCTCGAGTAAGCTAACGACAGATATTTCAAAAAAACTGACAGCTATGTAAGGGCTGCCTTGAAAACTATATTTCATTTGGTTAGTTATAGATACAGGGTAGATAAAAACGAAGTTTTTCTTTTACACTACGGCTTATTGCTGTTAACGGAAGTCACTGATTCTTCATTGTCCCTACATTTAATTAAGGGCGGTGTCTAGAGTATACCATTCAGTCGAATTAAAGTGTTCGCCGTTAGTGCATGAAGCACACGTACCAGCAACGTCCGACGCTTCTCAACAGCAGTTTGTTCCCTTTTCTAAGAGTTGGTTGGCTGAGTTGGCAGCTAACCTATGTTTGGTCATGCCACCATATAGCTATGAACGCAATAATAAAAATTGTAGAACCTTCTTTTTTGTTGTTCTGTTTTTATTTATGAATGACCCATCGGTCAGGAGTTTTGTCTAAGAGAGGTGAGGTTATTTTTCAGCAATTTCTGATGCTGAAATGCAACAAACTTAAATGACGTGGAGCGCGGCTTATGCAAGACCACTGTCATGAGTAAGCAGCAACATTAAGCTGTCTCACGCAAGAATTTTTGATTACTCTCATAAGAGTCTGCAGACGCAACAAATGTTGCGTTCCATTGTCCTCTTCGGCGAAAAACTTATTTATCACAATCAAGCTGTAGCTGAGCATTCGGCACAAAGCGCATGCAATATGGAAGTAAAGGAGGTCCTAATTTTGAACTGAAATGTTGAAATTCCTTACCAGCCTAAAAAAATATTTTGTTTTGGTAGTGATACTGAATTGTTCTAAAAGCCATGGATTTCATTGCTCCAGTGTTATGATGGCTGCCACTAAAATGCGGTGCTCTATTTTCATTAATGCGATTGTTTTTGTCAGGCTAGTTTTAGTATTCTGGTCCACAAATGGTTCAAAAGAACTTCCAAAGAAAGTTTCACATGTCTGAAGGCTTGTGTACAATTTTACCAAGCCAGCAAATAACAGATCAGTACTACCGCATGCTTCCTGCCGATGGGGGGAAGGGGACTTCGCAAATCATTATCTTAATTGTGAAAAATAGGATTTAGTTTTGCGGCTTTATATGACTAGAATTCCTGCTTAAAACACCATTTTTAAGAACAGCTTTTGTTAATTGCTACAAAGTGCATCTGCACGACCAGTCACAGAAGTGAAGGGCCCGACAACATCACGCTCACATTCTGGATTATGCAAGTTATCCTTGCCTACCATCGCAGTTATGGAGTCACTTGCCTCTCGTTTGAAACGTGCGTAAAGCAAGATAGTGGAAAAAGTTAAGACAAGACGGTCCACATGCGTATTTAAGCCGAATACGAATCAGGTCCGCTAGCACTTCAACTTCACTTTGGTTTCATTGTTCAGGTAGCAATAATGAATTAACACCGCTATATACGAAACTGGTCATTCTTTGCATTCAGAGATCCTTGGGAGTCGTTATACCACTAGTGGCGCCGTGGATAAGCGATGTGCCACTACTCTGCGATGGCAGGTGCCGCCATCTTGAGGCTTGTGCGGCCCAGGTTGCTTGTCTCTAGGCACGACTCACAACCTATCATTAATTTAAGTGTCAAATGCCACGGTTGCCAGCTTGTTGACAAATTCGGTGGGCAGGTTATGATGACGCCACGAGCTCACGTCACCTAGGCGACCCGTCGTGAATGCTTCTACAGAGATTTTCAATCACAACACAGACGATGCCGATGACTTCGCCGGATTTTCTGCCGAAGGAGGGTCTTAAAGCAGTAGAATTTAATTTAAAGCGGGCGGTGGAAGTATCTACTCGTTTCGAATGATAGTCTGGAAATATGCAATCAGGCGTGCAGGTGGTAAAATGTCAAAGTAACCGTTTTAACGCGAGAGCATTAAGGCTCCTGTTCTTCGAAAATCCGAGGTCGTCGTCGTTCCCGTTGTAAGCGAGAAATGAACCGAGAAGCAACTACGTTGGCAGCACAAGCTTCCCAGAAGATTGTGAGCAAATCGACCACAGGGGCAGGTAGCAGTTATATTAATTATTCGTCACTCGAGGAGAGAGCCGGGGTCGCCCAAGACCCAACGGTGGCAACACTTTCCATCACAGGGCAGTGGCTATTGCTTCATCGCTACACCCGTCCGGGAGGAGTTGTGTGATGACTTCCTCGGATCTATGAGTATAAAGCCGAGATTAACCATAACCGCATATATCAGCTTCACTCAACCCACTATGCTATCACGTCATAGCCTTAAGGTGGAGCGTTAGTGTCCCCTCAAATAGTTTTGGCCAGCACAACTCACATTAATGAACTGAACGAAAAATTGCATTTTTCAGCAGTGTGAAGGAACCTAAAGGGGCGTCCACACTTTGTAAGTGATAAATCGATCGGCCATTTGCAAATAATATGCCGCTCTTTTAAGTGCCCTTTGTTGCCATCCGTCGTTTCTCATCGCTTTGTCTTAGAAGAGCTAGTGTTGCAACTAATAGCCTAATACGTCACCCCAGCAATGGGGCTTTTCGAAAGTTTCAAGCGCTCATTGGAAGGCTGTAGTCGAAAGGATAAAGAGTTTCATCCTGTCGGTATTCGCATACTACATGCCGCATTAAAGGTGCCCCAATGATGCATAATGCGGAGCATAGCACGTCAGAGTGGTCAGTAGGCACGAACCATAAATCAGCTGACTCGCTCCTGTATTAAAAAGAGGTGCTCATAATGACTGAACTCATTGCATGGAAGAGAGTGTGCAGCGTCGGCGTTTTCAGCAAACGTTCTTGTTTATATAAACCTGAAGCAATTTTTTTTGTCCGCAGCTCTTATACGGCGTTGCTATCTCTAGGCCAAGAGGGACGGCACGGCACCTGGACAATCGGCAACATGTCTAAGCCTCCGATCCTGCTGTTACAGGTCCTGCCGTGGATTGTTGCCGCAAGCATTTCCACCTGTGGAACGGATGAAACACCATTTTTCTACGCGACCCATCACGACAGCGATATCAGCGATAACCTGTTCAAGGGGCGTCTTCCGTCGATGACAGTGGCGTCACCAGTGGCTAGCCTACAAAAGGAACTGCGCGACGCCGGAGCATTCAGAGGGCACGGCACCTGGACAATCGGCAACATGTCTAAGCCTCCGATCCTGCTGTTACAGGTTCGTTATTTGACTAATATTGGAAGTGTTAGGAGTTACAACCGCTTTCTGTTAGTTCTGCCGTGCCCTGGAAGATTGTTGACTGCTTTGACTGTTTTGAGTGACACTTGGTCTATGTTATTGTCTTTGTGTGTTTCTGGTGATATTGAGGAAAACCCGGGGCCAAAGACTGCTGAAATGTTGCAGTTAATTCTAGAAACCCAGGCCAACTCGGATGCTAAAATAGACAAACTGAGAACAGAAATGACCGATCTTAATGCAAAATGCGATGGGATGACTGGATTTTTTGATATTGTCGAAGAAATGAACAAACGAATGCAAACTTTAGAGACCCTTGTTCGTCAGCAGGCAGATAAGTTGACTGAATACGAGAACAGGAGCAGAAGTAATAATCTTTTGGTTTTTGGTGTCAAAGAAGCAAAAGACGAATCAGATTCTGATCTGAGGGAAGCTGTGGTTCAGAAGATATTTAATGAAAAATTGGGCGTTCAGGCGAAAACTATAGACAGAATTCATCGTATAGGCAAGAAAAAAACTGGTAGCCTTAGACCTGTCATTATGCACTTTTTCGACTCTAGAGAAAGAGAGTTGGTATTTAAGAATTACGGGAAGTTGAAAGGCGGCCCGATAAGTGTAAGCCCAGACTATGCGAAGGAAACAGTAGCAGTACGAAAAAAACTGTGGCAAAGTAGTAAAGCAGAAAGAGGTAACGGAACAAAGGTCAAACTGATACATGATAAACTTAAGATTAACAACACCATTTACGCATGGGATCATGAACGACAAGAGCGTTGTCTGTACCGAACCCACCAAGATAGGACGACCCAAAGTTAACGATGAGTCTGCTGGTCATAGTTCGCTATCCCCGACCAAATCAACTGCAGATTCTGATGATCATAGCGATTGCTCGCAAATATAGCTCAGAATTATTCTGTTAAACGCCCGCAGTGTAGCAAACAAAACAACTGATTTAGAACATTTGCTAATTTTCGAGAACCCTGACTTATTGTTAATAACCGAGACCTGGTTACATGAGGGAATTAGTAACGATAGCATTTTCCCACCAGGCTACCATGTTTTTAGATGGGATAGAAATTTTAGAGGAGGGGGGGTGGCTATTGTTGTGAAAAGCACAGTATCTGCAGTCGCTCTTAACTGCAGCCTTTCTGAAATGGTGTAGTGCAAGGTTTCTTGTGGAAACCTTGTACATTTAGTAGGTGTTGTGTACAGGCCGCCTTCTAGATCTCCTGAATTTTTGGATGAATTGCTTTTGTTCCTTAACTCTCATGTAAATAAGAACACCAGACTGATAATGGCTGGCGACTTTAATTTGCCAAATATTAATTGGGAAACTTTGTCAACAGGTAATGTAGAAATAAGCAGTGCGAATAAAGTAATGGAAATTATGTTTACTCATAACCTTAAGCAAACAGTAAAGGATTTTACAAGGGTTACATCGGGGTCCCAGTCATTGTTGGACTTGGTTTTCTTATCCCCTAAAGTGGCAGACCACACTATATCTGTCAAGCCGTGATTATCTGACCACAAGATGATCTGTTTGAATGTGCGGTTGAACACACAAGTTCGCAAAAAATCGCATGTTTTAATACGGGTCAAATATTACAGCCGGGCAGACGATACGTCTATCTTAGACGTCTTAGAAGAAAACTTGAATCAGTTTGGAACTGCATCACACCATGAAAGTGTCGAGGAATTGTGGCAACGTTTTAAGGGCACACTAAAATATTGCATTGATAGGTTTGTTCCCACTCGCTCAAAGAAATCGAAGCAGCTCAATCCTTGGATCACTAGAGAGATCATTCAGTTAAAGCGCAAGGTAAAAAGGCTACGAAAGCAAAAAAATAGAGCGACAGAACTTTCAAACATCAAAAAGAAGCTCAAAACAGTGTTATTAGATTCGAAAAAACTTACTTCAATACAACACTGACTAATTTTCTCACCTGCTCACCACAAAAGTTCTGGCGATATTTTTCAGCGAAAAAGAACGCAATCACACAGGTAATGGATGGGGACGATGAGGTGACTGATAAAAACGATATTGCAAATCTGTTTAATGATTTCTTCCAGTCGGTCTTTAGTAGGGATGACAATGACATTGAGAGTGATCATACAACAATTTACCCGTTGCCATACTCAATGCACGAGATTCGCATCAATAGGGAGGGCATCTGTGAGCAGCTGCTGTCTCTGGACCCGAAGAAATTGAGCGGTCCCGATGAAATACCGACGGAATTTCTTAAACGGTATGCTGAGTGGTTATCATATTATTTGCAAATTTTATTTGAAAAGTCATTGCGGGATCATTCTTTACCTCGTGACTGGCGCAGCGCAATAGTAGTTCCGGTATTTAAAAGCGGTAATCGACTTCTTGTAAAAAACTACAGGCCATTTTCACTCACTTCCGTATGTTGCAAGGTTTTTGAACACATAATAGCTAAACACATCCTTCATTTTTTGGAAATAAATGACCTATTGTGTCCATTCCAGCATGGTTTTCGGACCGGCCTTTCGACAGTAACGCAGTTAATTGAAACAGTGAACGACTTTTGCAAGGCTATAGATGAACGTCAGCAGGTAGGTGTGGTCTGTGTAGACTTTTCGAAGGCTTTCGATAAAGTTCCGCATCATAAGCTTCTTTTTAAACTACGCAGATTAGGAATCGCTGAAAATATAGTACTGTGGATTCAGGCCTATCTAAGTAACCGCTGTCAAGTCGTCAAAATAGAAAGTGCAGTATCGGATAGGCGTGAAGTTCTGTCGGGGGTGCCACAGGGCTCCGTTTTAGGTCCGCTTTTGTTTTTATTGTATATAAATGATATTTCTGCTATCGTCGAATCGCCTGTCAGAATGAAACTTTTTGCCGAAGATTGTTTGATTTACGCTCCTGTGGCTTCCCCAGCAGATCAGATGAACATAAATAGGTGTCTTCAGTCGTTAAACTCGTGGTGCCTGAAATGGGGTATGGAAACAAACTACCAAAAATCTAATTACATGCAAGTAACAAGGAAGCAGAATGTTATGATGTTACGATACAATATCGGTGAAAATTCCTTAGATCAAGTAAAGTGTCTCAAGTACTTGGGAGCGACATTAACAAATAATCTTGACTGGCGCACCCATATTGAAAATGTCTATTTAAAAGCCTACCAGAAGGTCTGTTTCCTGAGGAGGAAGTTGCCGAATGCGACTAGTGAAATTAAATTGATTGCGTACAAGACGTTCGTGCGGCCAATCATAGAGTACGCAAGTGCAATGTGGAGTCCTCATCAAAAGGGTTTAAAACGGCAACTGGAAAGATTGCAAAGGATGTCAGCACGTTGTATATGCTCTAAATACCGCCGCACTGATTCAGTCACAGCAATGCTAAAAGAGTGTCAGTTAGAATCACTACAAGTAAGAAGAACAAAGCAGAAATTAAAACTTTTTTTTCTGATAATGAATGATAAAGTCAAAGTTAATAAACATCACTATGTTACACCTCCCCTGAAGCGTTGCCCTCGGAAAAATCACAGTAAGGTATTGCAACCTATTATTACACGTACTGATGTCTATCGCTACTCCTTTTTTCCCGGTGCTGTAGAAATTTGGAGTCAACTACCAAGTGACGTCGTAAACCAAACAGATGTAGAAAAATTTGTGATAGGTGTGAACGCGTTCCTGGAAGATTGCTGTGCAAATCTGTAATTCTGTGCATTTGAGTGTTTCTTTTTTTTAGCGAAGAGAATTGCACTCGTGTCTGTGTATGTTCCCTCCCTGTAATGACCCTCATGCAGAGGGTTAACAGTATGAATAAATAAAAAAAATAATAAAAAAGGAGAGCGCCTTCATAAGCGCATCGTGCAGCAGTGGAAGGCGGAGAACTGCTCCAAGCTTCGAGGGCGCGCAGCAAATTGCGCACGAGTGGAGGTGCTCCAGGCGCACTGTACGCACCCCGCTAGCTGCCCTGAGCTGGCTGTGGATGCTCATCGGAGAAAAAAGATCGCTAGAAAAACTAAAAGCCCCAATTCATGGTTATATTTTTTTTACTGCTAAAATTGATGTCTAAAAATAAAACCGACTCCTCAGCTTATGAGCGCGCATGCGCAATGATTACCGGAACACTTTACACAAGAGGCCGTTTGTCTTTATTCAAAGGACGCGGGTGGAAACTGTTGTGGCCTGGTTGCGTCAAAACGCACATGTCAAAGTTTGTGCGGAGCGAAATGACAACACAACCGACCATAAATGTGTTTTGCGGTTATGACCACAGGAAGGAATTTCACACAACCGCCTAATATTCAGGAAGACATGAATAGTTATCTAAATATGTATTTGGCGTGCACATTCGGTCAGGAAGTGTGATGAAGATTCAATCAATTTAATTTGGCACAAGGAAAATTAGCGCTTGCTCTCCTTAAGTAGTGTCTGTTTAAAGCAGAATAAAATAGGGCGGATGGGGTTGTCGCATTATTAAAGCATATCTCTCAAAACTGGCTTCAACAGACTTGTTCTGCACCAATTATGTTCAGTATCCACAGACACCGACAGTTTATACTGCACAATATTAACACGAAGGTTTCTATTACCAGTACGCGTTGAAAGCAGGATTTTCGCAGAGTCAGGAGTACTAAATTGCATTGCTTTATAGTGTATTTAAAGCCGACTCTTTCACCCACATTCTGCACTGACGTTTTCCTGAAAATAGATGTTACGTCGTTGTTATGAAACCAAGCTGACTCCATTTAAATTCGTGATGCATGATGTAATTGAACACTGCCATCGTTTGTGGCTGCAAACTGTGGTTCAAAGACTTGGTTATACACTATGAAACAAAGGTCATCAAGTCCCAAAATTGACTTCGCATATAAAATTGCTGATTTGGAAGGAGTATAAATCAGAAAACGGAACACAGTTGGGAGAGAGTGTTAAAGAGTAAAAAGCTATTACTCTTTCCAAGGCATCTTACTTCAGGAGCTCCTTGTCCATTTCAAAAATGCAGAAAAGGCCGCTGTTCAAAAAATAATAAAATATTCGCTTATGCAGGAGAATACGACAGTTGTATGAGATATTTAGAAATGTCACGAACACATAACTCGAAAACAAGTGCACATCACCTGAAAAAAAAGAAAACGTATTAAAATGACGGCGAGAATTGTAACAGCCGTTGAACGTTTATAATAGCTTAAGAAAAAAAACGCCCACATTAATACAGCCCCAATGAATCGCCATCAGCACCTTAGCAGGATTGGCAGACACGCGTTAGTATTTCGACTAAAATATTGCGGACAAAATAAGTGCCAGAATACATGTCACTTGAACGCGCCTTAAGATATTGTAATGTTAAATTTGGCAGATCCTCCATTTGTATTGTGTATGGTAGGCGGTCATGATGCCCTACCCGCTAGCTGAAGGTTCCCTAAATGCGAATGGTTCTGACAACCATGCATATTTGCCTTTCACAAGCTTCTACTTTTTGAATTTTGACATATCTATAATCAAATCATTTAATCAAAAATGACTCTCCTTCTCACCGTGTTCATATCGAGTGTAGTTATTATCTACACAAATAGATTTCAATATGAAGCAAAATATGGAGTATTTATTTCATTTTTTGTCACTCACCTATGCGGAGGATATTAAATCGGTGAATGCGCTGAAAATTATATTCTTATAAGAAGCATCGGTGAATGCGCTGAAAATTATATTCTTATAAGAAGCAAAGTAAAAAAAGGTCAAAATAACTCTAGACTGGCGCAATGCACAATTTTGCATAAATGCACAATTGGGTATTTATCTTCTTATAGCAGACAACTTTTTCTTCTGATTATACACGCTCATTCGATCTAGGGAGCTTATAAGGACTTCTGCATGAACTATGCATGAAAACAGGTTTAGTGACTCTGTAGGTGTACTGAACATTTAATTTTGCTGTGGCGGGGCGTATAGTAGCTACAGACTGGAGTCCAAGAAGGATGTTGCCGTCTAAAATAAGGTCTTTCAATAGGCTTCAACTCTTTCAATTAAATAAAGAAAATGGGGCGACCAATTAGATCACGAAACTAATTTAATTTTGTTTGTTTTCAATATCTGCTTTCATGACCTTACATTTCAAAATTTATTCCAATGCTTAATCTGTTCGAATTCCGATCCCACTGGAATTCACTTTCTCTTTACATTCTGATTCCATTCTATTTTTTATCCTATTGTTCTTCCATTTCGTAATATTTTTTTTTACTGTTTACTACTGCGCTTTTGAACATTGTCAGTTTTTACGCGTCTTTCCTATTCCTGCGTCTGTCTCGACTGAGTCGAGACAGGGATTTTCTCCTCTCCATCTGCCTCACGCCATGGTTGGCGGATGGAGAGAGGTAGGTCACTGTCTTCACATGCACACAAGGAAGGGAGCCGCTGGGCTAAAAAAAGCGTAAAAAAGATAAGATCTAAAATTCATGCAGCAAAAATTAATAATTGCAGTGATTAGTAAGAGACGCGGTTGCCAGGTGGAGGTTTAATATATTCGCCGACCCCGGACAGTTTTCAGTATCATGACAATCCGAATTCTATCACATTAAAACTATCTTTCTGGGCGCGAGCGCAGAACACAATAGGGTGCTGAGGACAGATACACTACCTAGTGCAGAGGGGTTTGGTTGATTGCATGTTCAGTTAATGGGGGATCCGTTACTTGTTGAACATTTACAGTTCGGCATTCTTACACAGATAAAAAATAGCCTGAAGAAAAGCAATTTTCAAGAGGAAGCATTGCTTCTTGGGAAAGGAAGGGCATCTAACTAGTGCAAAGTACTCTTCGGAGCGCTTAACAGGAAAGAATCATGGCGAATTTCAATCGCAGTCCCGGGGTGGTTTGCACGCTCTGTGACAGAGCGCATGAATCTGGCGGAGAGCGCGCGACCTAAAATGTCGATTAAAGTACACTTCCTCTAGCCCGAGCATGTAGGTGGCGCTCGCGAACTTTCGGCTCGTGACGCCGTCGGAGGAGGTCGCTTTTTTTCGTGGCTCCAGCGACTATGTCGGATCCGAAGTGCTTTTTGGTGTTTGCGCTTGTACGTACATGCTGTCGGGCGGTAGTTTTCAACCGAGTTAAGGGTAGGAAGGCTAGCGGAAGTGTGTGTGTCGAAAGTTTTTGTGTAGGAATTTTGGCAGGCTTTTACGTTGCGTAGTGCTGATGGTTGGTGTAGGAATTTTGACGGGCTTTTACGTTGCGTAGTGCCGAAGGTTTTTCTGCAGGAATTTTGGCGGGCTTTTACCTCGCGTAGTGCCGAAGGTTTTTGTGTAAGAACTTTGGTGGGCTTTTACGTTGTGTAGTGCGGAATGATTTTTGTGTAGGAATTTCGGCAGGCTTTTACGTTGCGTAGTGCCGAAGGTTTTTGTGTAGGAATTTTAGCAGGCTCTTACGTTGCGTATTGCCGAAGGTTGTTTTTTTTCTGTAGGAATTTTGGCCGGCTTTTACGTTGCGTAGTGCCGAAGGTTTTTGTATAGAAATTTTGATGGGCTTTAACGTTGCGTAGTGCCGAAGGTTTTTGTGTAGGAATTTTGGCGGGATTTTACGTTGCGTAGTCGGCCGGACGATGGCCCGGCAAGCTAGGAAAGTCAAGGTGGGCATGGACATGGACAGTGAGTTCATGCAGTGCCAGGAGTCCGACCGTAGGTGCTATTTAGACGAGACCAAGATCAGGAGCTCAGCCGAGGCAGATGGGGCTAGCTTCGCGTGCAAGATATGTAAGCGCTTTGAGGAGGCCGTTCAGATGTTGAAAGGAGAATGGGCATCTACGATTAGGGAAATCAAAGGGGTCTGAATGTGTAACGAGTGAAACGGATTAATTTAGAAAGTCAGGTCGCCGAGTCGCTGAAGAGGGAGGAGGCTAATGCCGACCAGTTGGAGCGAATTGTGGGCGAGCTGAAGGATAAGCGGGACAAGCGGGCCCAGCTAGAAGAGCAGGTAGAAGCGCTCAGGTCGCGGCCGGCAGGGCACCCCGGTTCGGAGCAGTGTCAGGTGGGGGACGAGGCTCGTCGATCCTACAGTGCTGTAGCACAACAGGCTTTGAGTGGGGAAGATAGAGGCAAAAACTCGCGACAGTACCGTACGTCGGCGGGAGAGACAGGTAGTGCGATCCGGAGGGTAACAGTCTCAGTCAGGAAGCGAACGGTTAGCGCGGAGGAGGGTTCTGGTAGTCGGTGACTCGAACGTAGCGAGAGCTGAGTGAGGTGTTTTGACGACAGTGAAGGCGGACAGGCGGGTGCAGGTGGAGGCCCAGTCAGGGATGTGCATGGTAGATGCAATGGCCAAAGCCCAGGAGGTGGTGGGGCAGCATGGATGGCGAAAACCTTGTCGTTATCCATGCTGGTCTCAATGATGTGCTGAAGGGAAGGAGCCGGAATCTCGAGAAGCAGTTATAAGTGGGGATGCGTATGCTTAGAGAGGCCTCTGAGAGTGTGCATGTGACCATATGCACCATCCCAGAGGTGCAGAGGCAGGCTAGCGAAACGGAAAGGAGGATCGTTGAGGCTATCCGTGTAATTAGGTGAATGAGTAGACGATTAAGATACGGGGTAATGGAAGTTAACAGTGATGTGTACGACGCCAGGCCCCACCCTTTTGCACAGGATGACATTCAGTACAGTGGTACCACTGGCAAGAAGGTGGGTAGTAGGATAGGTCGCCAGGCAACAGCTTTGTTTGGGGGACCCAGAGCTCTGAGGGAACTAGTGTACAGAAGGAAGAACCAAGATCAAAGGGACGATGGAACCATAGGAAAATAAATAGACACAAGCGCCAGGGCCAATTTAATTCAGATATATGTTTCATTAACATGTAAGGTGGCAGGAATAGACTGAAATGGGAGGAAATAGAAGAACAGTTAAGGCAGGAGGAATTAATGGTATATAGTTTAGTGGAAACGCATCTTAGAGACATGAGCAACCACAATGTAACCCAGACTACGCATAGAATACTGCAATAGAACAGAGGGCAGCAGAAAGGAGGTGGAATTGTGGCATTCATTCATAAACGTAAGAATTTTCAAAGGGTTAAACTGAGATGCAAGAAACATTTATGGCTAAAAGGAAAAGTGGCAGGGGATCAAACACTCCTTGGCTTTGTACACCTGTGGACCGGAGCTAATGCCAAAGAGGAGAACAGTAAAATGTTAGAATGTATTGCAAGCGACATTGATGAGCTAGGAGGACAGGGCGAGATAATTATATTAGGCGACATGAACGCACATATAGAAGACCCGGATGGGCACACAGATTCGACAGGAAGCATGCTGCAGGACATGTGTGACAGGCATGATTTAGTTTTATGGAACAGTACCGAGAAGTGTGAAGGGCTCATAACATGGGAGGCAGGGAGTCTGCACTCGACGAAAAAAATATGCACTAATGTCAAAGAGGATGTATAATAGAATAGGGGTAATGAGCATAGATGAACATGGTTCCAGAAGTCTACGTAGTGACCACAAGCGTATCAAGTTGAGTTTCAGAAGAGAAACCAAAGTAGGACTGAAACGAGATAAAGAATCAGAGGGGAATTTTTACTCAGAAAAGCAATTGGAAGTAGCAGCCAAACAAATTGAGAAAGTAAGTTTTGAGGATAGTAAAACAGAATGGTCTTATACCAAAATAACTCGATTACTGGAGCTAGACCTAGCTAAGGTGCGTGTAAAGCTAAAAGGGAAAAGGCGCAGACCGAAGAATTGGTGGGATGAGGAGGTCAAGAGGGCAATAGAGAAACGTCAGTAAGCATCCAGGGAACACAGATATTCCAAGAAGAGGGGGAACCAGAAGTTGAACTAGACAGAAAATGGGATACCTTCATAAACTGTAGAAGGGAAGCATCCTATTTGATTAATGAGAAAGTTAGAAGAGTGGGTGCTCAATAGGTGCCAAAAGTAACTAAAGGATAGAAAAGCAGCTCAAAAATTCTTGAAACATCTAAATGCATTGAGTAATAATACTAGGCTAAGAAGAAAGGTTTATTTTTACAGATCAGGGTATTCGACTAGAAGGGGATGAAGCGATAAAACACATAGGAACAAGGATGACAGAAAAATTTAAAGAAATGTTGCACATAATTTATCGAAAGAGGATAGACCGGTTACTGCAATAGCTTCACTCGAGCAAAGCGAGTGGGAAAGGGCAGAGAAGAAGGTTCCAAGTGGCACATCAACTGGACCAGATGGTATTCTGATTATGTTAATAAAGAAGCTAGGACCAAAATCCAGGCAAACATTAATACAGGTAGTGAATAAAATAATAGTGGATGGAAAAGTCCCCGATGAATGACGATTAAGTAGAATAAACATGGTATATAAGGAAAAGGGGGACAAAGCTGACGTATCAACGTCCCATAACAGTCACATCTGTGGTTTACAGGGTTGTGATGCAGATTATAATGGACAAATTGCAGGCTTGGGTGGAGAACGAGGGGGTGCTAGGGGAGCTACAAAATGGGTTCCGGAAACAAAGGAGGTTGGAGGACAATCTGTTTTCATTGACGTAGTGTATAGAGATTGCTGAAAAGGAACCCAGGCCAATATGGCTAGCATTTCTGGATAATAAGGGAACCTACTACAACGTTATTCAAGATATATATATATATATATATATATATATATATATATATATATATATATATATATATATATATATATATATATATATATATATATATATAGGTACCAGAATGCTTATAAAATGAGAAAAATGTATCAGAGCCTGTAGAGAAACAGCGGGGGCTTAGGCAAAGATGTACTCTGTCTCCTTTGTTGTTCATGTTGTATTTGCTAGGATTGGAGACCAAGCTAGAGAGGAGCAGACTAGGCTTCAACCTTTCTTTTTTCGAGCAAGGAGAATTGATATAACAGTCATTACCGGGACTAATATAAGCATTGGGCTAGGAAACTTTTCGGATACCTGTATATAAGGAATGTTGATACGAAATGGAGAAAGCGAACTAGAAAATTGACAAGCAAATATCTGGACAGCTGTAGGGGGGCAAACCAGCAATTATCGGATAAGAAAAAGGTTAAAGATACAAAGAGAGGTCTGTGGAAAACAGGGATGCTGACGAAATCAGCACTGGAAACATACAAAATTTTACATACAGAACATACAGAAACATACAGAAAATATCCATGATAATTGTAGGGGAAGCACTTTGTTGTTTGAGGCCAGGACGGGAGTTTTGCGGACTAAGACATATAGAGTCAGGTACCACGAGATAGACACGTTGTGCGTTGCGTGCGGAGAGGAGGAGAAAACGGCTGAACATTCGATACTTTTCTGTAAAGGGCTTCACCCTGCAGTGGAAAGCAGCGGGGCTGATTTATCCAAGGCATTGGGGTTCAAGGAAAGTGAAGGGAAAGTAGTTTTAAGCGGGTCGAAATAACCAAGCGAAGGTTATCTGATTGGTGGCTAAAATCAAGAGAAGAGTGAAATTTCATAAGTCATGGCTAGGTGGCTTGAGCCACCGCCCGATTTAAAGGGTTCAGCCGCATCCATCCATCCATCCATCCATCCATCCATCCATCCATCCATCCATCCATCCATCCATCCATCCATCCATCCATCCAACCAACCAACCGACCGACCGACCGACCGACCGACCGACCGACCGACCGACCGACCGACCGACCGACCGACCGACCGACCGACCGACCGACCGACCTACCAACCAACCAACCAACCAACCAACCAACCAACCAACCAACCAACCAACCAACCAACCAACCAACCAACCAACCAACCAACCAACCATCCATCCATCCATCCATCCATCCATCCATCCATCCATCCATCCATCCATCCATCCATCCATCCATCCATCCATCCATCCATCCATCCATCCATCCATCCATCCATCCATCCCATCCCATCCCATCCATCCAGGAAGTACCCGTCATTCCTTTCACTAGCCCGCGCTTTTCGCGCGTTCGTCGCCTGCTTTGCGAGCGTAGTTGCAAGAGGTGAAGATTACTCTCGCTGCCTTTTAAGATGAAGGTGACGCCTGAAATTTACGACATGCTACTGCTACCGCTTTCCGACTCGATGTCGTCAAGCAGAGCGAGCTCCAGTGCGCGATTCACTTTTGAGTCCATGCCGGCACGAGATGCTAATCGTCTGCTACGGAGCGCGGAGAGGAGCCGGCGCGGCGGACGCGACTAGCCGCCGGAATTGGAGGGCGCCGCTCAAAAAGAACGTGACGCAAACTTCCGGTCGATTCCGCCGATTTCGACGGAGCAGTCCCGACTACTCCAGGGAACGATATCGGCTCGGCAACCGGTTCCTGGCTACGATTGGAAGACGCGATCCGTGGCTGAGATCTGCGTCTGGAATACAATCGCTCCGAGAAGAGCAGAAAACGTTGCTCCCGAGGTGCTCCTACTCTGCGTTTGGAAGTCACCATTAGACAAGCAGTAACCAAAAGTAAATTGTGAGGATAATTTATTCCAAGCACGCTGCAGATATTTGGATTGATGAAGTGGAGCGAGATGTTTTCACTTTAATATTTGTTATGGTTAAGGCTGCCAAAATCACGTCACCTAGTCATAAAACAAGGACTCACATTATTTCTTTATTCGGCTGCCGCAAGGGCTATATATCCGCATAATTAAACTGTTAACCATGGTGAACCTCCCTTTGCAGGTTGTAGCCTCTTTTAGCATGGTGCACTCTTGCACAAAAAAAAAAACACGAGGTTTTACTAGCACCGGATATTGACAGTAACAAAAATTTGAACGGCTAAATTAGGAGCCCACCAACTTGAAATCGATTAATGTTTCATACTTCTTTATTTAGGAGAATGGTTCATTCCTTTTAAATCGCAGGTAAAAATTAGTGCCGCTTTTCAGCCTTGAACACAAGCTGCTCCGAAGACCTCGTGTGTCGCGGAAATATTGAGTATGGAGAACGCCATTTTTTTAGGAAGATGAAACCAAGCAGCATTCGCAGATGAAAACATAATGTGAGTAGTACAAGTTTATTCAGCAAACACCCCGTATTTCTCCTTCATATTTCTCAGATATCTTCACTCGAATGTAAAGCAGAGGTGCAAATTGCAACATTTTAATGCCTCAACAATCGTTTTCAACGAGTTGATAGAGCTCAGAAGCCGACAGGGCTCGCTCGATGTATATTGCTTTGCTGAAGAAAGCCATTTTTATTCATTTTAATTGTCGGTGGTTTGCATTTCAGGGACGTTTTTCGCTTATCATGTCTTCAGGTAAGCAGATAGAAAATAATAAGCAATGGGCTCGCGACATTTCTACAAAGGGTTTTATTTACCTTCGATTTTTAGTACGAAACATTTGATGCGAAAATATTGGGAGAGGCTTGCGCCACATTCAGCTTACCTGCATTGGTGCATCTGCCTAAAACATTACATTCGTTGGCAGAGTAAAGAACTTTGTAATCTTTTATTTTAGCAATTGAAATAATGCTTTTCTTGCCTAAAAGGAACACGAAATTTGTGATTTAAATTTCGCTAATATCTATTTCATCGCATTAAATGATTCGTGTCTCAAGTAATGGTGCGTTTAATAACATAAAATTTGAAAGCCGCCCGCATTCAACACGCACACACCGCCCCGTACATGTATTGATCCCTCGAAATCAGCAGGACTTTAGGACACAAATATCATTTGTAGTGTGGTGGCCTACATTTAGGAGTATGTTTGTCTTCTGCGGAAGCAGAAGTTACAGTCCATGGAGTTGTCTTAAATTAAGAAATATTTCCGTCCACGTCTCCGTCATCGCCCTACTCCTTGGCAATGCCTCTACAATTAACACTGTGCTGCTACAGATGTTACCAACGTATCACCGCGAACTAATCTCTTCTACCCTCCTCACCCCCTGCTGTCTCGTTCTAAGTTTGATTTATTTTGGGCTACAAATCGGTACTCTTAATTCCTCTGAGGAGTCAAGGGGAATTCTTCATTTGGATTCACTGGCCATGTAATTTTCCTCTTCATGTGACCTAGAAGGAAACAACCTTGAGTTGGTTCCGTGAAGCGCAGTTCTCTGTTCCGGCGTTTTAACGTTCATGGCTCTCATGGCCCATACTCCTTCTCAACGCTTCTCCGTTTCACTAACCTAAGCAGCACAGGTAATCTGGCCAACATTGAAAATGTATTGGCAAAGGTTGGTCCTACAAAGGACCAGTGTCAAACCGTCCGTTTACAATATTGGAGAGATTACCAGTTCTGCTTGGGAAAATATACTTTCGGTTCAACTAATTTCTCCTCGCGCTCAAGGTCAAAAGTATTGACTTAGGGGCAGCAAATTTTCCTTGGAAAATAGCCTGAACGAAGGTCAGCAGTTAGAAAGTTACTTGGTTCTTACTGGTCACTTTTTCCCCTCTTGATATATTGCAAGTAATTTCTTTTCTTCCTGTTCATTTACCAAAGGTATATCTGACTGCTCCGAAACACTGTCATTGATATCACCTTCATGAATATGTCAAGTATATTGTTATATGCAGGCTACCTCGTTACGTTACCTATTCTATCAATACAACTCATGGGATACCTCAGTTTTTATAGCGCTGCGTATAAGTGATTTCCCCCACAGCCAAGGGGCCTCTTTAGAGCATTTCTGTTACCTCTGTTGTTTAGGGCATGACTTCTTCCTGCACAACGTGTTGATTATCTCATTTTCTCTCAGCCTCTCTGTCAGCTTTCGCAGTTCACGGAGCTTTATTCTATCCATAGAACTAGAGGTGTTTTTTGTTGCAAATTTCCTAATCCGATATGTCGTCTAATGGCAGAGTTTGTTGATATCGAATGTATCAAATGTGTGCCTTAGATCTATTGCGCTATCCATAAATATCCTGCTAGAGATACTGTTCTTTACTGGCGCATTGAGGTCGTCCTGCAAGTTTTAAGCACAATATCAACTACTTACCGAGGTCTTCAACTCCCACCTCTTCAGACCGGCATAATCCTCCCCGTTTCCTATTGAAATTTAGAACTGGAGACCTCATTCCGCTTTCGTCGCATCGTCCCGTAACGGCTAGAAACTTTACACTATATACGATGCTTGGGTGGGCCCGCAATGCTTATTTTAGAACTGCAGATTGGGGCTAGTTGGTGTTGATTCATAATGGTGGTTGAACAGCGCAAACACACACAGACCAAGAAAGAGATGAGAAACACAAATCATTTTTATTTTAGCCCTTCCGGTGGGACTTTTTTAGATCCGAGTTGTGCTGTTTCTTTAATTACTGTCTAAAGTGCGCTATTCCATGACTGATTTGACAAAAATGAAGTCTAAGATTTCTAACTAAAATATTTTGACCAGTGGATCCGGCACTTGGCTGTATACGGACTCGATACCAAGTCATGCAAGTGCCCTGCGATTCTACGCATAGAAAAGTGGTGGTCACAAAACTTATAGTTCCAGCTACCAGACAGCAATTGCAGAATCTGTTTATTGTAGCCCTAGTTTCTATTTTCGCAACCGAAGTTGTAGCGGCGAAGTGACGCAGGCCTCGAGAACGACAGAATTGATGGAATATAATTATCGCTGGAATGAAGAAATCGAAAACGTTTTCATGCTAATGGTATCAAAAACTCGAAATATTCCAAACGTAATGCAGACGAAGCACCGGTTTTTATTTTTTAGTGGTGCGCAGAAGCGTGGCCATGTAGTAAATTACAATGCTTCTGAAATGAATACAAACAGTGCATCTGACGACGCAGTAGTATAATGAAGTCACATACTGGGATATTATATTATTAACGAGATTTGAGGGTAGGGTGTCAAGTCGGCTTGTTTTGTGTCATTTTGAGTGCCAACTTAGAAACCTAAATACTACTTTCATTGATATTACAATATCCGGTTCCTCCAATATGAGAAGATATCTTCTTTCCGCACCACCGTGAACCAAGTAGATGTATTTTTTCGCCTAGTTATGATACATGCTTACTTTCTGTAATGACAAATACACTTAAGCTCAAAGGATGTCTGGAAGTGCAGGCCATAAGTGCACGAAGGTGACAAGCTCATAGAACACATATAAATCGTAGATGCACAGGTAAAATTTGCCGAAATATTTTCGCTTTTTTTTACATTAGTCTGAATCAACGAACTCAACTTGGGGCGCCTCATGCGGAGGTTAGCAACCTAGTGAAGTGAGCGCGGGAGCGCATCAAAGGATGAGAAGAGCTAGTCCTCACTGCGTTATTTCTTGTTGCGGCAGACCAGTTTTTAGCCTCCGTGAGCAATGACCCGCCGCCCCTCGTTGACCAACTAGAATTACATGAATATTGATCAGAACCTGAAGGTGCAAATAGAGGAAAAAATGTTTTACGTTGATAGCCGCCTATGAGGTCGCGTGTACGCTCTGGATGGCAGCCGCCGTTGTCGCTTTATATGGAATCATACTAACGGTTACACAGTTTATATTCTAAATGCTTTTAAAACATCAATATTCTAGTATTTTAACATCCATTATTACAGCGCAAAAACGGCACAGAACAAGAAGGGGACACAACAGCGCTGACTGTCAACTAAGTTTTATTCGAGACCAGTAGGGTTTTTTATACCACCTGGTGATCAAAACAGGAAAAAAACATACAAGAATAGCTGTAGGCATGCGCAAGGGTACAAGAACAGCGGTCATCCGGCACGTGTTAGATTTCACATTCTAGATATTTCATCTCTTTCTGGGACAATGCCACGGATGGTGCGCTTATGCACTCGTCCTGCAGTCTTATAATCATAGCAGCTTCTATTATTTCTCTTGTTAGTGTGTCTCGGTGTTTCCCTATGACACTGCATTGCCTGTACATCGGTTCACATTTATCCTCGCTGTCATCTGCGCTGCAGTCCCTGCAATGTTTGGCTACGTGGCCTGAAGTAGCCACACGTGCGACATTGTCACTGTGCTCTTTTAGCCTTTTGTTGAGACAGCGGCCAGTCTGCCCGATATATTTTTTCCCACAGGACATGGGCAGTGAATACACCACACCTTCTTTACAAGGGACAAAATGATCCCCGTGCTTAACTTTACACATGCGCGTTTCGTTAGTCGTGCAGTTAACTTTTTTGCGCAAACATTGCAGGGACTGCAGCGCAGATGACAGCGAGGATAAATGTGAACCGATGTACAGGCAATGCAGTGTCATAGGGAAACACCGAGACACACTAACAAGAGAAATAATAGAAGCTGCTATGATTATAAGACTGCAGGACGAGTGCATAAGCGCACCATCCGTGGCATTGTCCCAGAAAGAGATGAAATATCTAGAATGTGAAATCTAACACGTGCCGGATGACCGCTGTTCTTGTACCCTTGCGCATGCCTACAGCTATTCTTGTATGTTTTTTTCCTGTTTTGATCACCAGGTGGTATAAAAAACCCTACTGGTCTCGAATAAAACTTAGTTGACAGTCAGCGCTGTTGTGTCCCCTTCTTGTTCTGTGCCGTTTTTGCGCTGTAATAATGAATGTAGGTAACCAACTCGCCCAAAATGTATTATTTTAACACCGATATTCTAATACTTTAACATCAATATTCTAAATGCTTTTAAAGCTATTGCTTTCTTCTAAGGTTCAAACGGCAGTTTATTATCATCAATTTTGCAAATCTATCTGAATGTAAGTTCTTTTCATAGGACACAATATGCAGCATAAGGACGAGAGCTAAGACAAACTTGGCTGGGTTTACCTAGCAGCAGTTACGCAACCATGACAGGCGGCTTTCCCCTGCAGATGACATACCTTAAATAACAACGTTAGAAACCTTCATTTGAGACTTTATAATTCGCTGCGCACAAAACGTCCTCTTTCGTTAGAGGTAGTACTGCTTGCTTCCGTGAGATCAAGAGGGCTTGCTGCACTGTTGTTAACGTTATGTTTTATGCAATCGTGTTTTCAGCCTAAATAGTATATATATATATATATATATATATATATATATATATATATATATATATATATATATATATATATATATATATATATATATATAGAGAGAGAGAGAGAGAGAGAGAGATTTAAGAGAAGTGGGTACTTCTACAAAGACACTTTTATTTTTCAACGTTTCGACCGCCACTTGCAGAGCCAGTGCTGACCTTACAGGTGCTGACTCGACGGACCTCGGTCGTTTCTCGCCAGAAGCTTCTTTGTCGCGCTTCGCCCATCCAGTTGCACAAAGCTCTTCATCCCCCACCCCACCCCTATCTTCCCTGTTCGACCACCTTGCCGAGCGCGGTGCAATTGAAGACATCTGGCTTAAACGCTGCCGCCATTCACATCCTCTCCCCCCTCCCCCCACAAGACACTTCCCCAAACTCGGATGCGTAAGGGAATGTTTCTATTTTGTTCATTTGTAGTGCTGATAAGTGCAAGAATAATACTTCGATTAAAGTGTCGCCTAATGAAAACTACTTATAAAGCAGTAGATAAAACAACCATGCCGCAGGTGGGATACGAACCCACGACCTCCGAATATCGCCTCCGGTGTTCTACCAATTGAGCTACGGCGACGGCTCTCCAATCTGCTGCTCTCTAGTGTATTTATGTTTATTGTGTGTAAGAGAACCTTGAGAGTGTTCACTAGCGTTACCCTCGTCAATAGCGGCGGACGTAGCACGTCCTCAGTTGGTAGAGAACTGGACGCGATATTTGGAGGTCGCAGGTTCATATTCCACTGGCGGCAGGGCTGATTTTCTGCTGCTTTATAAGTAATTTTCTGTAAGCGAATAATTATTCGAAGTATTATCCCACTGATCACCACTACAAATAAAAAAAATTGAAATATTCCCCTCTACACCTTGGTTTGGTTTCGGTGACTGGTGGCTTCCTTCATATCTTTGTCAAACGAGCCCCTCGTTTCCTTTTCTTCGTGTGCTATTATATATATATATATATATATATATATATATGTAAGTACAGTAGGCAGTCAAGGTGTGTTTTTGGCCTCCTTTCGGCGCAGACCATAAAAATCTTCAATAATCCTCGGCTACGTACTATCAAATAATTCCTTTTAAACTAAAGTCGTCAAGCATATATTATGTTGCAAAGAGGAAACGCAGTTTTGAAGATCATTAGGCATAGAATTTTTTAAAATATAATCCGGCGTAGAAACATGCAGCTCTGTTGAGTACTTACTGCTGATTACCGACAACAGCAGACCTCAAAGAACGCACACAGCTCCGCTGCCTGCCTGTCTGAAGCCCGAAGAGGTCGAGAAGGGTTGCATTCATGCAGAATAGAAACCTTCGTGTTATCACCGGGTTCGGTATTCGGACCAGTTGAAGTCTTGAAAAATTTCGTCAGCCGGTCCTCCAAATTCCAGTCTACAGCCCCTGGGCCGTGTGAGTGCACGCTAAAAAACTCCAGGTCGCCGAAATTACCGAAACCCTCCACTGAGCCGTCCCTCACAGCCTGGGTCGCTTTGGAAAGTAGAATGCTATAAACCGAAACTCACACCTAACATGCACATACCACCACCTATCGTACTTCAACGCAAGCGATTCGCATTTACTTTCACCTCTTCAAAATAGCACTGCGTTCAACAGCTGAAAGCACTCAATAGAAATTCTTTATAGAGCAGAACGCTATTTTTATCGGGTTTCTTTTCACGATTTCGTTACTCATAACTACTCATGTACGCATCACTACACAAAGTCATTTCACGAAGTCAAAGAAAACAACGCATTCGGTAGGTCCACATTTTGTTCAGTTCAAACCAATGAACCTTCGGAGTGTGATTTTTGTGTGCTGTTCAGTGGAGTGTGCGAAGCCATAAGAATGAGTGTCTGTGTCGCGGAATAGTATGTCTGCATGTACCTAAAGCATTTGATAGCTTAGCGGGTCTGATTTCTATGCATTAACGAAAAGAAGATGCTTCGTAACGTATTCAGCGCGTGCTCGCCTCGCAATCAGAAAGACATAGCTTCTATTCTCCGCATGTGCACAAGATTTTTTTATTGTGAGATTTTCGCGATTCGTGTTATAAAGCCAACAACGGCCATCGCCAACAGTCATCAATGCCAACAGCCCACAACTCCGACAGCGGCTTTTCTGCGATACGAGGTATTTAACGCTATCTCATTAATAGCTTAGTCCAAGTGTGTTAGCTGAACAGACTTAGTGTGCTGGTTTAGCAATGTCGAGAAACGAAGTAGTGGCGTCGTAATTTAAGATTACACGGTTTGCACGTGCGAAAATTTGGGCCCGCTTCTTAAAAGTACGCGATCATGCGCTAAGAGATTCCCATGCTTCTGTATGTGGCACCATGTGATTACGCCTTTTCCCGTGTTTCCCGATTTGTTATTTCCTTCCTTTTTTGCCAATCGTAATGTTATAAATTTTGTTTTTTTTGGGCACTTTATTGCGATCTTGCGTGAGCTGCATTGATTGCTATAGCTCTTGCTCACGTCTTTGCTTATTTACTGATGTTTTGTTTTGCTTTCAAACATCACCGTTATTGAAGAAGTACATCGGAAGTAGTTGCCAGTCATAATTTGTTACATATGTCTTATTTTTTTCTTTTTTGGGCGGAACTTCAGCAACAACAAAATGTTGAGGACTCTTCGATGACCAGAGGCCACAGCGGTGGCTCACTGGTTATGGTACTCGGCTGCTGACCCGAAACACGCGGGTTAAATCCCGGCTTCGGCAGTCGCATTTCGATAGAGGCGAAATGCTAGAGGGACGTGTACTTTGCGATGTCATTGTACGTTAAAGAATCCCAGGTGGTCAAAATTTCCGCAGTCCTTCACTGTGGCGTCTCGCATAGTCGTTTTCTGACGTTAAACTCCCAAAGAACCATTAAAGAAACCTTCGATGACCTGCGAATTAATCTAATGAGAACTGGTGTTAGTATCCTGTTAACCGAGCTTGTTTGCCGCAAGTACAGTGTATAAAACTATGAAAGAGCCCGCATTCTGCTCACAAGATATTTTATTTATTGTTTCGTATTTTATTATTTTGGCAGAAATTTAAGACATCTTGAAAAATAGAGGTCCCATCAGACGGCCCCACGCGTGTGTATGTCGTTTTGGAGAATCACGTTTTTCTGTTTAAATGTTTCGGGCGCCGAACATGATGCTCTGATTCTTTCGCGTTCCCCATTCCCTCGTTTCTTATAGGTAATGCCTTCTGAGCTGCCTACGACTTATTCTCTAAGAATTACAAACCCCTTTAAGATGTTTCGGCTACGGTCCCCTTCTTCCGGTCGCGCCCTTTTCTAGATAGCGTGCTCACCCCACTCCGCGAAGCGCTAATTTTCTTTTTGATTTTGCTCACTCTTTGCAGGTTGTTTTCCCTGGGGCGCCCGCTACAAGCTTTCCCTTTATTCACCCTGCTACAATCTCCCTTTCACAACCTTTCAGCTGGAATCTCTTTCTTGCAACCTGAAAAGCTGTGAAAGAGATTATGCCTGGTAATTCCCCCTCCACCTCCCCTCTCCATCGTCACCTCCCCTGCCACTAGTCTTGGAGCAGCGCGATGCATCACCATGAGGCAGCCTTGGCTCGACGCGGTTCAGCACCCTGATGTGCAATATCTTATTCGTAAGTACTACAACTCTTTGATCTTGAGATAAGTTCGAAAATATATGTGGCCATGGGAGTAATTTTGCTTTTTGCACTAAATCTTGCCGTTGCGATGCAGGGAGATGTGGATTGATGGTGGCAGAGAGCACGACGAGGGAAACCGGGTGCATGTCCGATATGCAGGAATAAGAAGGGCCTTTGGGTAACATAAGAGGTTCGCGGGAAGTGTTCAGGAAGCGGAGAAGGCTAATTCATTTTCAAACCGAACCAGGCTAGGCGGCAAGGCAAGTCCCCTGATCAGGTGTCGATTAGATAGCGCGATGAGGACATCTCCATGAACGATGGTATCAAAAGTAAACCTGACAAGATCTTGACTCCCAGTGGGCAGAACCGTATCCGCAGCGGCAATGAGGCGATGACCGGGCGCAGGGACTTATGGGTTCGGGGACTGATGAGGGAATGATGGGTCGTTCTCGGTCATGTGAACGATGCGGTCACGGCAAGAAATAAAAGCACTTGAGGAAGACAACAAATCATAGCCAAAAATGATAAGGTAAGCGTAAGGAGACAGCACAGCAAACTGTACATCGTGACGGACACCGTCAATAGGAAACCGGACAGGGCACTAGCGAATGGGCGAATGATGATGTCGTTAGCTCCACGCAAGGGAGGCCCATCGTACGGCGTTTTGACCTTCCGCAAGTGAGAACACAAGTCTGCGTGAATAACAGGAACTGCAGCTCCCGTGCCAATCAAAGCCTCTAGCTGTAAACCTCCAAGCCAATCTAAAACCATATTTGTCGGTGTCAGAAGCATGCAGCTTCCCTCCAAAAACTGCACCAGCTAGTATTCTGAGCCAAGGTCAGGCGCCGGAGAAGCCAGCCGGAGCGCAGAGGAAGAGCGGCGGTACGGCGAAGGGGGACCACTAGCAGTGTCGGTGGTTTAGAAGGCTTCATACCCGCGACGTGCCTCTTGAAGGCGCAGACGCCATAAGCGAAAAATATGGCCCCGGAAACCGCAATAATAACAAATTGGGCAGCTGGGGCGCCAGAGCGAGTGGAACGATGGGGTTGAGGTTGGAGGTGCCAAATCTGCGACATAGTCGCATGGAAGCGCTGGCATTTGAGTCGGACCAAAGACAGGTGGCATGGCAGCGAGTTTAGCGCACGTGAGTGTAGGACGAAGAGCAGGAGTGTCTGGTGCTAGACAGCAGGTGATCGACGCCAACTATTATTTAGTGGCTCTGCGAAGGCCAGCACAAGCCTAAGGCGAAGTAGGAGGCGCAGATGCGGTGAGGCACAGAGAACACTGTGCGAAAAGCTCCTCAAGAATGAGCGCACGAATTAGGGCACGCAGGTCGGAGTAGGCGGTCAAAAGGGAGACAGCCGGGTCAGGTTGTAAACGAATGGATTACAGCTGATCGGGGCGTTGGCAGGTCGCGATGATGGCAACGACCGACGTAAAATTTTGGACGGCAAGGGCATTGAACGCAAGAGAGCCGATACCTTTGAGGACATAGCGAACACGATCAGCCTTACATCCTGAATAGAAAAAAGTGTACAACTCGGCCGGAGAGCCAAAAATCTGTCGCAACTGCTGCTTGAACTTGTCTAGTCTGGAATAACCGCTTCAGGGTTTAGAAACCTTGTGCGTGCGACGTCAGTCAAATAGAAGGACACATTCAGGAGTTTAAGGAGGGAGTCGTCCCAGCTGTTGAACGAAATAACACGGTCGTAGTGGTGAAGCCAGTCGTCGACGTCGTCGCCGCGGAGGCCAGCAAACATCTGCGGGTCGCGTTGACGGCTGCTCACGGTCCAAGTTGCGGGGGCAGCAGAGGGCGAGCGGGAGGAACCCTTACCGTCAGCTTTCTGCTCTTGTGACGTGACGCTGAGAGTACACAAGCGGCGACCGGAACACAGCTCCAGAGAGAAGCGGCGAAAGAGGGTACGGGGATCCAAGGCGCGCCTCCACCACGTGTAAGGGAAGACTTCAAGGAAGACGTTTATTCTCACGCGCTCGCAGAGGCGTGCTCCTAGTGAACAGCCCCAAGCGATGACGATGGGAATTTACAGGTGAAAAAGAAGGAAGTCTCAGCTAGAGAGGCAACGACGATAAAGGCGCCTGACGTGTTCACAGCAGCTTTATTTTTTCCGGCCCGGAAAAGAGAATGAGACAGAGCACGAGGACGACTTGTTTTTACTTACACTCTCTTTACGAAATGTCTGGTTTGACGTCGTGCGCAGTGCAGATCTTACCGAATGATAAAAACTTTTTTCGTCTTTGGTTAGATTAATTCACCAAACATTGACTACTTTGCCTAACAGCGGGTGTGAACTGATGTTACTTGACATCTGATGCGTTCGGGGATACGTTTGTAATGTACCGCTTATCCACGACAAGAATCAGAACCGCTCATTCTTTCACTCCAGGCCAGTCAGTAAGGATTTGTGTAATACTTCTGTACTGTTTCTGTCACATATATTAGGGAGCCTAAAATAAATTTTAAAGGAAAGAGATGTGAAGAAGACGACGTGGATTAACCGAAGAATAAAGAAGAGGAAGAAGAAGCATTCGTTGAAGTGGAGGGAGATGATTGGTAGAGAAGCATTCGGTGAGGTGGAGAGAGATGATTGGTGGAGAAGAGAAGAAGACGACGAGAGGGCTTACGTGGACTAACACTGAGGCTATAAAAGGGCGAGTGAGAGCGAGGCCCGCGGGGTAACAGCAGAGAAGCGGAGGCTCCGGCGGGTAAGGGACACATCGGCTGGAAGAGAGCGACGCGGGCTACTGCTCCGGTGAGCTCGCGTTCTACGACTTCGCATCGTGGACTTCCTGCGGTGCTGAGCCCGTTCCGGGGAGTCAACGGAGGACGCTACCACCTGCTACGGCCAGGGGTGTCTCCAGCGCTGTTGCCACCCATCCGGGTGGTGCCCCCAACACCAACAACACCGGCATCACCTCCACAAGCGCGCTGAACGCCGCCAGCGACGTCAGCCCGAGGACGTCGAACGCCGCCTCGACGCCGGATACTGGATCCATACAACGCCGCAGCCGCACCGAACCAACCGTGAGCACGAACGCCGACCGCTAGTAGTAGAACGGTAGTAGTAGACGCTTGTAGCAGTGTGCCCGGGTCGTGTGTATTTGTAGTCTCTGTGTTTTGTGTTTTGTTAGTTTTGCGTTCTAGTATGTGTGTGTCACGTAGGGTGTATTAAATGTGTGTTTGTGTGGGCACACCTGTCGCCTAGTCCATTCTTTCAGTCCGAGTGTTCTCCGCAGAGATCCGTGACAAAGATAAGTGGCAAGCCTGTGCCAGGATTCATTTCCTTGGTTCTTTCTTGCTTTGGCTCGCATATTTCCGATCTCTCGACGGCAGAAAGTATGGATTTGGAAAAAGCGTTAGAGCTGGCACTCAAGATAGGGTTAAGCAAGCAAGAGGCGATGCGTCTCTGTGACGAGGAGAAAGAAGAGGCAAAGAGGCAGAGAGAGGAAAGGGCGCAAGCACGCACAGACGCTCGCAAGGAGCGAGAAGCTAGAGGAGCTCGCGAGGCAGAAGAACAGGAAAAAAGAAGGATAGAACGGGAGAAGGATTTTCTTTTGTGGAAACAGGCGCATGTCGCGGGAGGATCTGAGGAGATCACGGACAGTGATCAGCGTTCCTTGGCGAGTAGAGAGTCTCCTAGACTGGCTAGAGTTTGTCCAAGAAAGCTGATGGCCCATGACAAGAGAGATGATTTGGATGCATATCTGCAACGATTCGAGCGGATAGCTTTGGGGCAAGACTGTGAGCGCAGTAAATGGGCTACGGCATTAGGCATGTGTTTAGTCGGAGAGGCGCTGAATGTGTTTGGAAGGATGCCTGCTGCTGATTCCATGGACTACGAGAAAGTCAAGAAGGCACTCCTCCAAAGATTCAGGCTCACGACAGAGGGTTTTCGTAAGAGATTTCGCACCGCGAAACCTGAGGATTCGGAAACCGCTAAGCAGTTTTCCTGCAGACTATCCAACTATTTTGATAGGTGGCTTGATATCTCAAACACAGAAAAGAGTTTTGAAGGTGTGCGTGACAAGCTGCTCACAGAGCAATCTTTAGCGTGTTGCAGCTCAAAGCTGACGCTATTCCTGAAAGAAAGTTGTGTTCGTTGGAAGAGTTCGCCGACACTGCAGACCAAATCCTCGAGGCTCAAGGGTTAAGAAATTTGAGTAAGGCAAAGGAGGAGACCCAAAAGACCCTAGAGGCAGATGCGGCGAAACCAGGGGCATATGGCGGTGCACCTAAGGCGCCAGTAAGGTGTTTTCTCTGTGGCAAGGTGGGACACCGTGCAGCTGACTGTCGAATTAGTAGCGCTGCCAAAAAGCACAGGTTGTGCGTCAAGGTTGTAAGACAAGGGTCATACTCTGGATGAATGCCGATACAGAACGCAGGACCGAGCTGCATGCGTTGTCGACCCTAGGGTAGAACTTGTCACGCCACCCGAATTTCAACAGCTGAAAGGAAAGCAAACGCCGCTGGAAAATGAGACAGTGAGTGGAACACCCAAGTCGAAAGCAGCAATGCCAGTGGTGGTTGGACAAATAGGGTACCGTCCTATATTGGTGCTTAGAGACAGCGGAGCCAACACAGTTTTGGTTCGGAGAAGCCTGGTGAAGGACGAGGATCTTACAGGGGAAGCGTCGCTCGTCACTCTTGTAGATAGCCCAGTAAGGTACCTTCCTAAAGCAAGGATTCTAGTGTCTACGCCATATTATACTGGGCAGGTAGTGGCAAAGTGCGTAGACCAACCCATCTACGATCTCATCTAGGGAAACATTACGGGTGCAAGAACTGTCGAAGACCCCGATCCCGAGTGGAGTATGCTCGACGCTGAAGAACATCCAAATGAGGAAAGGCCTGCAACAGCTCAGACGGGTCCAGTCAGTTTCTCGTCGGCAGTGGAGACAAGAGCTCAAGCGACAGCCCGAGCAACGCAGCGTCCACTCTCTACTCCTTTTGCGATGTGCTTGAACGTAACACCGGGCGAAATTGCAAATAGATACAAAGAAGACCCGTGCTTGAAAGCCTGCTTCGAAAGAGTCGGAGAAAAGTGAAAAGAAAGAACAGTCGTACGTCATTCGAATATCAGTCGGTAAATGGTCTTCTGCACAGGGAATGCATATTTAGTTCAGGAAGGCGGGTAAAACAGCTCGTGTTACCGGAAGATGCGAGAGACCGTGCTACGCTTAGAACATGATGCCATTATGACCGGACACCAGGGTGTTCAAAAAACGGGGTCTAGGATCACTGAGGATTTTTTCTGGCCAGGTGTCCAGAGTGACGTTAAGCACTTTGTTCGCTCGTGTGACGTGTGCCAGCGCACAGTTTCGAAGGGAAGAGTTGGTCCCGTAGCTCTGTGCAAGGGGCCAGCCATCGACCTAACGATTCAGAGTGGCTATTGGCATTGGATAAAGAATTTGTTCTTCGCACTGATGTACCAGATAGAGCATTAGGAACTGTACTTTTGCAAGAAGAGAATCAAACAGCTGTAGTTATACATGCCAATGTATCTTTTTGATGTTGTTTTGTTGTTGTTGCTATTGTTATGCGATGATACAAGGGAGTGTGTTGTGGACATCCATATGTCTATTAAATACTCTGCACGGACAACGGCAGTGGTGTGTTATTGTTCTGAAAACGCAATATGGTGTGCTGTGGTTGTGGTGTGCGTTTGGTGTGTGCTGGAGATCTGAGGTGTGATGAGTGCAGCGTCCAGAATCGCCACAGAAGATAGTCGGTTGGCTGGATGGCTTGAAGATGAGTATGACGTGAGCAGTTTTTCATGGAAAAACTCTTGAGAGAGGGCTCCCTTGTCACATATATTAAGGAGCATAAAATAAATTTTAAAGGAAAGAGATTTAAAGAAGACGACGTGGATTGAGCGAAGAATAAAGAGGAAGAAGCATTCGGTGAGGTGAAAGGAGATGATTGGTGGAGAAGCATTCGGTGAGGCGTAGAGAGATGATTGGTGGAGAAGAGAAGACGACGACAAGGCTTACGTGGACTAACACTGAGACTATAAAAGGGCGAGTGACAGTGAGGCCCGGGGGGGGGGGGGAACAGCAGAGAAGCTGAGGCTCCGGCGGGTAAGGGACACATCGGCTGGAAGAGAGCGACGCCGGCTACTGCTCCGGTGAGCTCGCGTTGTAGGACTTCGCATCGTGGACTTCCAGCTGTGCCTCAGCCCGTTCCTGGGAGTCAACGGAGGACGCTGCCACCTGCTACGGCCAGGGGTGTCTCCAGCGCTGTTGCCACCCATCCGGGTGGTGCCCCCAACGCCAACAACACCGGCATCACCTCCACAAGCGCGTCGAACACCGCCAGCGACGCCAGCGCAAGGACGTCGAACGCCGCCTCGACGCCAGATACTGGATCCATACAACGCTGCAGGCGCATCGAACCAACCGTGAGCACAAACGCCGACCGCTAATAGTAGAACAATAGTGGTAGACGGTGGTAGCAGTGTGCCCGGGTCGTGTGTATTTATAGTGTTTGTGTTTTGTGTTAGTTTTATTAGTTTTGTGTTGTAGTGTGTTTGTCACGTAGGGTGTATTAAATGTGCGTTTGTGTGGGTACACCTGACGCTTGGTCGATTTCGGTCCGAGTGTTCTCCGGAGAGATCCGTGACAGTTTCTCTTTGTCTTGCACACTGGCAGGCGCATTACAAAATGCGCAACTTCTGGTTAACGCTAACTTTCTCCAGGTTATCTCTAGACAAAAAACGATCACTCTGGACTGTCAACGGGTGCTTTTGTGTGGTTTTGAGTTCAGTTTTGAATATGATAGTGCATGCATCCGAAGAGACAAATAAGCGGTTTGAGTTAGAAAAAGGTTCCCTGGGTTTCTTTCGTTCAGCGTACTTCTCAGAAACGCAAAAGTTGTTTTTAGCCCCGTGGGACAAAAAACTATTCACAAATGTTTGTTTTGTCGTCCATGTTGAGGAGATACTGCAGCCTTTGCCTCAACTTTATTTGAATAAGTGTGCAAAAATTGAGCTCGCAATTTAGAGATATTTATTATAATTTTAAAACAAAACAGTTCATTCATTTGCTTTCAATATCACATTAATTTGCTTGGGTCACATTGAATCCGTGGCGGTTGCGACAAGGCACATAGAAGGAGTATAAACACGGAACTTTTGGGTGTGTGATTTGTCATGTGTACTGACGCGTAAGGTATTATTATACATATATTACGACGTGGCATTCTCCTGCGAGCGCTAAATAATTTATTATCGAATTTATTTCTTGTGTTTTCGGTTCAACAGCCGAACAACGACTGGGACGACAAAGTGTGGTCTTAGGTCACATGAGGCATTAAAATTTCAACATAAACACTGCTTCTATATTCATTTTCATTGCTGCTCTTGAGGAAGGCTGCCTTCAACACTATAGTGAATTAAAACAATGAAGCAGCGTTTATATCAGCCTCTTTCCATGCCTCATGCCATATATAACACCATTTTGACGTCACAGCCATCGATCGGCTGTTTGAAACCGCAACCGTATGACAGAAAAATTCGATTATAAATTATTTAGCGGTCGTAGGCGAACAGCACACGGTGATTAATGCATATAGTGTCTCCTGCATCATTGTCGAGAAGAAAACATGCCACAAAATTACGTGTCGATACCGCTTTAAACTATAATTCAGCCGTTTCGAACAAGTCGAATTTAGTACATTAAATTCCAATTTGTGCAGTTAATGCGGTATGTTTTGTTATTCGTCTATTTCAAACTACCCTGTAAAACGGGTTGCGGGTGTGTTCATACGCTATATCTCACAAAACTCAGTGTTATTCAATCATTTTTGCTTTTGTCCTGTGGCGGCCGTATTTTTGCTCATCATGACTCTATTTGTAGGTTACACGTATCGTGAGGTCATCGGGAAGGAGCTGTACCAGGAATTTCTTTGAAAACAGTGCATCAGTCCTCTTTCAGGAGGAGTGCAACGATTAGTTTCAATATGACTCATCAGATATTTGGTGGAAAGCTCCGTTCAGGACTTTATGGATGCATTAGTCGTGTTACAGAACCTTGCCTGTCTGCGTTGTAAAACATGAATCATCGGCACACAGCAAATTTGAAAGTAAACGATGCTCCCGCAGTCTCTGCCGCCATGCTCTTGGACCCTCCTTTTCCATTACTCCCACGGGCCGCATCTCCTGTTCGCAGTCATTATCATAGGACCGGCATGACTAACTTGCCGCGCCATTAGTTGTGTTTGCCTTTTTATTCAGGATTCATATTAGGCAGCACCAAAATATCTCTCTTATTTTATTGTACAGCTCAACAATGCATGTGACAAAACTTAATAATGATGACAACGAGAAAAGGCACAATGCACTCATCTTGCAACCGACACCCCAAATTATGTTTATTGGCTTTCAAATTTCACAAAAAAGCATAAAACGTTGACAACGTCGCAACTGAAGCTATTCTTTCCCATATGCACCAGTTTTGAATGTCTTTACATATCCGTTGCAATTTGCCTCCTCAGATTCGTACGCTTTATATGTCCGTGGGCCGCACAGTTCCAGCATAATAAAAATACAAGCCTTCGGAGGTTGGCTTAGTAGCTTTCCAGGGATCCACAGGGTACAACCTTGGCTCCCTGCGCATGCAAACCAAAATACAGTAAATTATTTTTGACTGCTAGACTGCACGCACCTTTATTTTCAATATTTATTTCTGACACGGTTTATTCTCCTGTTGGCTCTCAACATTTACAGATTTCTGTGAACTGTACGTTTGTTTCTGAGAAGACCATCAGATTACAGCTATGATTTTGTTTGTATTAAGTGCCGAATTTAGAGTCTAATTATTTCATAGCCAGTCTTTGTCATAGGAAAACTACACTGTTATGCTTGACCAACTTAGGAAAGGCTGCAGCTGCACTGTGCACCATCGGACTTGCAAACTAATACTTATCGGGCTTTACATGCGGAAACGACGCAAAAGAAATATTGTTTGTAAAAAAAACTGTAGCGGCGCCAGTATCGCCCGCGGCGCTCATGACGATGATGAAGCTTGGACGTCGACCTCACTCGCGCAACACAGAACACATTCGGCAACCGGCCTGGGCAGCAGCGTCGACAGTCCGATCCGCCGGCTCACCAGTCGCGGCTACCGGGACCTCCAATAAATGTGCATCACCTTCCACATCTGGTTACTTGGACAACAGCTTCGACGCACTCAACGCCGGCCACACCGGCTCTGCGCTCCTGCCCGTCCTGTGCCTCCACTTGGCCTTGCCGTTGCACATCCGCTGTTCGCGCCCGGCTTTCGGCAGCTTCTCGCCGCCATGTGGGCGCCTCCCATCGTATCGGGTGAGCTCGTACAGCCGCATCAGCGCTCCTTCCTTCCTCGGCTTCCAGGCCTGCCTATGATCTATGCCAAGGACCCTGTTTTGTGGCTGGCGCTGCTGGACTCGTATTTCAGTTTAACCAAGCGTCCAGCCAGCTTCTTCGCCATCAGCACGGCAACCGTGAACACCCACATAGCCTCCTGGGAAACTTGGGTTGCCGCCTCGTGGCACAAACACTTACGCCGACTTCAAAAGGCCTTGACCGCGTACTTAGGCCTGAAGCTAACGCCGCCTCCCGGCGTTTTTTTCCGGCCTCGGAAGCTGCTCCCCTACTAGACTCACCACCCTGACCGCATTCCCTAATCGAGCTGCTTCGGCTAAGCACGCCCATCCACCTGTGAGCTCTCGTCCTAGGGCGCCTCACTGCCAAGCCCCGCTTGCCAACTGCGGCGCCTGCCATTGGACCATAATTTGAAGAGCTCTGTCTGGACCTGGGCTCCCACTCGCCTCCAGTCGCTTGTTCGCCTGCTACCTCATGCCCAACCACAGCGAGCCCAACTGTCCTTCGTGCCGGGAGCCACGCATGCACGCCAGACAAGAGCCTTGTCACGCATAACGCGCCACCTGAACTGCCTGCCGCAGATCCCTGCCCACCAAGCGCCTCCACTAGTAATTTTGCCTCCGCGACAGACGAAGCAGGCACCCATGGTGGTGGCATGCTTGCGACGAATTACAGCCAATAGACTCATCCGTACTCCTTACTTCCAATTCCGACCCCTACGTCACGAACTTGTGCCCTCTGTTCCCAGCAAGCCGTCCCAACGCCACATTGGACTCGCTTTTGCAGACAGCCGGTACACCCTGTCGCCCGCCTCGAACACTTCTTAACAAGGCAGCCCGTGCCCCACGCAGCCGACCTCAAGCCCCGTACCGTTCAACGTCGTTTCGCCGTCACCAGCAGCCGAGGCATCGCCTTCACTTCTGCGACAGGGGCTTCCCCACGCCGTACCTTAGTCCGCACCGGCTGGGTCAGCGCACATCACATATCTCCCGTAAATCACCACGCAGCTGCATTTTCTGTATTGCCATTTCCCTGAAAACTTCAACTCAACGGCCGGCCCTACCATTACGCTTTACGACTGGAGCGCGCACAGCTTGCCTTCAACTCCTGGACGACTTTTCCCGCCTGTTCCCTCTGTCATCATTCTTATGTCTTCGCTACCCTCGCCCTTTGTCCAGCAGCCAGGCTCGGCCCGCCCAAGTTTGCTATCTCCGCCCGGTGGCCGACACGAACTCTGACATGTACTTCACTGGCATACAGAAACTTGTAGATACCATTTTCTTTTCTTTGTCGCGCACCGCGCTAAGGTGGGGATAACCAGTAGCGGCTCTGGTATCGTCATCGGGGCTCATGACGGAGATAAAACTTGGAGCGCCAGCTCGCTCGCCCAGAACGGCCCAGAACGGAACATATTCGTCAACCACCCTGGCCAGCAGCGTCGACCGCCTGCTCCGCCGGCTCACAAGCCATGGCTATCGGGCCTCCTTCAATAAATGTGGGTGCCCAGCAGCCGCAGAGCAACAGGCCACCATTACAAACTGAACCTGGCAACGTTTAACGCTACAACCTCATCCTTATGTGTGGCTGTCGAAGTCCAGGGGAAATTAGCATGAAGTGAGGAAATGTCGCCTCTGTAGCAGAAGGGGGGCAGAAGAGGGAGATCAGAAGCGGGTTCTGTGATGTCCAGGATGCCCTGACTGCAGGCATCAGCGCAACACCCACCCGGATTCTCCTCAACACTACATCCTCACGCGAGATAAACCGCCGGGAAGGTTGGATCCAAGCTGTGGAATTAAAACACGCGTGGATCGGCCGATAAGTTCCTCTTTAGGCATTACGGCGTCTCCTGCGGATAATTTTAGCAGAGGAAGCGGGTATGGCACTTGCAAAGGATGGGACGCACTATCTGCTTCCCTAAGATAGTGCGTATTGCGTCGAGCCCATACAACGCATGGGCATGGACACAATTCCACGATAGAGCACACATCGGCAACAATGCCAGTGGACAAGCTACGCGCCGTAGAGCTCCTACTGACCGTGTTGAGTAAGTATATAGGATAAGACAGTTTGGTGGCGTACAGAGGAGGTCCATTAAAGTGGACAACTCGTCACTACCAAAGACACGTTACACAAGTGCATGCAATTTTGGCAACAAAAATAACGAAGTCATTGAGTTGTACATGTATCTTTCATGAATTCGAACTTTCGGTAGTTGTCATCCCAGCGCATAGTGTGTTTCCAGCGCATCAAGGGTCCGCAGTGATTTCATAATAAAATACCCATTTTTTGATAAGTGTCCTATGCTACAAGCTACAAAAAGATGTCTAATGCAACGGAAATAAAATGAATCAAAGCGGTCTATAACTATTTTTTTTTTGTAAAAACGTGATTATAATTTTTTTTCATTTAAAAGACCATCATTTCTAATGTAACCAACGCGCAATCGCCTATATGAGATCAGATAGCACCTTATGGTGAAACTTTTAGGGCACCTTCTGGTGCACTATTCTCATTTGCAGATAGACATGTTTTTATTTCTTTTAAAAATTATTCAACATAATAAAAAGTTATTCTTGCTCTCTTTTCTTTCCATTAAAGCATTTAACTGTGGTTTTTGCCGAAATAGCACCCGTTCATTTCAGACGGCTGATATTAGTAGAGCATGGTCTCCCATGGCATGAGAGAATACAGAGTGAAAACAGGCATGCTAGTTTCGATTACACGAAAATTGTAGAGAATTAAATGCTTTTTGTTTTTAATAAATCCAGTTTCAAGTATCACGCTCGCTCTTGGCGAAGCTCTCTAGTTTGGCAATATTTACTGAACCAAGGGTTCCTTCACTATGTTCCGAGAGGCAGATGTGTCTTTGGATTCAGCCTTGCGTTTCTATGCCTGGCTTTTGTTTCCCCACTCCTTTTGTGTGACTTCCTTCGCTACCCACTTTGCAAATCAGCTCAACTTAATGGAGTGTGTTGTGGCGGGGGGCAGTCTTACGGTTAGCGCTTTGCCTTCGGGCTTCATAACCTTGCCGGTGATGCTACGTGTTTGTAGTTAAGTTTTAGGACGTCATCAATTGTTTTCATCGTTTAATCCTGAAGTCTTCTAATATATTTATTCAGTACGTAGAAGAACTCATAGCCTAAGAGCTCAAACCTTGTGAAGAGATCACTTTTTACTTTGCTTAAGAGAACTTTTTAGATTTCGGTGAAGGAATTTCCGTGGAAAAGGTAACAAAAAATTCCCCCCAATATTTTTCTGTTCAAACATTTTCTTATGTGGAAATGTGCTGGGTAAGAATGTGCGATGCCGAAAACCATCCAAGTACAACAGCAGTTTACAACTGGAGTAAAAGAAAATAAATTTTTTTTATGTAGCTAACGATGTGCCCTTAGGTCCTTCGATTGTGGCGATGTCATCCTATGTGCACCCGCGAGCAGTTAGCGCTGTGACTGAAAAGCGGAAGCATACCATACATTTTTTTTCTCAGTTTAGGTTAATGAAAAATTACCGCAGTTAACAGAGTCCAGTGAAAGACGGATCATTCGAAAATCTGTGAAGTGAGTACGCCAGCCACAGGCGATATGCTTTGTGCGTGTTCTATAACGAATCCTTTCCCTCAAGGTTAAGAAGTTGGCCAATATGTGCACTTCTTTCACCTGCAGCTCTCCTAAAGTGTGCTAGCGAATGAAGTCTACGCTCGTCTCACTGTCATGAAGCATTATAGCCGAAAAGCAGGAAAGCACTCAACTGATTATGGACACGGGACAGGTACTAACTTACAAAAGGGTTTATTTGTCAGATGACAATTTCTCTCTTCTGTATATGCGTTATAATGCTTCCCGAAAATGTAAAAATACCTAGCCTTCGACAAGTTCTTTTTTAGTCACCCCGTCGCACATCTGTGAATTTACGGCTTCATTAGGGAAGCCTTCTGCAAAAATATTAAGGTGACCTTATTACTGTTAGCCATTGACAATGCGATAGCATTACATCTTTCATGGGTGTTGATGCACACCCCAATGATAAATACTACTCTTGGCTCAAACTGCATCACGTTCTGCGTGATTTGATTCAAGTTCGTGAGATGCCAGTTCCGTCCGGGTTTCTTGCTACTAAACCTGCCACGCGTGCAAACTTGGGCTCGGACGTGCAAGTGCAGGCGTTCTCTTCCTTTTGGACTGGCGTCCACTCAGACAGAGGTAGACGAAGACGACGACATATAAAGACAGTGCTTTTTAACTGCGTTCAGGTGAATAGCCACCCGATTCTTGGCCGATCCCCAATGTGTGGGTATGTGCCATCTTTTGATAGGATAACAACAACAACAACGACTAGCGGTTTAACACCCTGTATATTAGTCTCCAACAATGGCATAGTGGCTTAATGCAGCGGCCAGCGAAACTGATGCGTTCGCTCAGCTGGGGCCTTGAATCTCGCTGACCGCAATGAAATTCTTAAAATACGTATTGCGGGGATCCGCGTTGCCGCTTGCTCGCCTGCGGCATCTTTGTCTCTCTCTTGTGGCCTACCGCTGCTATTTCCCGATCGGCCCGCTGCGAGCGGCAGCGACATACCCAACAAGCGGTAGCGGCAGCACAAGACATACTTTTACAGCTTCATCGCGAGGTTCTCGAACCCATAGAACGTCCACACAATTACAAGATATTCCTAGCACTCGATCTCATGGGTGCGTTTGAAAATGTTAAACACGCGGTCATATTAAAACATTTTAGCGAGACCAACGGCGGTTTACGTACATTCAACTACATGAAACATTTCTTAACAGACGGCTTGGCCTGTATACGCATAAAACAGACCGACTACGGCCCGTTTGAGACGGGAACGCGAGGCACACCACAAGGCGCTGTGTTGTCCTTGCATCTCTTAAATATTGACATGATGCACTTCTCGGCACAGCTGGCGGGCGTCGGTGGTGTTCAGCATGCACTGTACGCCGATGACATGACTATCTGGGCTACTACGAGAAACATAGGAATGGTTTATGGTTTATGGGAGTTTATATCCAAAAGCGACTCAGGCTATGAGGGACGCCGTAGTGAAGGTCTCCGGCAATTTCGACCACCTGGGGTTCTTTAACGTGCACTGACATCGCACAGTACACGGACCTCTAGAATTTCGCCTCCATCGAAATTCGACCGCCGCGACCGGGATCGAACCCACGTCTTTCGGGTCAGCAGCCGAGCGCCATAACCACTCAGCCACCGCGGTGGCTGAGAAGAAACATAGGAGAGATGGAGGAATGCCTGCAAGCAGCGGCGAGCACAGTAGAACACTATGCTACGTACTGCGGCCTCCAGTGCTCCCCGTCCAAGTCTGAACTTTTGCATATTCTACATTCTCCGAAACGCAAAATTTCCATTCAGCTCTCTCTCGCCAGCGGCCCCATCCGTGAAGCGCAGGAGCTGAGAATACTCGGCCTCTTCATTATTGAGCTTCGCAAGGTAGACGCTACCCTTGCCAACCTCCACAAAGCCGGCGACCAGGTGGGCCGAATGGTTCGCCGTGTTTCCAACAAGCGAGGAGGGTTGCGAAGTAAGGATGCGGTGCGGCTCGCCCATGCCTTCGTAAGTAGTCGAGTACTGTACTCGACTCCTTACCTGCGATTACGCAAACATGACGAAGATTGCTTGGAGGTTCTACTCCAAAAAATGTTCAAGAGAGCCCTCGACCTCTCGATCTTCACTTCCAACGCGCGACTGCTCGCGTTGGGGATGGTGAAAATCTATCGGGAACTTCGCGAGGCGCATCTCGTTAACCAGTACATGCATCTCGCTCAGACCGTGTCCGGTCGCCGCCTCTTATACCAGTTACATATCATACATGACCACCATACGATAGAGCGGGTTCCAGTGCTCGAACTGTGGAGACGCACACTCTACGTTCGACCCCTTCCGACTACGATGAACTAGGAGGACCATACTGGCCGGCGCCAGGCGCGGGCGGATGCCCTGCACCTCCACTATGGCTCAAAGAAATACTTCTACGTCGACATTGTAGGCCTCTACCTCTCAAGGGGGGAATGGTAGACGGCTACAGTCATACACGAGGGAAAACAGGGGGACAGCCTCTAGTTCAGAGCACCCAGCTCAATTCATGCGGAGGAGGTAGCGATCGTCCTCGCAGTCTCCCATCCCGACTCTAAATTCATCCTCACAGACTCTCGCGGAGCCTGTCGGAACTGTGAGTTCGGTTGGATAACTCCGCTTGCTCACCATATTCTTCACCAGAGTACTCGCGACTGCGATCCAACTCATTGCTGAATCATATGGGTCGCCGGCCACTAAGGCATGCCAGGTAGCGAAACCGCCTATGAGGCAGCCCGCGCACTTACCAGGCACCAGGCGTTTCTTGGGCGGACCTTGACCCAGATCACAGCCCTCTTCTTTCTTTTATAGATATTACAGAGCACTATCGTGCCGAACACCGGCCCAACCCGGTTCCTATGAAAGGACTCGGTAAAGCTAGCGAACGAACTCTCCTTAGGCTCTTTACAAACACCCTGCTGTCTCCGGTGGTTCTCTAGCACTTTGACTCTTCTTTTGACGGCCGCTGCTCATTCTGTTGGGAGGTGGCCGACACCTTTCAATGGGTTTGGGCATGCGAGCCGTCTCCTTCTCTCCATCCGATCACCCCTTCCCTTACGCGAGAGGACTGGGAGGCGGCTCTGCTCGGCTTCCAGGAACTGTCGGCCCAACAGGCCTTGGTTCGGCGGACCTGCGCAGCGGTCAGGACCAACGGGGTCCCAGAATAAGGAACTCCGCCTTCTATTGTAAGGGGCGAGACCCACTAGGGGCCTCTTCCCGAGCACCTCTTTGTACATATAGTATAATAAATGCTTTTCACCACCACCACCACCGCGTCATCGTGTTGGCAGCCTTCTTTCACCCCTGAACTCATCGGCGGCCACGCGGGCCGTGCGCGCAGCGGGCAGCAGAGTTGAAAGTGTGACGCCGAATCAGCGGACGGAGGCGACGAAGCCTCCGCGGCCCGGGTCACCAGAACTGTTTCCCGTGCCTTCTGCATGCCGCTGCCTGCCTGCTGAGGCGATGGTAATTGCACGCGGCCGAGAGAGGCCGTCCGAATTCGGGGCACCCCCATAAACGGCTCTGCCAGCCGGCTATTCCCCGGTGGTGTTGTTCTTCGCGACCACAGCTGTAGTTCGAGCTAGCGAAGTGGTGTTGGGCCTGAGTGCGAGGTCCAAACAGCACTAGAAACCTTACAGTATTTGCTATTTATTTCTTGTCTGCGACATATACCAACGCCGTTGATTTTTTTCTATTGTGGTTTTAATGATCTCGCTGTGAAAAAGGCACAGGAAGCTGAGAAACAAGCAAAAGTGGAGGCGGTATTGGTCGAATACAGAAAACCAGATACATATTACATGTGTGTTTAGTTTTGCAGCGACCATTGACAGGGAGGGAGACTTGCGATTAACGGCACCCGTGCGTGGTTGGTCTTGTTTGTGTAGTGATGGTAATGACCACGTACTAATTGCCTCAGGAGTAGCGTGTACTACACCTGTCCGCAGAGCATGATGGCAGAGCGTGTCATCATAGCGTGTCCGACCAAAAAGAACCATTAGAAAAACATTCTCTGGTGTTCTGGTTCAAACTCGGGCCGTCTGTGTGCCAGGCAGGCACGCAACACATACGCCACAAAGCGTCGTTAGTTGAAGCGTGTTACAGGGGCACGAAGTAAATGCGTTGCAAAGTTTACGACTGTAAAGTGTGTTGGGAATGTGCACTGGTGTCAGACACCGATAACTTGAAAAAAAAAGTTGCAAGGATAACTTGATAAGTGTCATACCACGGACAGTTGAGCGAGTTGGTACATCATTTTAAAACAATGAATTGCAAGAAGTGGCCCACGTAATCCAAGGGTCACGTGATGAGTGTCGCGTGGCAACAATGACTTGCACAAAAAGTAGGCGACGTTCAACCGCAAATCTTTTCGGATGTCTGCAAAGCAGCTGACTGGAGTACTCTACAATTTTTTGTTTAGTACCCTCAAAACGCGTCTCCGAAAGACATAGAGGGCAGTTTCGTCTCTTTTATTGATATCATTCGCAAGTTTATAGTTTTATTTACTAAGACTACAATTATACAAATAAACAAAGCAAGCTAGGATACCACTGAAAGAGTTTGACTTACCTTTTTTCCAAGCAGTACGCATCTGTCGCTTGCGTATAGCACGCCTTCTTCGTGAGGGTTACCTGGTTCTGTATTTAAATAAAATAAAAGTCAAATGTTACCTTACACCGCACTAACATACTATATTTTCTCCCAAATCTGACTAGTTTTCTTTCATCAATATCTCCTTCATCTAATAATATCATAATTATTCTGAGTGCACCGGCTCTGCAAAAACTAACCAGGCAGCATAGTTTGCATCTCAGACGTCTAGTCAAAGCATTACAGTGCCCTCCCCCCCCTCCAGATGAAAAGGTAATTATTTTGGAATGTAATTGAAGATAATTAGGATTATATATATATATATATATATATATATATATATATATATATATATATATATATATATATATATACATATATATATATATATATATACATAAATACACACATACATACATACATACACACATACATACATACATACATACATACATACATACATACATACATACATACATACATACATACATACATACATACATACATACATACATACATACATACATACATACATACATACATACATACATACATACATACATACATACGCGAGGGCGGATTACTGTGCGATAGCCCTCTAACGCTAGCTATGGCATCAAGACTGCCAGACAGTTTCCGCCCTCGCCGTTTGATGACCTTCCACCTCAGACTCGCGCTAATACAGGGCATGCTACTCCGCCGCTATGGACGAGGGTGGCGCTGGTGAACACTGTCAAGGTTCGCTTGCACGCAATAAACATAAATACCCACGAGAGCAGCAGATTGGACAGCCGTCGCCGTAGCTCAGTTGGTAGAGCACTGGATGCGGTATTCGGAGGCCGTGGGTTCGGATCCCATCGGCGGCATGGCTGTTTTTTCTTCTGTTTATGAGTAGTGTTCTTTTGAGCAACAGATTAATTGAAGTATTATTCGCCCACTGATCAGCACTACTAATTCAAAAAATCGAAACATAACTCTATGCACCTTGATTTCGGTGACGGTTGGCTTCATTCATAAGTTTTTCAAACGAGCCCCTCATTTCTTTACCTTGTCTGCTAATAGCTTAACGAGGGTCTCTGTTCTGGCAGTCTTGATGCAATAGGTAGCATAAGAGGGCTGTCGCACAGTTTTCACTACAGATACATAACATGTTTATCCTTTATTTCTTTCATTGGATATCGTTGCTATGAAGGAAGATCTGCACAGATTACTGAACAAGCGCTTTATTCTTACATATATCGTCACTGTGTCAAGTTCGTGCACATTGTAACTGAAGGATAATTTGAACGCCACCATTTTTAGCTGCGCCCTCTGCCTAAACCCTCCTTCTCCATTTACCTCCTATTTTCTGCACTCTCGGTCCGCTGTATTACGTAAATCACAGTGAAATAGAAGAAAAAACTGACCATTATGCTGCACTGGATTCTCTAACCTTAAACGTAGTCACACGAGAGAAAAATGCCAAACGCTTCGAGCTGCATTTAAACCAGTGCTGACAGCAACATAGTCACTTCTTCTACAGACGCCTCAGTCATTCGCTCCTCACCTCAAGAAGCTTTACCGCAGCGCTAACGAAGCACAAGTAAACGTAGACAGGAACGGCACATCCATAATTTCAGTCTAATATCGATTACCACACCGTTTCACATGGCACTTTCTGCTATTCGTATATGTTTCATTAAGTGTAAGAAGGCCAAAGATGATACGAAATTAATATACCCTGCCATCGGGCTAGACTGCTAGATACCTAGTCTTTTTAGCGATGAGCCGTAGATGTTCTCCAGTTGTTGCGGCATGTTCTGAATAAGAATATTGGCGTAATCGTGGATGGATTCGTGCTCTTAAGCACTGTCTCTCGGCAGGTAAGCTAATATAAGCCTATTTCCTGCATCCACGTCTTTAGAGATGATATATTATGTGTTTTGGAAAGTAATATCTTATCATTTACCGGTATCCTCGTTTCCTTTTACATGTGGCAATAGATTGTCTCCTTTGTGTGCGTGATGGAGAGATGGAAAACACGCCATTTAATAGACCTCTGCTACGTTTATACGGTATACTGAAAAAGTATAAAACTGTAAATTTTGATTTCGGAAATAAAAGATAACAGAACTTCTATTACCAAGCCTTCAGTTACCTAGCATAAAAAACGGGCCATGGCCTGCACCCATTTGTGAAGACTGGTTGGTAACCGACCGGCAGCGGGAGTCAATCACTTTAGCATGCACGTTTGTCGGTATAACTGCAAATTTTTTACACTTCCCCAATGCAGAGAGGATCGGTTCTATCACATACAACCAAAAACTTTCTTTACGCATGTCGTATGTACAGGTGCCGCAAGGGTACCCATCCGTTTTCCGAACAACAAAGAAAAATATCGCCTCCTCTAGTCGTGGTCATGAACATTATGAGACAAACCCGTTAAAACGTGGTTGAATTTTCGACTGTAATTGTGTGTGGATAACATATAGAAACTAAGAATCTAAAACGAGCACCTTTGAATCATCACGGTACGGAAGTACTGTTATTGTTAGGGTGAAAAATGCGCGCAAACACTAGGCAATACACGAGGAAGAGACAAGCCCAAGGGTAGGCGCCTAGTGTTTTTTAGTGTTTGCGTCCATTGTTCAGCATAAGAATATCAAAGAGCAATTAGCCTCAATTGAAGTTTTAAAGAAGTACTGTGAACCGAAACACACAATAACAAGAAGCAAATCACCTTAGACAAAAAAGTAGTTTTTTTTCATTTCATGCTGTGGCCGCGTTACCACTCGTGTTCTTTAGAAGGCACGTGCCTCAACTTGGTTTTGCATTTTTTTGTTAGAGGCGTATTTACGACCACTCTTCCTGTTCAAAACGCTACAGCAATTGCGATATTTGAGCCTTATGTTCGCCAGCTAATACAAGGCGCACAGCTGACTGCCATTTTTCCATGTTTTTCCAGACCACGCTATGTTCTGTCGCAGTCCGAACACCACCAGTGGTAAGCTGGCTGAGGTTAGAACAGGCGGAGCGAAGCCGTGGTTTAAGAGCAATGATCAACGCACGACAATGACTGCACCACACGGGAAGTTGTTAGGAACGAGAGGGAACTGACAACAGTGACATTTTTGCCGTAGTTATAAACCTCTTTTTTCACTACGCGGGCATTAGAGTTCGGCCCTTCATGTTTTCTATGCTGTATTCCTTGCATACAGGCTGCCGTCAACGCAGTACTTCAGAAACAACCTCGTAGGGGAGAAACGATTCACGCAGTGCAATCTGCGAACAACATGGGTCAATAACGGTTGAGCGCTATGAATATGGTGACCACCGGTATGTTAAACGGTTAACAGTACCGTATTCTTGATCGCCACGTAAGAGAAAAAAAGGACCTCAATAATTTATCAATGAAACGTGTGCATATTGTCTCAGCATCATCGCTGAATGGTCTCTGGAATTCTAATCTGGAATGCTCATCTGATCTTTGCTTGAGGCTCATCTCTCTACTCCGTTTTACCTGAGCCACAGTTGTTGAAATGTAGACTGTTTGCTACACCTAAACGGTATCGGAAGCTGAGTTGGAACTTGACGTTCAATGATAAAGCGATAATTTAAAATTTATGGATTGCGAAGAAACGTATCTGGAATTTGCAATCTGAAGTGTGATTAAATCGAAGGTACCAACGTGTAAGAGTGTAATGGCAAGTGCATTTTTATTTGCGAATAGGTACGCCTCGCATATTGGGAGGGAAAATTTCGTGGATACCTAGGCCTGCAGAAATTTTCCGACACTTCGTTTCCATTTTTGTTGTCCGAAGTGCGACGTTGTGCTCGCACTTATAGGAATATTACACATTGGACTGTGAGCTTAGCCAAATGATAGAGGCATCGAATGTCAGCGGTTGCCCACAACCCTTTTCCAGCGTGGGATGAGTGTTTTCGAGACTTGCTTTAGAAGCTTTGTAGACAGATTTTTGAGTCCATGCGCATCACCGTTGTCTAGCTGCTGTGCCGCTAATGCCAACAAACAGTATTGCTCCGTCGAAGGCTCATAGAAACCACACACGAATTCTGCTTAGAAGCGGTGTGCGAAGCTGCGTGCTTTTCCGAGACAAAAAGTGGGGAAGGGGCTGAGCGTGGTCGCGAGCACACCACTATGAGCCTGAAAATATGTTGACCTCACTGTTTAGAGGCAAACGATGGGCTTATTGGCAACGGTCCCTTTAGGCTCGGAACCAGGAAAGGTGACTAAGTGCGCGCTCTGCTCGAACAGAGGCGGGTGAAAGCAGCAGCCCATGCAGCAGAGGCACTCGAGGGCACTTGGGCAATGCATTTCTTAGTAACGGCTTCGCTTGGGTATGTGTAAGTGATTAATTTCTTTATTTCTAGTCTTGCATATTCCCAGTCTTCTTTTATTGTCGCTGCAAGTACGTGACATCGTGATAAGAGAGCACCAAGTCTAAGTGCATTCTGATAATACCTAGTGCCAGTGCGCATTGGGGCAATTATTTGCCTTTTAGTATTTACTGCGGTAAAATTTATAACAGGTTTGTGGTAAGAATTCAAGCTGTTTACTCTTGTGCCAAAAAATAGTGGGCACACAACAATCTCTAAAATAAGCCTCAATCTTCTCCTATCTAGGTATAACTGCAGCTCACCGTCAAGAAAGCAAAGTTAGCGCGACTGCCACTGAAAACGTACGTTCAAATGACTTTGAATGTCGTCCAGCTAAACGCTGACGGATTGGGCTCTAAACGTCTATTTCGTCAGAAGGCAAAATGCAGATGATCTGTGATAGGTGGCTCTCTGTTACCGGCTGGCGGCGACCGGAGTAGCCGATTCAATGGCCCGGGTTTGTACGCCGATGTCTCAGCTGATCAACACGGCCTAGCATTGCTCCAGAGCAGGAACTTTTAGTAGAGATTCCGGTGGTGGTTCATCTTTATAGTTAGGCAGTATGTGAGAGTAGGTGAATCTTTTGCCATATAGTGTACATTCCGAGTCATAATCACCGGGATAGAATTTTGATAGTAAGTAACGTGTCATTAACGATCGCGTCTGGAGTCGCCTCCAGGTGGTCTCCTGCTCCTTATGTAAGGTTTTGTCTGGAGAAGAAAAGATCCTCCTCTCCAGTTTAAAATAATTAGTAATGTCGTGTTATGATTCTAGACCGTCATTCGATAAACTCGCCGTAACTGCCGCGTCCCCTGTTCGGCTGACGAATACTCGAGTTTTGATGTAATCTGCTTCGTTACCAGGATTTCCCGAGTGAGCCTGGGAACCATATCAACTCAGTAATTCTGTCTCAGTGTTTAGTTTGACTTAATGTTCATTGCTGCCTAGAAATTCTTCCCCTCACATAATTGCGTGTGACGATTTAGAGTCGCTCAGTATACTATCAGCGTTGGTGTTAATGATAGGAAGGGCGATAGCCGCTTCTTCTGCTGTTTCTGATGATCTCGTTCTGGAAGTGGCGCAGATTATTGGTTTGCTTTGTGTGTCCATCGCCACTTGTTTCTGTGGGCATTCTGCAGTATCATAATTTGCTGCTTGTTCATGTTGGCTGTACATTCTGTGTATGCCTTTTGACCTAGCTATCCTGCTCCCCTCGTGGTGAGCAGGATGCATATTCTACGGTAGTGGCGTGGCTAGTATTGCTTGAGCGATGCCTTTAAGTAGTTGCGGCTTGGTAACTAGTGGTGGCAGGTCAATGCCTACAGATGATCAAGTATGGCCCTTCCTGCTTTGATGCGGGAAAGCCGGCATAGTTGCATTGTGAAGTGTGCTTCCTTAAGCTCGTCTAGAGTGTTGAGTACGCCTGGGCTCAGCAGTCTTTCAGTGGAGGTACTGTTCTTTAGCCCTAATGCCTCGTTGTATGCGTGTCTAATTGTAGCCTCCACTTTGTCTTTTTCAGTGCTGCCTAACTTTAGGTATAGAAGAGCCAAGACAAGCCTGCTCAGTAGAAATGCTGGTAGTATTCCGCAGAGTTCTTTCTCCTTCACTCCGGTCCTTTTTCCGGAAATTTATCGGATTAGTATTACGGTCATGTTGACAGTTGTCTTCAGTCTTTCTAATGTCTCCTTGTTCTTCGTGTTTGACTGAAAGAAGAGTCCCAAGATTCTTATAGTTTGAACTTCTTTTACAGGGTGCCCTTACACCCATATATTAAGTGGAAACGGAGGTTTATAATTCTTGGCTGGGCCACCTCTTGGTGTTTCGATGATTACAAATAATTTGGCCTTGGAGGGCTAGCAGGTTAGTCCTGCTTTATCCCCTAGCTCTTGTATTATGTCTACAGCTTGTTGCAGGGTATCCTCTATCGGACCATCGCTGCCAGTTGTGCTCCATAAAGTAATATGACCCGCATAGAATCTGTGTTGTAGCCCCGGGAGGGTGCTAATTTATGAGAAATTTTGATTAATGATAGGTTGAAATGGAAGGGCGGCAGGACGGAGCCGTGAAGCGTTCCTTTGCATCCCAGTCATATAGGATGTGATTTTGTTTCTCCCGCTGCTACCTCAGCCGTTCTGTTACACCAAAACAACCTTATGTAATTGAACGTTCTTTCTCCTGGCTTAATATTTGTGAGATTCATTAAAATAGCATCGCGCGAGACGTTATCGAAGCCTTGTTTAAATACAAGCTTAATATGACTTTACTTCCTCTGCCACGTTCCAGGTCTATTACGTTTGCCTTGAGTTCAGCACGCCATCTTGGGTGGAAAGATTAGCTCTGAAGCCGAGCATAGAGTTTTTGGAACTAAATAATTGTCCTCGGCGTATTCTTTTAGGTGGTAGAGAACTACATGCTCTATTAATTTTCCTAAGCAGGATGTCAAAGAAATCGGGCGCAGATTCGGTGCACACGCCTTGCCTGCCTTTGGAATAAATGTTCTCTTTGCATATTTCTATTCTAATGGATTGGATTCTTCTTTACAACACTTTTTCATGTAATCAGTGAAAGCTCTTACTAACTCGCGTCCAAGTTCTTGAGAGCTTTGTTAGTAGCACCGTCGGTCCCGTCTGCCGACCTGATGCTGTTTTTAGGTAACCTATGGCGCTTTGAAATTTGTCGCTTTTCATCTCAAAAACGCTCTACCGTAAGAGTTTACTCTTTTTATAGTGACAATAACGCATTTTAAAAATTCTATTCATTCTCTCTTGTTCAAATTGCGTAGAACAACCTGATGAATAAAGGTTATTTAGGGACGCCTGTGGTGACGTCTATAGAAGACGTCAGATCACAATTTAAAAAGCGGAACAGGAAGTTTTCGAAAAAGTAGAAGCATAAGATAGTGAGGTGCTTCTTGCGCGCGAAACATAATCTCTACTTATCGTACGTTGGAAGCTAAAGGTTGGTCAAAAGTTTTGAGGCCAGGGGGTTTAATTTAAAGAGGCATATCATGCAACTTAGGAAAGCAATAAAGGTGTCATTGTTCTCACAGGGGAGAAGGCAATGATATTTCTCCTTTCCACTATAGATATTGGGGCTTCGAGGGTTGCGTAAGTGCCCGACTATAGCTCTCAAGAGCAGGCCTCGTGGCGTGGGTACATTCAAAATTCAGTATAATGTCTCGTCATCTCTGGTTTCCGCGGGTGGGTAGGCAAAATAGGTCAACAAAGACAGCAAAGAATCGCGAGATGCGCGTGGCGTTAGAAAAAACATAACCGACAACGATAACTCTGTTTGGTGCTGCTTGCGCATGCAAAAGCGGTCGCTGAGGGGCCTACATTTCTTCGTTATTGGTAGCTTATTAACCGAACAGTTTATTCCCGGTTAATATTACTGAAGAATTGGAAGGGTGTAGTTCCTTATGCCTCGTCGCTCGGCGCAAGTAAAGGGTAGTCGTCGATACTAGCGTGGCAGAGCGAGGAAGAAATAGACAAAAAAAACCTAATGGCCCTCATGTTAGAAGGCAGAGGCCTATTTCTAACCCAGGCGAAGTTCCCACGTCATACATCTCCGTCCAAGTTATGTGTTTTTCATGTAGTGAATCTTGAATTTTCACATGAATTGTATTCTGTGCTTCGTTTAGCGCCCAAATCTCAATATGGGCTATGAGAGGGCGCAGTGGAAGGCTGTGGATCGAATTGTAGATTCTCGCAGTTTTTACAGGGCTTGGAGATCGCCACCCACGCATGCGTTTTTCTATTTCGCGGGCATTGAAATGCGGTCGAATCAAGAGTCGAAGGCCATTGACACTAAGCCATCGAAGCTAGTTTCTATCCTGCAAGTAAAGTCATTGATGAAAGTGCGCAATATATCTGCTGGAATAAACACATTCATTTATTCTGTTATCTTACTAAACCTTTTCAACACCATCGCTCATTTGAAAGTTTTTCCTTCATCACTGCGTCTTAAAATTCAGCCGCCTGTTTTCCACATATTGCCGAATGTCTCTCAAAAGCAAACGTCCAAGCGTAGAGACATCCAGGATGTTTGCTGCAAACAGTACATCTGTGCCATTCTCGATGCTAGCTCGCCATCTGGTGATGCTAATTTATCACAATCTACAACACCTAAATCTAGCGATGCAATCAACTGCAGCGATGACCTAGAGTTCTGAGCATCCGCCTAGTATGCGGCAGGTGCGAGGTTAGATCCCGATTCCCAACGGGTACCCACCTGTGATACAATGGGTACAAGCTTTTTGTTGGCCGAGTGCAGGACTTATCTAGGTGCAAATGCTTGGCGCGTCGGGCTTTTACTCCTACTCGACTTGAGCAAAATAACTGGTTCAACGGCTATTTTTGTCCGCAGGTGTCCTTGTTCACAAAAAGCCATAATCATGATTAAGGTTACCTTCATCAAAAATTTTAGGTTCAGCTATATTCTCCATGTGTCAAACCTTTAAAGCATCCGCAATCCAGGTTAAAAATAAACAGTTCAGTTGAAGATAACCCTTTAAGTCACGTTTTCTTCATTTTCAAATTCCTAAAAGAAGAGGAAATAAGGAAAATTATTTGTACGTACCTGAGGTATACAGAGAGCGTGGTTTTATATTCAAAGCAGTTCCAGGTTGATTCATTTCTTTACCGTGGTCCTCTGACAGCACTTCTGGGGGAAAAGTAGCATCTACTGCAGAGAACAATCGAGATATTTGATTATTCAGTAGCACGGCTGACGAGAAAATAACAGGCTTGAGGAAAGAAACGATTGGTACGTTTCTCTACTGCGTTTCTTGTTTTCAAAAGATAAAAGTGTCTCCGTTCATATTTTGAAGCGAAAAGCTTCACTAGGCTCGTCAACACCGGGCTTCGCGTGAGCCACACTACAGATTTGCCACAGCAGCGCATGCGCGAAACCGAGTGACGCCACGCGGAGCGAAGGTGGTCGCTGCTGCCGCAGCCGTCGTAGCCACCGCGCGAGAGACGCAACAATGACAAACGAAGCGAGGAAGAGACAACGTGCTCAAGAGACGCCAGAAAAACGCGCTGCACTACTCGAGAAGCGTCGTAACGAAGATTCGGCTAGAAGTCGTGCCACGTCCCGAAGTGACTCTTCAACTGCGGAAGAGACCGGTTTGAGTTCTCGAGAGCGTCGGAATCAGACGCTGTGTAGACGACGTCCCGGAAACGAAGCTTTCGCAACTAGGGTTAACCAGAGCTAAACCACAGGCAATTTTTGTGATGAAAAATTTTGTCTGAAACTTTAGCTAAAGTACGCGTTAATCAATCAAAACACCCCTAATTAATATATGTAACCCTTCCACCGGAGGTATGCTCAAATTTAATTTATGTCCTCTTTTCCCATCTGTCAGGTGCGGGGTATGGCGGGAGTATTCTGTGGAGAGGACGTCTCTCGCATCCCCAGAGAATTTGGTCACAATCTGCGTTAAGGTTTTTGTCACAAATTTGGCAAATAGGAGTAACCTCGCCTTTTGTACTTCAGGCCAATTGATACAGGCTCATAAGACTGTTTCTCTCAGCTCATCTAAGAGCCGTGGCTTGTGCTCTGGTAAGAACTCGGTGCGGTCGTGGGTGAAGTCGTTTGTGTTCTCCATAAATATTTCTAATCGCATTGTATGTGGTTGGTGGTTCCGCCCGCGGCTCATTTGTGCAGGCGGGCCGGTGTGTTATCTTTTAGGCATATTCGTCCGCCTTCTCGTTTCCTGAGGAGCTGGAGTGGGCTGACACCCATTCAAAGTTGATGGTGGATGGGGGTTTGTAATTTTTCAATTGGGACGCGGTAAGTTTGCCGCTTGTGCCCTTCTGGTACCCGATGATCGCGTATTTTGAGTCACTAATGACGGTCTTCGTGCGGCGATCCCTAATCGCCCGTGCTATGGCTGCCTCCTCTGCGTCCTTGATGGAGAGAGCAAATGTGTCCACACTGATAATTTTGAACTGAGGCGTAATCACACAGATCGTCTACCTGCCAGGGCTTTGCATGGCAGCGTCCACATGGACGGCACAGAAGTCGTCCGCATACCGTCTCTGTTTGGCCTCCGCACCGGCAATTCCTTTCTTATCATGTCATCCCGTAGCATGTTCTTGGCAAAAGGTTAGAGCTTGAGCTAGAGGTGAGCGCCTTCGGCAAGGACTGTGCCGCGTTGCCGTGTCAACGGGGCCAAGGCCAAGCTCACCTAGGAAGTATCGCCATGCGTCCGTTCCCGACAGCTGTTCTCTCTTCGCGGTTTTCTGTGCCACAGTTAGCTTATAGAGGGTATTAAGCACCCCAAGTTCTAGTAGCTTGTTTTTGCTGGCAAAATTTCTTTATACCCATTGCCGGCATGTAAGCACCATGAATGACGTTATGAGTTGGCTCCTTTCCCTTTTGCCGCACAAAATAATACGGAAATGAGTGCATGGTTTTGCTTAGCATTTGGTGGAACCTATTCTATTCGTGGACATGGCTGACGGTGAAAACTAAAGTAGTACGTATCGTACACGGTGGTTGGCACAGTAAATAGGCGTGTCCACTGATATAGGGCTGGAAATCCTGCTCACCGTCGGAGTACGGGGCATGAGATCCCACCTTCGCCAGCTGTCACGGCTTTGGTGATGAGAAATAGACGAGACCACTTGACAGTTCGTCCTTTATAAGGGGAGCCGGCGAATTGCATTCATTCAGGTCCATCACGATAAAAGTCAACGCATTCTAGACTAAGCGCCATTTTGCTATATTTCGATCAAATGCAAATACGTATGAACATGTCCCGTTCGAACTAATAATATCTGCAATCGCTGTATCACATACTTTGACTCGTATTCGCGATCCCACAGAGTTATTTGAGTCAGATGCCTGTTCTATAGGCGCTCTTTAGTTATTGTAATGCCACCGCTGACGATATAAAATGCGGCGCCGCTATAAGCCCTTCATTTGAAGAAAATACTCTTTCGTTTAGTGCGAGCATGCCTGGCGCTTCTATTAGAGCCTGGTTTCATAGGGGTAATTATTGCTTCTCTTGTCTTCCTTCTTACGCTACGTGCAATGCTTGCACGCATCGACAGAACTTCCCTGATTGCGTTAAACGCTATTCTGCGCCGCTCTGCGCCCATTTCTGCTTCCCCTCCGGCCCTCCATAATGCATGATGTATTTTGAGAATCCTGATCCTCATCAATAGCGTCTTGCAATCAACGGTGGAAACACTGCTGACCTTTTCACCTGCTCTGTGTTCAGGGAGGTCAGGTGCGACCGCACAGTGCCATCTGCGGCACTGCTGGATCAAGATAAATAAGAGGACCACCCGCAAGAGAAAAAGAAAGTAACCTTGTCCTCCCTCTATTCTTTACGCGCGTTGTTTCCTATTGCTTCTGATAGTCTCTTACGCTCAACAGAAACAGCAAAACCACACTTCTGTTGCCGTCTGATTAGCTAGATTTTCTTTTGTATACAAAAACTTGTTATATAAAGGTTGATCTTTATAAGATTTTGGTGCTGCTAAACTTCCAGTAATTCTCCTTTAGGTGATTGCCTATCTGGCGCTGTCTAGAGATGCCTCGAGAAGGCTCGCAGTGCAATCGCACACTTCGGCATTTCTTTGGTTTTGTAACTTGTCAGGAAGTGGTATTTCTTTAGCGCGCATTTGTAATCTTGGATGAGCACTTCGAAGAAGCTCTTGCCACCTTTTTATAGCAACAGCATTATAGGGCTCATAGAGACGAAAGTCAGGCGTTTTCGTTGTCCACGACAGACAGCCCTAAAACCCACGTGACCTCATCACGTTATCGGCATGGCCCACATCACAAGGAAAGAGGAAAAAAATAGAACTTCTCCAGGAGTAGGTTTCGAACCCAGGCCGGCTCGAAGAGATAAGCTTCGCTGGCCACTTCATAGAGCACTGAGCCATCACCACAGATTTTTTCTTTATTGCATGGAAAAATTTCCACAAAAGGATATCTGGATACGTTCATGCCACAAAAATCCAGGTTGCGTAATACGAGCCCTCCATAGTCCCTCATATTCCCTCCTTCTCAAACAAACAAATTATGGGAGCGATACACATGCATCAAGATAGGGGAGCCAGATAGGCGGCTAACATGGCACAACATCATCGCAGCACGACACCTCGCGCGCTAAGCTGCTAGTTTGTCGCTCTATGTTTGGGTATCATCATCTACCAAGATCTATCATTATGCCAACAAGAAACTAGCCTGCTTCTAGGGAACGAGACCAGCCCTTATTTGTTTCAGGTATAGAATGTCGATTATTGTTTGCGCCAATGAGTGGTTAGAAAACACTTTCAGTTAACCTTACAAAGGTCTGTGCCTGTGCGTATGGCACATATGAAACTAATTTTATGAACCTGTGCAAGCGGTGTCGGTGAGGGCGTCGCATTGTCGGCAAAACAGTGGATTCTTATACGGCATAGAACATATTAACTTATATTCGAGGCTCGTATGTGACATCAATGTTTTTCAATATGTCGGCGATGTGTACGAAGGAATTTTGAAACAATTCTTACCATTATCGCCGACTTCAAGTGCTTTAAGAATTGGCTGCTCACCAGATTTGATTTCAGTCTTTATAAGAAAGTTTTTTCTCCTGCCGAAAAGCATTTCGATTAGTGCCATGCCGAAGCAAAAACACAAGAAAGGTTTTACACTGTTAATAACCAACCCCGTTAGAGGTTGTCGGGTAAAATTTCCTAATACATATCCTCCATTGCTCTACCCCTGCACTACGAAAGTTGCCCACATTAACAATGTAATGCCTGCTCTACTAGCTGCCACTACTAATAACTGAATAAGGAAATAGTTCGCAGACTTTTAGAAAGCGGGAGTTTTATATGGCACGCAGTGTTAATAATTGGTGCTTGGAATATTTTGAGAGATGTGGATTCGTCATTCCCTTTGACGTAGAAATAAGGGCCGCAAAATAATCTCAAGCCAATAAGTGGTATGGGCTTAGAAATCAAAGCGCTTTTTTAAAAGAAATCATTGTCTATACCAAACACAGCTGGAGATATTGGAAGGGCCCGCTTGCGAAACAAAACAGGTGAAGTATCAGGATTACAAACTCATTTATAGTATCAGATGTTACTCAGAAAAATAAGCATCTGCATACTCCTGTCACACCTTATCATTGTAAAAAGAGTAACATCGAAATTCGATATACTCTATGTGCCGTTGCTGCTGTTGGTAGGCAGTTGATCAGCAATGTTAGGTATTTCCTAGCACGCTTGAAGACCTTAAAGACCACCTATAACGAAGTTAGAGCCGCGGAATGACAGTGCCGTCGCGGTCGAAGACATGTGTTAATGTGTTAATCTGCAAAGTGCAAGTGGGTTTGTGGCCTATCAAATTTAATGTGCCAAAGCACTATAGTGGAGGACACCGGGTTATTTCGAACACCTGGGGTCCTTTAACGCGCACCGACATCGCGCAGTACACGGGCCTTTACATTTTTCCTCGATCGAACTGCGTCATGCGCGGCCGGGATCGAACCTGCTATACCAAGAAAAGACTGCGCTTATCAAGCCCGGCATTTATATTCACTCGACGAATCATGTAGAAGGAAAGCATTAGCTTCACGAGCAGCTAGCCCATGGTTCTTCTCAATGCACTCGAATAGAAGTGGAATGTAGCTGAGAATAGAAGGGAAAGGCTAGGAGATGCACAAACGAGGCAAAAAGAGCTGAGGGCACAAATAAACTGGGTTTGATGAAAGGAAAGGGCAAAGTATCAGTCTATTCTCTGTGCACATATCCACTGCGCCGTGATGAAAGAGACGAAGGTGAGGGTGAAAGAAGGAAGAGAGAAAGGAGCGGTTGTGGATGGCTTCAGAATAATTTAAGTGCCCTGGGAATCTGTAACACGCAGTCACATCGCACAGATCACGGCCGCCTTCTGTCATTCATCAGCGCCGATAAATGGCCGCTGCGGCCGATACGGGACCATGGGCTTCCCGCTCAATAGCAGAGCGCTCTAAGCGCTGTGTCATAGGTGCGGGTGAAAGTAAAGTAGCAGGAGTCAAAATTCAACCGTTCCAGAAAAGCTCATTGAATAAACAAAGAAAGACATGCCACTTATGAAAACAGGCTGTTTCCAACTTTGCCAGCACCTGCTGTATGACTATGAGAATAGCTGAAGTAGGGTAAGTTTTACAGGTCACTGAGGTCGTTTTACACCAGTGGCAGACGTAAGGAAGCTGATAATTAAAATTTTCTTAAGTGGCGTCCAGCAGAAGAATGAGACGGGATGACTGGTGGCAGTGAGGTGATTTAATGGCCGCTGGCTTAACGCGAGCGTCCCGTCCCGCGCCACTGCCAGCTTTGTCGTCTTCGTCACACTATCTCGGGGCCACCGAGCGATCGTCCCGATCGGTGACAAAGAGACGCGCGAAGTGGTGATGGGCTTCAGAGGATGGCGGGACAGGAAGCAGAAAGTGGTGAGGTGCTGGCCGCCACGATGAAGGAGATGGCGAATGATTCCTAGTCCGCAAAGATTCCCGGCACCAGGTCAACAGGGGCCAATGGTCGAGGCCCCAGGACGTGCCGAATGGCATGGGCAAGGAGGCTGTGTCCTAACATGTGGGCAGCGTCTCGGTTCGGTGGGGTCGGTAGGCGGGTCCTTGCGTCGGGTGCAGTTCATCGTGTCAGGAGGTCTGGGTGGAGGACGAGATGGGGGGAGCAACGGCGAGGCAGGTTCGGGTCTGAAAGGCCCGGCAAAGCAGGCCAAGAGCTTACGGCCGACGACCACGGCTGACTCAGGACGCCGAAGATCCAGGAAGAGGATACCGATGATTCTCCAACACCTCACACGAAATGGTACGTGGCGACAAGCCCAAGAATAAGGCGAGATGACGGATGGCAGTGAGATGGTTTAATGGCCGCTGGCCTAGCGCGAGCGCTCCGTCTCGCGCCGCTGCCAGCTCCGTCCTCTTCGTCACAGTACTCGTCAGACGCATTGTATGGCGGTATTCATACCAAGCCATAAACTTAAATAATTGAAGGCGAACGGTTTGAAAAGAGGGAAAGGCGCGAGAACTAGATGAGGGAGCTCACCCTGCACATGTAACTTAGGCAGCTACCATAAGCATACAATGCATCTGTACCGCTGATAGAATATATCAAAAGCAACGGTATTAATTCACTAAATCTGACCAATAGAAAAGTTGCAGTCACCAGAAGAATCAATAATCGTATACTACCGTTACCACGAGTAACTCTGTAAGAAAATAGACGAAAGTGTGCCTGGTCAATTCTGAAATATTCCGTATTCTTACTGCAATGATTTAACAACTATTGTTTCGGATCCTATTATTGAGGACGTGCTCGCACTGTATCCATTTATGCGGTAGCATAGAGATTATTTTTGTTACATATATGAGGAAACTTTTAGTCTCCGGCGACCGCACCAGAAACGCTGCAGATTACAAGATGCGTCTGTTTGGATAAGGCAGATTTTTTTTCGGAAGTGAACTGAAGCAGTTTAAAACAAAAAATTAGGTAACGAATATCTGTAATGATCGAAAGGAAAACCTCTTCGTTTTCATTTCCTAAATCTCCTGAAAGGTAGCTCAATATTTACCTGGGGCTCAATGCAGATTCAATCCACATTTTATGGGCATTAGTCTCCATGCCTGGAGCATTAGAGAGAGATATGTTGCACGGTGCTTCGAATTGCACAACACTGTTTTCAATACAGGCATGATTGTTAGCGGAAGGAATCTGGTTTGTTTCACTAATTATGAGCCGTCCTCATGGCTTAGAGGAACAGCTTCAGTACATGATAGTTATTTGCAATTTTGCTAATCATCGCGCCCGCCAGTAGTTGAAGAGCGGTCGTATTAAGTCAAAGGCCGCTCCTAAATCCTCCAAATAACTTTGCTCTGCGCCACCTGCGCTTGTTGTACCCCATAAAACTGCCTAATCATCTGCGTACACCTAAGTCTTTTCCCCTGTTTACACGTCCCTTTAAATGGAATGTGCTCCATTACTAAAAGGGACCATCGCTCATTTTGCCCTCGCATTACACGTACGGTCCATGCCTGTTTCTCTTCGTCTTCAGCTAAAACATTAATACTTAGCATTAGTTATCTGGTTCAATTTGCTGTTTTCATGTGTCTTCACGTTGCACCCATAAGGTTTCTTGCATAGCCACACGACTATCCTCAATTTAGTTTCTTGTCTTTTCAATGCATGTTCGGTGCCATGTTGCTGCGCGCCGAGAAATCTGTCATGAACATTCTTCGTTGTGAATACTAGGAATCTGCTGTTCGTGACCTGAGAGTAATTGCCTAATGTGTCTATCGCATTCCAAATCACCTAGCTGTGTTTCACTAGTGGTCAATAACGGTGGTTACTACGTGCCTGAAGTATACGCATTCCCTAGCAACTTCCAAAGCTCTGCTGTGTAAAGTAAACGGCTGTGACTTTCAGATACAATTGAACATTATTTTAGATTTCTTCATTTCATTCTTAGGTTCCGAATGCAGAGAATGAAACATAATCCACATTCGAGGATCCAGCTAGAAGCCCTCAGCGCTATATGTTTTTTTCCCAAAAGGCTGCCTATGATATTTGCTCGTTGTCAGAAGCTATACTTTTAAAAGTCTAGAAAAACTTTGGAGGTGCACGGTGGCCAGCGCAGTAGAGGAAAATAATTAGTTGACATCCATGGTACTAGAGGATGTGGGTGTGCTACCGCTTGAAATATTTTGAATTTCTGTAGCATTTTCCCAGCTATGAATTCGAAGTTGCCTACAGTTCTAATAAGTAGCATTGAAGACGTACTTACTTGAAGCTGTGTCAGCCGTAATGCATGAAAGATGAAAAATTCATTTCATTTATTAGGTTTTAAAGGCACAAGATGCTATATTGCTTCAAACGTACACTTCTCTGGAACTTAGAAAAAGCCTAAACATATGGTCACAAATCACAAATGGTGTCCCTGCTTTCCATTTAAACGTTCGTTCACCGCGTAATAAGTTTGATGTTTTTTTTATTTCTTTCAAAACAATAATCATAGCTTTGATGTTATGCTATTAACGCTTTGTATGCAACGGACTTGACGAAGCTTCCTCGGTATGTATGCTTTCACCTAAATATACCATCGCGAGAGGGGGGGGGGAGGGGGCGGGGAGGGGGGGGGGGGGGGCGGGGGCATGGCAGTTTATGCAAAACTTGGTCTTAAGTCAAATTTGCAGCAGGCTTTTTCTGTAAATTCTGCTAATTACTTAATTCTTACACGTAAAATAAATGAAAGATTGGTCGCAGCTGTTTACAGACCGCCCGCATGAAATTTAAACAAATTTTTCAATTTTTGTGAAGGTCTCAGTTTCTTTTTGCTTAGAAGAATGTTGTACTCTTGTAGGATGAGAATTTAATATTAACATGTCTGATCAGTTGAGTGTGAGTTCTCACGTCGAATCTCTTTTTGCTTATAACGGCTTTAAGAATTTTATTACCACACCAAAGAAGATTTTTTCCTCGTCTGGAATATTTATTGATTATTTTATTTTTGACGTTGCCTGTTCAGTGAAGTCTGCTGGAACCATTGTATGCGATCTGAGTGATCATTTTGCAGTAGTTGTGTCCTTGGGATGTGGAACTTTAACGAGTTCTGAAAACCGCACGTTCTCCTACCAGTGTAATAATGTCGAATCACTTAGTCACTTTCGTGAATGTGTTTGTGCCTCTGTTCGGTCTGCCGATCTCTCAGCTTGGTGTTCCCACAATGCTTATGACTTATTTATAATGATATTTAAGGACACCTACAGGAACAGTTCTCCATGGAAAACGAACGTGTCCAAAGCTAACATTGAAAAACTTAGGGTTACACATATTCATCAAAAAATGATAAAGCGCAAAAGGAACACTTCAAGCGCTTTATATGTACTCGTGATCCTGCAGATTTAAAAAATTTAAGTTATACCGCAATTACTTAAACAAAGAAATTAAAAGAGCAAAGCAAAATTTCTAGGATCGCCTCTTTAGTAATAGCTGCAATAATCCGAAAATATTTTTTTTTCACAATACTGCAGACGTTCATTTGAGTCCAGGCAGGGAAGGCAGAAAAATACATTCACTCAATACAAGAGCAGCTACATCGTAAAATACAGAATAATAATATTGTCTAGTGTAGTACATATATCAAAAGTAGCCCACAGAGTGCCTGCTCAAAATCAACAGCCGATATCACTCGTAGAGGCAGGGCGTTCCATTCGTCGATGATTCGCAAAGAAAAAAACATTTAAAAGCGCTAGTATGCGCGAAGTACAGTGCTATATTGTGATCATGATGACGACGAGTTCAACGCATTTCTGAAAACTGCACATAGGGTATTGGATAAATGCCTAGTTTTCCAGGAATTAGTTGGTGAAGGAAGGATAGGCGGGCTATCTTGCGTCTGACGTTGAGTAGTTTAATATCATTTGCTGCTATTAACAAAGATGGGGAATCAGCTCTATTGAACCTATTATATACAAAACGTACTGCACGTGTCTGTAATTTTTCTAATTCTCTTATGTCTTTTTTTGCATGGGGGTCCCAAACGATGGCGGCATATTCGAGTTTTGGTCTTATAAGCGTTTGGTAGGCTAATAGCTTCCAGCTGCTAGGTGCGCCTCTAAGTTTATGGCGAAGAAAACCAAGTTTACGTAAAGCTCAGGTTTTAATGTGGTCTATAGGGTCATTCTATATTAGTTGCGAGTTTATTACAATACCAAGATACTTATACCTCGGCACTTCTTTAAGTGAAACGCTATTATTGCAATAGTTTAAGGAAAACAAATTTTTATTCCTTGTTATCCGCAAGAGCGCAGTCTTCTGAGTATTTATTTCCTTGCCCCATTTTTCACTCCAGGATACGACACTAAGCAGAGCATTATCTAAATGTTCCTGGCCAGAAACGGAAGGTAACGAAGTATATATCATGCAGTCATCGGAAAACAGAGCAATATTAACACCTGGCTTAATACCGAAACTTAACAATTTACATAAATTAAAAAAGTAGAGAACCAAGCACACTTCCCTGAGGGACCCTAGAGGTTACAGGGAGTGGGGAAGAACAACTATCGCCAATCTCCACAAATTGCTTTCTGTGTTGTAGATAAGTTGCAATCCAAGCAATGAGCGGAGGTGGTACACCAATCAGTTTGTTTTAAAAGAAGCTTGTTATATGGCACCTTGTCAAAGGGTTTAGCGAAATGTAAAAATAAAACGTCAACTTAGCCTGACGTCTCAAGCTGCCGTGAAATTATTAATGGCTATTATCAGTTGGGTCGTGGTAGAGAATCATTTCCTAAAGCCGTGCTGAGCAGGGTTTAAGGCACTATTAATCTTTATTATTGCAAGTAAATGATTTCTAATAAAATGTTCTATAAACTTACAACAGGATGTCGCTAAGGAGATCGGGCGGTAGTTGCTTACAAAGAGTAAGACATCATTTTTATAAAAAGGAATAACATTCCCTGTGAGCCAATCAGGCGGCAAGGAACAAGAAGATAAGGAAGCACGAAATATTTTGGACAAAAAAGAGACAAATATTCAGCATAGCGCCGCAAAAATGCATTAGGAATGCCATCTGGGCCGAGAGAACACTTCGCATCTAATCGGAGTAGCATTTCAACGACACCTTCATCAGATACAATGTGCAAAGTTTCAGAGGAATCACAAACAAAACAGTCGGTATTTTCATCTTCTTCATCTGAGAATACAGAGCGGAAATAATAATTGAAAGCTGCGGGAATGACCAATTGGCACGTAACAATGCATCCATTCGTGACTATTTGTTCGATCGGCTTATGAGGCTCTCTGATATGATTCCAAAACCTAGCAGGATTGCATTTTATAAATTCCAGAAGAAATTCTCTGAAGTATCGTTTCCTGGCAATTCTAATTTCGAAGAAAGTTCAGCTGCAAGTTCTGCTAAAAGATAAAAGTTCTGCTAAAAGCGCTTCATGCGCTTGACTTTACGTTTCAGATGAATAATGTGGCGATTAATCCACGGATTCTTTTTCTTTACGGCTTTTTTTGTCCGGAATGAAATTCAGCAGACCAAATTCCCAGTGCTCCTTGAAAGTATCCCACTAAACCGGGGCATCGTTACCCAAAAATCTGTCAAAATAATGTGTAAATAATCAAGTACTGATTCATCATTTGCACGTGAAAAGTCTTTTATATCTTTAAGAAAATTTTGGCGTGGTTTATCACAAGAAGAAAAGATTAGAGAAACAAATATCAGTCTGTGATCTGATATTCCCTCCAATACACATGACATGTGTACATAAAAAAAGCGGCTGACAAATACTAAGTCTAAAACAGAACTACACATTCCTCGCACCCTTGTTGGCTCAGTTACAACTTGTACAAAGTCATGAACAATCATTAAGTCTGAAATTCTGTCTGCATTTTCAGAAGGTTCAAAAGATCGAGTACGCCAATTCATTTTTGGAATATTAAAGCCTCCAGAAATAATGACTTTTCTGTTCGTATGTGAATACATATGATCCTGCCATTTATGCATATATTCAGGAACAGAATCTGGAGGCCTATACAATGCGCCCAGAATGAAAGTGTGACCAACGTAATTAACTTAGGAATAAACTTTCATGATTGTCTATTTGCTGCAAAACATCAATTTTAATATCATGTTTTGTTAGGATAGCCACACCGCCGCCGCGGGAACACCTATCACCCCTGAAGACATGATAAGAGGGAGGTAAGGAGCAGTCGTCACTAACGCCAGGGTGAAGCCAAGTTTCAGTTATCACAACTATGTGAGGACTATGAGTGATCAGTACGATATTTTGCTGTGTTCTCGAAAGCACTCGAAAAAATATTATTGAAAAGAGCGACAAACATTTTTCATAAACAAACGTTCGTTGCTCTCTGAGTCACAGTTCGATTTTAGAAAGGGGAAATCAACTAAGTCCGCCTTACTCTTGCAAACATGAATTATTTTACTCAACATCTAAAGGAAAAACCTAACACTATGAATTTTCATATATTTCACTAAGGCATTCGATCTTTTATATCCTATTATTCTATTATACAAATTGCAAGCATACGGTGTTCGAGGATCATGCCTCCTCCAGCTGTTTTCTTCTTAATTAAGCCTGGGGAAGCAAGTTGTTTGCGGTCATTGCACTAACTCTGCTGAAAAGATTCTTCATTGTGGCGTTTCTCAAGATAGTTTTCTTGGGACTTTCTTGTTAATGTTTATATTAATGACTTAATTAAAATAATTGATGAACCCTATTACATTTCGAACGCTGATGACACTAGCATTTTTTAAATGGCTGCGTTTTCGACGAACTTCTAAACAAAGGTTACGTTCTCCTAGTGTTGCGTAAATGGTCCAACGTGAATGGGCTAACGATAAATATTAGGAAGACAAAGGCTGTACTCTTTCGACCCGTGAACTATATTACTACACTGACCTAATGCTTGTCACCAGCAAAGCTTCTTTGCCAGTTAGCAAATGATTAATCTATACGCACAGCTTACTGAGAGCCTATTTTAGGTCTTCATAAAACCTTTTAACCTCCTCGTGATTTTTGCTGAATTTACATGGGCAGACCTGCAATAGCTGCTGCTTTTACCTCTTATCATAAAAATAATACCTCCCAGTCGTTTGTCTTTGCTGAATTCATTATCAATTTTGTCAACTGTACCCTAACTGATGTAGAATCCTACACCTAGTTATGGCTGTTCATTAAACAGTGATAACCAAGTCGTTCTCAATTTTTCACACTGTATATAAATTACATATCCTCCTAACTGGCTCAGCCCTACGATCTTCTCATTCAATGCCCGATGTCTGCATGAATAGCGCTAGGCTAACTTTAGTCTATAAGCTTCTTACGTGTGCTGTGGTAAATCAACAACTCTCACTATCTTGTATCTGTCGCCTCCGCCTTAGGTTTTTGAACAGGCTGCACAATACGAGCTATCCATGCGCAGGGTTCCCACAAGGCCTAATATAGCAGGTTAATTCTTCCATAGGATATTGTGGAGAGTGAGTCGAAAGACCCTGTCAAACACTGCCGAGTTTAGCGGCACAAGGTACTGCACATTTTCGCAATTTTTACATGACACTGGCGACGAGAATTTTTCTTTATGCTCACTATGGGAAATTGTTTCCTCAATACTCTCGTATTTGTTTTCCTGGCTTCGTTATCAGGCCACACTACCTCAGTGTGTCCTGATCCTCAGCAATATTCCTAGGCCTTTTCACACCATTCTTCCGAACACCTAATACTGTTTGCTGTAAGAAAGTGAAGTTCGGCGTCCAAATCTCGCTAGAAATTTTCGGTTTCATAGATTAAGATTTGGGCGGTCAGCAGCAAAGGCACTTAGAAAAAAAACAAGCAGGAAATAAAAGAGGCATGAACAATGGTGATTTTATTATGCCAAAGATCTTCCCACTCACCTTGTATGAGACCAATATTCAACACTGCGTAAAACTGTTTTGGCAGCTTGACGGTCTTGTACAAAAGTTGAAAAAAAGCACTTGCTGTTGCGACTGTACCAGCCATTTCCGGGTGCCAGATAAAGATACAATGTGCCATTTGATCTTAGGATCTGGAAGAACATTCACAAAGCTGTAAAAGGCATTGTTGCTGAGGAAAGACACTACATATTAATAAGGAGTTGTAGCCGATAAACTTTACAATAGCAGGAATGCTTGACGTCGCAAGTTTCCTTAAAGCAGCTGAGGAGATAACATTTGCGCTTTAAAAACGCATATAGGCGTGTATAATCGGTGTCAAAACATTGCCTACCTTCTGAACAAAACGAGCTGCAGCTGTCACGAATACACCAACGTTTGCGTCAAACATTTTGTTTGTCGCAGAGGCTCCTGATGGTTCCCAAAAGGAAGCTCGTTTAATTTTTCTCGTTTAATTTTTACTATTTTTATCCGCTCTCCGCACTATAAATCTGGTTCGTCCAAGAGAGTAGATTTTGTTTGTGTTTTTACAGGAACCGAGATTTATGACCCGTTCCGTTGCAGAGCTCGATTCAGAACATATATGTAATTATTTTTTTGCTATTGTTTCCTAAACAAACGGCTTTGAGATCGAAACTGGCTTACGTAAAACACGCAGGTAGTTCGGGGTAATTACATCTGCTTCCGTCTTGTTTGTTCTACAACAGCGCTTCTCACAGCATATAGGTAGCACATATAATTATATACCAACACCATAGCGTACAATTGCAAATCAGCCAGAAGAGCGCTTTTCGATTTTATATGGCCCGGTCTTCCACCCGTAATTACATGCTGTAGTGCATACTTCCGAAACTCAAACTCTGTATGATGCACTGCAAAATCTAAAGCAGATGACACACTAGGGAAACAAGGCCGACGCGCTCTACCGACCACGGCTTGCAAACTGCCGCCCCACTGCAAGAGCGACACACAGAGCGCTCCTCCGCTTCACAGAAGCTCCGCCCAATGACGGCATCACCTTCGCACTGCGCCGTAGTGTATGGGCGCTGCTGCACTCAGTGTAATCAGCGGCTGTAGCAAAACGCGAACAGCCATGCTATCAGGACTGTCTGCTATATTTGACCAACGAGAGCATGCCTGCGCGAGTGCAAAGCTTTCGGCAACGGCGCCGCCCGCGGACGCGCTGCGCAACGAACTGATTTGCTCCTTGGCTGCCCCAGTCGTCGTTATGCCTAGTCAGTTTCGCTTCAATGCCGCTGTGGAAGGCGCGTCGCAACTGGCCAGCGCTTTATAAAGGTACTCCTCTTATTACCAGTTGAGATATGCTCGATTTCTACGCAGAATTCAGTGGCGGAGCTAGCAACCGCAAGGCGATCCGCACCAGGCTGGAAAAGCAAAGCGGGCGTGAGGAGAAATTTACTTGTATCGCCGTTATCATTCTTACCATCAACTTCGTATTGGCCAACAATCCGCAAAAGGATTCATTGGGGACATTCTTCTATCTCAAGGCTTATTATGAACACGAACAAACAACACAAGCGCACTTCTGAGCTGCCAGCGGCCGTCATTAAGGCTGGCATGACGGTCAGAGAATAGCAGTTAGACATTATCATGAAGCTGGCGATCTCAGTGCTCGCATTGGCTGGTGCTGCCCGCCGGTGCTGTGCGTCCGTTGCGGCGGGCCAGTCAGGTCTACTAAGTTTTACGAGGGCGGCTGTCGCCTGTGTGAAGTAGTCAAGTCATTACCGCACGCGGTGCGCCCGTGTGAATACACGGCGCTCTCCGCATATGTGTCCCCGCCTTAATTCACTACATACACATATGCTGGACATGCAAAAGAGCGCTTGTTATTTCGATGGCAGAGCTTTTGTTGGAGGACTGGTCACAGGCTCTACGCTGATCAATCATGCAGATTAGGAAACGAAAACGCTTTTTCTCTAGCCTCAGCAGGTCGCAATGAAATCCCAAGAAGGTGAAGTTCCTGCCGTTAGCATTCCAGATGTAGGATGTCTGCATGCCCGTGAAAGGAGCAACCATTTCTGCTTCACGAAGTGCTAAGAGCACAAGATGTTTCTTGTAGACAACAAAAATAGTAGGTCCTGGCTACTGCATGGAAGGTAAGCGTATTTTGACTTGACAAGAAAGAATGCCTTCTCGTCAAGCAGTGCGGTAAACAAAAGATAACTGTATGCCGGAGGCGAATGTGAAGTGAGAAGTGTGCAGTTCAACATATTTAGTAAATACTTGCGAAAATATTCAAAATACACTTTCCAATACTTGGGGAGGAAAAACAACGTCTATATTTTACCCTTGACAATAATACAACCTTTGTCCGTAAAGCTGCGAGACTGAGTGCATTAAAAAAATGGGTTTAAAATTTAAACCTTTTGAGCAGCACCCCTGCCAAATAGTGCCTCTTGCAGTCTCTACACAGCTTCCAACGCTTCTTGAGGTCTTGCAAACAGTTGAAAAACTCTTCTTTTGCCAGGCCTGTCAGCCATTTTGTCGTGGCGTCTTGAATGGCCTACACTCTCCCATCCAGCGACCTTTCAGGGCGCTCTTCACAAGAGTAAACAGTAAAAATCGCATAGGGAGAGGTCAGGCGAGTATGGCAGATGGGGAAGTAGAGTAATGCTGTGCTTGGCGAGAAATTTTGGCATGCTGATAGAAGTGTGCGGCCTTGCGTTGTCGTGGAGAAGGCTCCATTGTTCAGATGCCCATAAGTCAGGGCAACGGCGTCGCAGTGCATCACGCATGTGTTGAAGCACTCGGATATAAAATTTTGATTCACCCTCTGCCCTTGTGAGACGAACTCGGGTTGTATGATACCTCTGGCATCATCAAAAAATACTATCAGCATCGTTTTTGTTTTGGTCTTCTGTCGCCGCACCTTTCTCGACGCCGGAGAGGCTGTGGACCGCCATTCGGCGCTCTGCCTCTTTGTTTGAGGGTCGTATTGAAAAAACCATGTTCCTTCTTCAGCAATGATGCTGCCGAGAACTGCAGCATCCTTCTCTGCCTCAGAGACCAAATCAGCGCTCACTGATGCCTGCGTGTCCTTCTGGTCCTGTGTGAGAGATTGCGGCAAAAGTCTGGCATTCAGCTTTCGTTTCCCAAGTTCTCACGAAAAATTTGGTGGCATGTTGTCTTACTAAGTTAGAGAGTATCTGATGGCTTGCGGACTGTAATGCTGTGGTCTTCCTGTACGATTTCCCTGACTTGAGTTGAATTGAGGTGTTGAATGGTACAGGTGCGATTAGTCTTGCTTATTCTGCCGGTAATTGCTCCACCATTGCGTCACTTCTATGTCAATATTGTCCCAAAACCTGTCGGATCTACCTCGCTATGCGCACCGTCACATATAATAGCACATTCTCCACTCCCGCAGTCACCATCTATGCAGCATCTATTCACACATTCACTCCACACATTTCAAAACCACAGTCCACTCGAGAAGTCACCATCTAAGCACATATTCAGTCAGAGTAGAACATAGTCCAATGCAGTGCCCCAATCCATACACATATTCCCTGAGTTGATACGATTTCCCTGATCCGAGCTACGTTGTTTTCATTGCGTGAGGTTGAAGGGCGCCCGTGCCTTGTGTCGTCTTCCACGACGTTCTCCCCGAAGCTACCTTCTTGTGCCACTGGAAAACTCGCGCCCACGATAATGTTTCTTTCCCTTAAGCGTCACGCAGGATCTTATACCTATATGTGGCGGTCTTTCCAAGCTTCACACGGATCTTTATGTTTACACGCTGTTCGAGGTGGACGTCCATCTGTCCACATTCACTCACAGTAGAATGCGCAAACGATTAGCGACAGCGTATTTTTCTACATGTAGTGTCATCTAGCTGCTGCGAAAGCAATTAACATAAATAGCTCAAGTTAGCCCGAAAAGTTAGCGCTAAATATACGCACCAACATTTGTCTTGGTGAATCATTTCTAGAGAAGAAAATAAATCAGTTTCGAAACTTTACGGCCAAAGGTTTTGTGTGGTAGTAATGTGCGGACAGTAGTAGAATGGTTGAACGCCCCGAAACGCTTCGTGGGCTATGTAGCAGGCTGTAGTCTATTTCTGGTTGAACATTAAGACTAACTGAGGCTCATTACCATGCGCTCACCAAGTGCAGTGCAAGGAAGCTTTTGAATTTAGCCTTCATCGAAATACGCGGCCTCCGCGACCAGTTTTAAACTCGCGACCTTAGGATCCATGGATCCGCCGAGCCAACACGGCAGGTCTTCGTGATAGAGTATCCTGTATCATTGAATATATCCCAATTGGCGCACAGGGCTACGCGGCTTTAAGTGTTCTATAGCAGCCTACTGTGCCACTATCACTCAAAGCGTAGAATACCACACTGGAATCTCACTCGGTCCTGCGATATTTCTCGCTATGGAGTAAAGATGTTGAGTCTAGGAAGGCGGGAAAAAACTACGGCTGCAGAAGCCGCTTTTTGATGCTGCAGGATATTATGGATCTTAGTTACTCAGATTATATTGAAACCACCGCGGTGGCTGAGTGGTTACGGCGCTCGGCTGCTGGCGCGAAAGATGCGGGTTCGATCCCGGGCGCGGGGGCCGAATTTTGATCGAGGCGAAATTCTAGAGGCCCGTGTGCTGTGCTATGTCAGTGCGCGTCAAAAATCCCCAGGTGGTCGAAATTTCCGGAGCCCTTCACTACGGCGTCCCTCATAGCCTCAGTCGCTTTGGGATGTTAAACCCCCATAGATCAAATCAGATTACATTGCACATGAAACAGCCGCCAACGAGGAACACCACACAGCGAGGAGACACGAGACGAGGCTGAGTGGCAACAGATCTTTATTTCGGCGGATGGAAGAATATATAGGCGAAAAGGAGGGGAGAAAAAAGAGGGAACACAGGAAAAAAAGAACACTGCGAAGTCGCGATCGAACAGCAGTCGTCAATTCCACTATATAAAAACGAAGTTACTAAGCAAAACACGTGTAACAAACGGGAGGTGTGAGGCGTCAACCCAGTTGTACTAACAGTGATGAAAACAAACCAATCTTTGAAAACACGTGGTTAAAAAACAAGCGAAGCAAATATGCAAAGGAAACAGGTACAAAAACGTAAAAGAAACGCACGGCGGTGCACAGCGCCAACCTCGATAAAATGATCGCAGGGATACGCAGACTAAATCCAACTTAAGAAGATAGACGCCTAAAACCAATAAAGAAATAAGAACACAAGAAAAAATTTAAAAGGCGGAGCACCAAGAACAATTCTCTGCCAGAAAGTGGAGCGTTCATACTTATAAACCTGTGCAAGGTGTCTTTTTCCTTTTTCATTCAGGGTTACATAAGCGGTAATGATGAGGGTTCCTTATTGTCGTTGATCGCCACGGCTTCCAGTACTTCACGCGTCAACTGCTCGCTCTTTATTGCCAGGAAGGTAGACTCGCACAGCAGCGGGACACATCCTGTCGGCTCGAATGCTTGCAGTGGTGGGTCAAATGTTCCCCCGAGGCGTTGTTGCCAAATCTTGCGTGCTCCATCGCGCATTCGTTGAAGCACCTGCTCGTTTGTGAAACATGCAGTTTTCTACATGACACGCTGAACTTGTACACAACACCAACCTCACAAGATGTGTACGGCTTCTGGTGGCGGGTGTCATGCTTGGGCTCTTTTCTGGTGTTATTCACCTTCGCGCACATTGAAAGAGCATTTCTAGGCGCGGAGAAAACAACAGAGACCTATGTGTGTAGGGAACCACCACAAAACGCTTGCACGAGCTCAATTTCGTGGAAGGATTGTTACTAAGCCCATTTGAACTGGTTTTGTACCTCCAGAGTAACGTTTCACAGATACCAGAGAAGAGCGATGCAGGGAATCCAGCTTTTTGAAGTCTGGCGATCTTAGTGGCGAAGCTTTGACCCATTTGGAGTTCACATGAACGCTGAAGATCTGCGGACAGGGCCGCAGTTGCTACCCATCGCTTAACAATTTTTGAGTGACTGGAAAGATACGGTAAGAACTGTTTTTTAGCACGAGCTTCGTATATCCAGCAGACGTGTTTGACGCTAAACTTCAACACCAGATCGAGGAAGCGGACACTGCATTCTTGAAGATTGTTTTTGCTGTTGCGCCTTTTTAACTATTTATTGTATTCTTATTTCTTCAGTGGTTTTAGGCACGTGTCTTCTTAATTTGGTTTTAGTCTTGCGCATCGCTGCCACCATTTCATCCATGTTTGCGCCTTACACCTCCCTGTGCTTTTTTACGTTTTTACTCTTGTTAGCTTCGCATGTTGGCTTAGCCTGTTTTTATTCGCATGTTTTCACAGATTGGTTTGTTTTGATCACTTTTAGTACTTCATCTGGGTTGGTGCCTTATCCTTAGCGTTCTTGGTACGTGCTTTTTCTTAGTTACTTCGTTTTCATCGGGTGCGTTGACCACCTCTGTTCCATCGCTACTGCACAGTGCTCTCATTTTTCTTCTTTTCCCTCTTTCCCTCCCCACTTTTTGCCCATATATTCTTGCATGCACCAGAATAAAGATCACTTGTTACTCAGCCTCGTGTGATGTCTCCTTGCATTGTGGTGTGCCTCGTTGGCTGCTCTTCTAAGTGCAATATGAACTGACTTGCTGAGATCCAGATTATTATGCAGCATCTTTCTAATTGACCGAGCACTTCTCCTTGTTTCTCCCTACTCGTAGATCCCCACCTTCTAGGTTTTCTGATTTCTACAGCAAAATGTAAGGCAATTATGCTTTCCTATTGTATGAAGAAGAAAACGCCATCTGAAGAGGTTGTCAAGCTTTTTGGTTTCTTTGGGCCTTCACCGGGACATGGCCTGGAGGCAAGTAAGACTTCTCACGAACTTCCTTCGAGTGCGCTGTTCCAACAACACCGACTTTCACAAAATGCAGTATGTAACAAAGTATTATACGGAAGAGCTTTGGAAGCGACAATTTCTGCCCGCCCTCATGCTATGCCTCGCCAGACGAGAAAAGCGGCACGTGACAAGAGCACCTTGCGTGACTTTTGGTGACGTTAACCTGTCGAAGCGGGCTCGATACGTTTGAGAGCGTCGTACCAAGTTCCCGGTGGAATCAAGCCTGAACGCGGTGGACAAAGTCGCCTTGGTTAGACAAGTTGCTAACAAGGCGAGTCTGGAGGTTTTAAGCCGTGTGATCGGTGAACGTTTGGACTGTATCGCTCGGGAGCGCAGCACCTTGTCTCAAAGCCTGCGCTTCACACCCACTCTGAAGGAGTTGAAGCAGAATGGTCTAAGGTTGTGCCAGCAGACAAGGAGGGAGGTTTTGATGTCGTTGACGCTGGACGTTTGAACGAAACGCATCCTACGCACTCGCAAGACCTTCGCTGCTGGTGATGAGAGACAAGGTAAGCGAGAAAAGAGGAACAGAGTTAACTTAATTGTTAGAGCATGCAGAGCCACGTCAACACCTCCTTGTGTTTTTTTACGTTTTTCTTCTTCTTTACTTCGCATATTCGCTTCCCCTGTTTTCTAACCACGTGTTTTCACAGATTGGTTTGTTTTCATCACTTTCAGTACTTCCGCTGTGTTGGCACCTTACAAATCCCGTTCTTTACGCGTGTGTTTTCTTAGTTACTTGGTTTTTATCCGGTGAAGTTGGCTACTTCTGTTCCATCGCAACCGCACTGTCCATAATGGAGACAAGTATTGCAGCATGACTAAAACGCACACAGCAGACAAGGAACAAACAATACAGGACTGTGCTGCACTTCCATTTGATTTTATTTGAAAACGCTCGACGTTTAAATACATTCATTTATCATGAGGTGAAACCTAATCACAATCATCCAAAAAAGCCATTTCATTCTCCAGCAATCACAGTGAAGGCGTGCTGACGCAATTGTCACCGGATTTCCTAATAAAAAAGGCTTCGATAATTTCACGCTGAAGCTTGTCCTTGGCATGATCCAGAAACTGCGCCTTCGTTAACATAGGTTCGCATTTGCACGACCGGCAGTGTACGGCTAGACGGCCGCTGATACCATCTTTTACAAGATTGAAGTGTTCTAGCGCTCTTTTATTAAAACAACGCCATGTTTGGCCAATGTACACATTTTTACACGTAAGAGGAATGCTATAAACGACCTTCGTTACACATTTTGTGAACTTTGTGACGTGCTTAATACTGCACGGCGCCGTCTTCTTTCTCGTTATCATTGGGCAAATTTTTGAAAGATTGCATGGTGTGGAATATACAATGTTAATGTTGTATCGGTTGGCGATCTTCTTCAGATTGTGAGATATCTTATGTAGGTACGGTATTACCTGAGTGTTATTATGTTTCTCTCCTTTATCATCCGTTCCTTTACTTCTCTTTCTTTTCTGCATTAGGCTCTCACAAACAGCTGAAATACCATCATCAGGAAAGCTGGACATGCGTAGCCGCTCGACTTGCTGATTGACACTATCGGTCATTTGAGGCGGGCAAGTTTTTTCTAAGGCAGCATTAATACAGTTCACGGCGATTCCGCATTTATTTATCTTTGAATGAGCGCTGTTAAAAGAGAGAAGGGACTTTTGTGACCTAGGGTTATATTTCCAACATATGTGGTTCGTTCTGGAAGTAATTCTGAGGTCTAAAAACTGTATGTTGTGTGCGCAGGGAAGTTCGTACGTGAATTTTAAACCTCTTGCTGCAGCTTTAAAAGCCATGATAATTTCTGCAACTGCGTCGTCAAGGGATGAAATGTGCGGATTGTCAAGAATCACCAAGTAATCATCGACATATCTAAAAATTCTTTTAACATGAAGGCCCTTTAGTGAATTGTTAACGCGCTTATCAACAAAACTAAGATAGATGTCACAAAGTATGGGAGCTACTGATGAACCGATGCAAATGCCAGCCTTTTGGGTATAAAAACGGTAATTAAAATTGATGGCCGTTGTTTGAAGTTAAAATGCTAAAAGCGTTAAAAAGTTATCACTGCTGACACCTGATAAATTACGAAAAGACACATCTCCCGACTCTTCAATCAACTGTCTCACTGATTTAAACAGTTCATCGTTCGGTACGGAGTAATAAAGTTCTTCAACGTCTACGGAGAAACCGATGGTATCAGAAGCAATCAGGTTTTGCTCTTGGCTGAGTTCTTGGACGATCTCGTGCGATCCTCGAACGAGGAAAGGATCTTCAAACTTCAAGCTTGTTAACTGTCTCTGCAGGTATTGTCCAACAGCAGATTGCCAACAGTTCTTTTATGAGACGATGACTCGAAGCAGAAATTCCGGCTTGTGTGTTTAACAAGAGAAGAATGGTTCTGGGCTTCCGTTTTCAGATTTCTTGACTAGACTGGCGACGGAATCGAGACGCATTTCTTGTTGGAGACCAACTGCAGTGGTCTTCTGGGATTTTTTTTTAATTTCGCTTGGTTGAAATTCTTCTCTATAGCTCGAATAGCGTTTTCATGGTACATGCCTTTGGGCAAAACTACAAATCCTCTCTCTTTATCGGATTGAAGTACCATTAGGTTATGCCCCTTTAAATATGTGACAACTTTCTGATGTTGAGGAGGGCGATTTGAACTGCGAATCACATTTTTTATCACGGATTCGGCTCCTTCCCAGGTGGCTCGGTCTTTGTCGCGCTCCTTTGTTCCTCCAGCGATGCTACGTGTTTTGGCCAGGAGTTCGTGCTTTTTTGACACAGGCTCAAAACAAAACTTTGGCCCTTTTCCAGGAACCCGCGAATCTTGTGACCTTGCTAGGAGCAATGTTGGTTCTTTTTCTTGGCGGAAGAAGATGACGGGCCTTCTTCCATAAGAATTCTGCGCTTTGTGCGGCCAACTTCTTGTAGTCGACATATTTCATAGAGCTTGCGCAAGTATCGCTTGCTGTGCGCGGGTCTTGCACGAGTACATGTAGCCAATCGTCGTAGAGTCGAACTTGGCGCCAGTATTCAGACTTGAGGATTTTGCAGTCGTCTCGCATGGCCGATGGACGGGGACACAACTCCCAATAGGGCGTGAACCTCTAGGGGAACCATGCCTTGCATGATGCAGAAAGACAGAATGCGGCACTGGCAGGTGGTGACTGCAATTAGATTCACACATGTGAAAACTAGAGTGTTTGGCTTGGACAGATAAAAAAGAGAAGTTCACATTTTGTGAACTTTGTGACGTGCTTAAAACTGTACGGCGCCTTCTTCTTTCTCGTTATCATTGTGCAAATTTTTGAAGGCTTGCATGGTGCGGAAAATAAAAAGTTAACGTTGTATGTGTAACGATTGTAGTTTATAGCATTCCTCTTACGTGTAAAAAAGTGTACATTGGCCAAACAGGGCGTTGTTTTAATGAAAGAGCGCTAGAACACTTCAATCTAGTAAAGGATGGTATCAGCGGCCATCTTGCCGTACACTGCCGGTCGTGCAAATGCAAACCTATGTTTAAGAAGGCGCAGTTTCTGGGTCACGCCAAGGACAAGCTTCAGCGTGAAATTATCGAAGCCTTTTTTATTAGGAAAGCCGGTGTCAATTGCGTCAGCACGCCTTCACTGTCATTGCTGGAGAATGAAATGGCTTTTTTGGATGATTGTGATTAGGTTTCACCTCATGATAACTGAATGTATTCAAACGTCGAGCTTTTTCAAATAAAATCAGTTGGAAGTGCAGCACAGTCCTGTCTTGTTTGTTCCTTGTCTTCTATGTGCGCTTTATTCATGCTGCGAAACTTGTCTCTATTATGAATAGCAACCAACCAGCCCAGACCACCGTGTTACTTCAAAGTATTTCTTCTACACTGGGCTCTTTTTTATCTGTCCAAGCCAAACACTCTCCAGTTCTCACATGTGTGAATCTAATTGCAGTCACCACTTGCCAGTGCCGCATTCTGTCTTTCTGCATCAAGCAAGGCTTGGTTCCCCTAGAGGTTCAGGCCCTTTGGGAGTTGTGTCGCCGTCCTTCGGCCATGCGAGACGACTGTGCAAGATCCTCAAGTGTGAATACTGGCGCCAAGTTGGACTCTACTAAGATTGGCAACATGTACTCGTCCAAGACCCGCGCACAGCAAGCGATACTTGCGCAAGCTCTAGGAAATATGCCGACTACAAGAAGTTGGCCGCACAGAGCGCAGAGTTCTTATGGCAGAAGGCCCGTCATCTTCTTCCGCCAAGAAAAAGAACCCACATTGCTCCTAGGAAGGTCACCGTACTTGGCGACGCCCAACTGTCTGACAAGATTCGCGGGATCCTGGAAAAGGGGCCAATGTTTTGTTTTGAGCCTGTGTCAAAAAAGCACGAACTCCTGGCCATGGCACGTAGCATCGCTGGAAGAACAAAGGAGCGCGACAAAGACCGAGCCACCTGGGAAGGAGCCGAATCCGTGATAAAAAATGTGAGTCGCAGTTCAAATCGCCCTCCTCAACATCAGAAAGTAAGTTGTCACATATTTAAAGGAGCATGACCTAATGGTACTTCAATCCGATAAAGAGGGAGGATTTGTAGTTTCGCCCAAAGGCATGTACCAAGAAAAGGCTATTCAAGCTATACAGAAGAATTTCAACGAAACGAAATTCAAAAAGTAATCCCAGAAGACCACTGCAGTTCCTCTCCTACAAGAAATGCGTCTCGATTCCGTCGCAAGTCTAGTAAAGAAATATGAAACCGAAGCCTAGAACCATTCTTCTCTTGTAAAACACACAAGCCGGAATTTCCGCTTCGAGTCATCGTCTCATAAAAGAACTGTTGGCAATCTGCTGTTGGACAATACCTGCAAAGACAGTTAACAAGCTTGACGTTTGAAGATCCTTTCCTGGTTCGAGGATCGCACGAGGTCGTCCAAGAACTCAGCAAAGAGCAAAACCTGATTGCTTCTGATACCATCGGTTTCTCCGTAGACGTTGAGGATCTTTATTACTCCGTACCGCACGATGAACTGTTTAAATCAGTGACACAGTTGATTGAAGAGACGGGAGATGTGTCTTTTCGTAATTTATCAGGTGTCAGCAGTGATAACTTTTTAACGCTTTTAGAATTTTAACTTCAAACAACGGCCATCAATTTTAATTACCGTTTTTATACCCAAAAGGCTGGCATTTGCATCGGTTCATCAGTAGCTCCCATACTTTGTGACATCTATCGTAGTTTTGTTGATAAGCGCGTTAACAATTCACTAAAGGGCCTTCATGTTAAAAGAATTTTTAGATATGTCGATGATTACTTGGTGATTCTTGACTATCCGCATATTTCATCCCTTGACGCCGCAGTTGTAGAAATTATCACGGCTTTTATAGCTGCAGCAAGGGGTTTAAAATTCACGTACGAACTTCCCTGCGCTCACGACATACAGTTTTTAGACCTCAGAATTACTTTCAGAACGAACCACATATGTTGGAAATATAACCCTAGGTCACAAAAGTCCCTTCTTCCTTTTAACAGCGCTCATTCAAAGATAATTAAACGTGGAATCGCCGTGAACTGTATCAATGCTGCCCTAGAAAAAACTTGCCCGCATCAAATAGCCGATAGTGTCAATCAGCAAGTCCAGCGGCTACGGATGTCCGGCTTCCCTGATGATGGTATTTCAGCTGTTAGTGAGAGCTTAATGCAGAAAAGAAAGAGAAGTAAAGGAACGGATGATAAAGGAAAGAAACAGAATAACACTCATGTAATACCGTACCTACATAAGCTATCTCACAATCTTAAGAAGATCGCCAACCGATATAACGTTAACGTTGTATTTTCCGCACTATGCAAGCTTTCAAAAATTTGCCCAATGATAACGAGAAAGAAGAAGGCGCCGTGCAGTATTCAGCACATCACAAAGTTCACAAAATGTGTAACGAAGGTCGTTTATAGCATTCCTCTTACGTGTAAAAAAGTGTACATTGGCCAAACAGGGCGTGATTTTAATGAAAGAGCGATAGAACACTTCAATCTTGTAAAAGATGGTATCAGCGGCCATCTTGCCGTACACTGCCGGTCGTGCAAATGCAAACCTATGTTTAAGAAGGCGCAGTTTCTGGGTCACACCAAGGACAAGCTTCAGCGTGAAATTATCGAAGCCTTTTTTATTAGGAAAGCCGGTGACAATTGCGTCAGCACGCCTTCACTGTCATTGCTGGAGAATGAAATGGCTTTTTTGGAGGACTGTGATTAGTTTTCACCTCATGATAACTGAATGTATTTAAACTTCCAGCTTTTTCAAATAAAATCAGTTCGAAGTGCAGCGCAGTCCTGTCTTTTTTGTTCCTTGTCTTCTGTGTGCGTTTTATTCAAGCTGCGAAACTTGTCTTCATTATGAACTGCAACCAACTCGCCCAAACCACCGTGTTACTTCAACTGCACGGTGTTCTTATTTTCCTGTTTGCCCCCCTTTTCATTCCCCTCTTCTCGCCTATATATTCCTCCATACTCCGAAATAAAGATCAGTTGTTTGTCAGCCTCGTGTCGTGTCTACTGGCTATATGGTGTCTATCGGTTGCTGCTGTTTATGTGCCGTTTTGATGGAGGAATAATTAAAAACGCCTGTGTGTCACGCGATACAATCGCCTGTTGGCTAACCTCCTTTCATAAACTAATATGGCGCCCCGCACTAAGTGCTGTCGCCGTGTATGGACGCTGAACGCTAAAGAAATTCCTGAACCTGCCCAGTTCAGAACATGTTATCGGCCATGCTTCGGCTTCTGAGGAACGCTGACCGACACAGAGAGCATGTTGTGTCTGAACACGAAAACGCTAATTCTGGGTTGCCATTTAAATTTAATAGGGTGGGTCACATAGGTGGCCTCAAAGAGAACGGCACCATAAATCGCACAGTACCTAATTATACGGGCATTGAGCCGTTGGTCATTTTTTAGGAAAGAGGCACTATATCAGAATTCCCCACGGCGTAGCGGTAATGTCACCCAGAAAGGATTGCACACCCCCACCAACCGCATTCAACCTTATTCAAGTGCAAGCCAGACATAAGGTTGCGTTACTCTGCATTTTATGTTCCTCCCTCCTGCAGTAAGCTGTAAAAGTTGTTCCTCGATTTGGAATATTTTCATTGGTCACCATTTCCGCTTTTATAATCTCTTCTTCTATTCATAGCCCATAGGCATTTGATGCCTGTTTTAGAGCGCAACTCCTATCGGCCCGTTCGTAGGTTGAAATAGAGGGTATGGTCGCACTCACACAAGCACACAATGATCGTTAGGGCTGGGGAGGGAAGGATGGGGATTGGGCAGGGCTACACCAGCCTCATTTAGATGCACCTCAGCGGCACGGTGCAGGGAGGGGTGCGTATAGGGATAGTAGAGGGGAGGCGGGTCAGGGAGGAGAAGGGGGCAAGGCCAATGGGAGGGCACCGAGCCCAGTTCGCTTCCAGAGGGGATGAAGCTTAGCGCGAAAGTTCACCTTCTTGGGGAAGGTCAGTACTGCACGCAGCGCGCGACGTTGAGCCGTGTCGCCGCCACCGTCGATGTAATTGAGGGCGAGCGGAGTGAGGGTAGGAAGGGTAGAAGGTCTAGCGCGCTCCTCTTGAGACCGGTTGTGACGAGCGAAACGAAAGTACTGCCGCTCGCTTATAGATGGCGCCAGAGTGGTGCGTGCGGTAAAACCCCTTGATAATATGAAGTAGTGACACTCCTCCGCGCGGCGCTTTCCTCCTCGTTTCTCCTCGCGCGCCGGCTCTGACCGTTGCACACAGCACGCTTTTTCGTCCAGGCGCCCGTAGGCCATTTGCAGCATTGAATGCTGGCGCGTGTTTTGGGACTGGCTGGGGTCCGCACTGAGCAAATCTTCATAGATACCGATAAAAGCATTGGTAACTCTGAAAGTTACTTTGTGGGCAGATTTGGTTTCTGTTTATGCAGTCTGAATACGACGTTCATAGTATCTGAAGCGAAATTTTTTGTGCATTTGAAGCTTCATGAAATTTCTGTGCAAATAAATAAGTGTTGAAGTGCGTGTATCAAACTTAGTATTGCCGTTGGCAATAGCTATCTGTGTAAGGGTTTGCTCAGTCCATGCGCGCATATTAAGGACTTGCAGTGCGTTTGGCAGACCTTATGGTAACATAGTCGCGAGTGCAGAGCAAGACCAAGTGCTCGGTTTCGTAAAGTGAACGTGGCTCTAGTGAATTGCATCTGAACCGTATGACAGAGCGTCGTATTGGACCGTGCCATAGGCACCGGCAACCAGTCATCGGCCACAATACAGCAGCTGGCACACGGCCTGCTGAATTTTAATGTGAAATCGTTTTATGGACCGTCGAGTGGAAAAACCGGCGCCGTGCGTCCGATGGCGTTAGTTGAGTGCGCTGGCACTATGCCGAATGTGATATGCTGCATAGGAGAGAAGCATAAGAGCAGCGCTGATTAACAGTACAAAGGTAATGAGTGAATGAGTAGTTTCTGCTAAATAGTGGCTGTTAATTTCTTAAGTGTAATTCGTGAATAAAAACGGCCACAATGTTAAAATGCACTGATTGTAAATGAAAATGCTGGTGCTTGAGTTGGAGAAGTCAAAGTTGTGATCCTTAATTAGTGAGTAAAACTGCCAAAGGTGCTCAGTAATAAAGCACCAAAACGGTAGTACCTAATTACCCACCCCTAATTAGTGAGAAATAATTAGGAAATGAAATTTCCGAAATGCACCGAATGTAATCAAATAACAGTACCTCATCTAGGGGTAGTAAAGGACTAAATAGTAACACATAAGTACCGACCCCTAATTAGTTATAAATAATTAGTGATCGATATGGCTAAAATACTCTGAATGCAATCAAATAAATAGTGCCTGAACTGGAGGTACTAAAGGACTAAATAGTGATACCTAATTACCGACTTCTAATTGGTGAGGAGTAATTAGCGAATAAAACAGCTAAAATGCCCTGAGTGTAGTCAAATTAACAGTACTTCAGCTCGACTTAATAAATGACCACACAGTAGTACCTAATTATTGACTGCTAAACAGTGAATAGTAAGTAGTGGCTTAAATAACCAAAATTATCTGAATGTAATCACATTAACAGTACTTGAACTGCAGGTAGTAAAGGATTAAATAGTGACACCTATTTACCGACCCCCTATTACTGAAAAGTGACTAATGAATGAGTGGAAATAAACTTCAGGCCACTGTGCACTGATGACAGAATTTTGGTAGTGGCCCGGGACAAATTTGGGTGCGACCATGGAACAGGATGGGGTCCATTATACTTCGACATCAATTTTGGTCAAATTTTGTCTAAGTCGATTTCCTTGGGACCGCTGCCAAATTCTGGGGATCGCCGGGTCCAAATTTCGGTGCGACCATCGAATTGGGCGTGTTTTATTATACGCGTATATCAATTTTGGTGCAATTTGGCCAAGGTAAATTTTTGGGTGAACCGTGCCGAATTTTGGGGGTGACTTGGGCCACCAAAGTCTAAGTTACGGTCGGGTCATGACTGACCCAGGTTGTGTCTATCTTGTATAGGAAAAGTGTCATCACTATGCTTGGCTAAATGTTATAGTGTTCCTATGCAACTGGTGCTATGCAGCTGCTTTACAAGTAAGCAAGACAAGATTTTTCTCGGAGTAGCAGCCTCCGAATAAGTGCTTTGGCACCAAAAAACGGACAGAAATATTTTCACAGCCTGAGTGGAAGGCTCCCGGCCACTGCTTAGTAGTAGATATCAAATTAAAGCAGCCGCGATCACTTGGCAACTATCTCAACAGAGCCTGTCACTCAGCCAAAAGCAAACTGCAATCAACACCCACTAATGCATGGCCGCGGTATTCAAAGCAAATGTAACAATAGGAGAAGTACAACGTGGAATAGCTCAAGAAGTACTTTGGTTTGGGCTAGTTGGTGCATAGCTTTTTGATGATGTCAGGACGGCGCGAAAACTACAAGGACCAAAGAGGCACACGAACACAACAGGACAGCTAGCGCTGATCACACCTTTACTTCACGTCAGGGATGCAGATATCAGAGAACAAGCTTGAAAAAAAAACTCGTGTAAGGCACTGTTTGGGTTTGAGTAAACCAAAAAAGGCTTCTAACACATTCAGAAAAGGTGTGCTCCATCTCATATATTCATATGCATGCTGTTCGCAGTAAAAATCAGTATCTACGGTGTTGCTACGCTGTTCGTTGTCGGAACGAAGTCCTTCACGTGAATGTTGTAAAGCCGCTGCTTCCTCCGCAAGCGATCGCGCTTTCCTTGCGGAATTATAAAAACGGCGAAGCCATGCTCATGCCTCTTACTGCAGTTAACTGCACAGCAGCCCGATATAACGCGAGTCCACAGCAAAGAAGCAAATAGCGGTACTTCCGCTGTGCCCAGGCAAGCTGGAAAAAATGGCGCAGACCGAAAAGAAAATCACAAGCGAAAACAAGCGGTGCGCGTTTTCATGGGCAACGGCAGGGGGACCATCGGTGTGAAGCAAAACCCGGCGTGGTGCCAATGCCTGCGGCCCGGCAGTGCAGAGGCGAGGAGGAAGTGACGAGGTCGCCCGGCGGCGGTGGAGTTCTAAGAGTGACGGTACTTTGAAGTTATCAACGGACTTCAGCGTGCCGTCCTCGATAGCTAGTGCGGAGCTGTCTAGAGGAGGGGAGGTTTGTCTTAGAGTGGCTCACGCACTCATGCGCGGCCTCTTCGTAGTTGCGCAAAGTTCCGCTCCGTTGGCGGGCGGTGCTGTTAAATGCGCTGTGCGCAACAGATTGTCCGCACGTTTTGTTCCTAGTATAAACCGTCTGCTTATGAACCATGCACTGGTGCGGCAGGTTGAACAAATCTACGTCAATTACTTCGACCACCTCCATGACATTTTAAGAGTGAGAAAGAAAGGATATTTCAAGATTGTCAGTGAAACATATACGATGTTTTGTAACTCTACATGTATACATATCTCTCAAATTTTTTACCGCAATATATCGCAACATGAGAACACATACAGAAGTGCACTCAAATTTCGCATTAAGGAGTATCACAATAGTCTTTAGCCTTTTAGTACATCTCTCATCCTCTTATGTTTTTGTTTTATGTTTGAAAATTGTGCCGCCGTTAACTACTGTGTAACTTATTCATTGCCGGAATTTTTACTGATAGGTTTCATGTTTATCTAGAATATTTCCAGTTCATCTACCAAAATTCAGTACTTATATTCATGTAGTTATGACGGGAGGTCTCCCAGACAGACTTACTTCGGCACTTTCAACTGTGGAAACTTTTAGCGCACTTGTGATTGTTTGCACTTTGTTTTAATACTCCTTCAAACCTTGACTGCTCGTAGCCCTCCATCTTCGTGACTGTACTAGCTGCACATAAACCTTTAATCCGCCGGCTCTGCAAGAAATTTGGCGAAAAGGACTTGAACGGCTGTCATTGTCTTCCGCGTCAAACGTACCCTATGTTACATTATATGCGACAAAATCGAGAGGATGAATTAGCTACCAAATGTACGAAAAAAGAAGTGCCGCCGAAGTGGGTGGCTTTCTTTTCAACGTGTCGGGGTTTCGCACGTCATAGAAGACATAAACTTCATAAATGTCTCTTGCATCAAATAATGGAATTTATTTATTTATTTATTTATTCATTGCCACGCGCTCACTAAAAGCCATATTTGCAGGGTGAACTCAGAGGACTCAAAGGGCCATTTCATGCATTTTGAACGCATGGAAGTCAATCTATTTTACAAAAACACTTTTTCATGTTTTTGTGTGCTAGAAAAAATTCATAGTAAGACATGTTAAAATTCAGAGGGACACCCAATTCCACTATATTTTGGCAATGCGATAGCATGAGCAGCTCTTGCTGCCTTGGCCGCAAGTTACATCAATTCCCTTCAGCGAATGCAAGTGCTTCCTCCTGTTGATGCCACCCCTCTAGCTTGTGGGAGCACCTCGTTCTGCTGACGCCAATTCTTTCTACAGAGACTGCGAATTTAGCTTCCGACGACACATTTTATTCTCAATGGGGCTTCTACTGCTATCGCATTAGAACTGAGCAACACATCTTTGTCGGTGGCCTACCCCAATGCAATTCAATCGTTCTTCCATAAATGAAATGAAGTAATTTCATAAGTTAATTGCAGATAACGAATCGCGAACATTTCCACGTTCAAAACGTAGAAATGTTCGCCTTCTTGCAATTCTTCGGTACACCGACCACTCCGCAGTCTCATACACTGCTTTTAAGTTCAATTATGCATCCAAGATTTCAAAGCATCTGATACCGTTGATCTTAGGTTATGACATTACCTTGAAGAAATATCCGATAGAGTTAAATATCATGCAAGAAAGACTATTTAAGAACTCTGCACTCATCTTGCGGGCTCTGCTATACTCTTCGTTTCTGTCACCTGCAGGCATGAAGTCAACAAAAAATTATCTGCAGCTTCTTTATCCGCAGTAAAAGGCAACTAGAGCGTCAAAATGCCGGTTATCTTTGCAGGGTTTCCTCGAAGCATTACGTTACAGGCGCTCCCCTTAGAACCACGATTACATCTCAGGTATTTTCCTTTGCGGGAAATGATGACGTCAAAGACAAATTAATTAACATATACATTTTAAAAGTTCTCATAGGGAAGCTCTCCTAGTTGACATCACGGCATCGCCGTCAAACAACATTTATTCTTCGTATCAAATGGCCTGGGGACACGTCAAATAGTGATCTCTCTCTCTCTCTCCCTCTGTTCCCCTTCCCAGGTGTAGTGTAGCACAGCAGGCGTCGCCTAGTTAACCTCCCTGCCTTTCCGTTCGTCTTTCTCTCTCTCTGATATTTTTGTAGCGATAGCTACATTAGGCTAGCATTTCGAGCCTTCAGCGTGGCGGCGCCGTGTCCACCGTGGCGGCGCCGTCACGGTCACGTGGTTGGTCACTTGGTGCGGAGCAGCTGCCGACGGCGAAACCAAGTGGGGGGAAGTGGTTAGGGGAGAGAGTGAATCCACGTCCAGGGACGAAGATGAAGACGGAGCGGAGCGCCCAGCGTAACGGAGCGGCGAAATACTGACTTTGCAATTCAACTGAACAAGTTCCACTCGACCAGCTGTAGCTATCGCGTCACTCCAAGTTTAACCAGAGCTAAACCACAGCCATTTTTTTCTTCCATTTAGCTGAGTGCAACATGCGAACAGACTTATCTACACAGTGGTGAGAGAGACGACATTGATTTTTTTTAGAAAAGGTACATTCAACATGGTCAAGCGAAGAAAAGCTCCACATACACGAAGGGCATTACATGGCCAACGTTCTTGTGTCTCATGCACTGGTGACCGGTCAAGGGCTTCTGCTTTGCTGCGTGAGAAAGCAATTAACCGCTTTTAAGCAGTCAATTTGTTATCGTCATTGTTCTCGTCTGGCGTATACGTACGTTTGTCCTAACTTATTCGTAAAGCGACAGCCTGTTCTTTCCGTTTCTACGAAGACTTGCGATGACAGAAGTTACATCCTTCTCAAATGTTTTATTGTTCCGTGCTTACGTGTTAGTCAATTAATTATGACCTCGAGGGAAGCTCAACAAGATTGCATTTTTACAAACTCGAACATTTAGCGCATACCTTGTAAGGGTCTCGGAACGTGTTGATTTCATCAGGTTCTGAAAAACGAGGGCCGGCTTCCTGTTCTTGGCCTGACAGAGGAACTGTCAAGAGGGCACAAATGCAGCCGCGCAGTACAAGAAGCAGCATCATTGCTAATACTCGTCTCTGCGAACACAAGGGGCCTCCTACAAGCGGCGTGCGCTGTCTTTCAGTGCTAGTGCTGATCTCAGCAGCACCAGGAGGATATTATAGACGGCGTACACTGACCTTCAGTGCACAGGGGTGGGGTGAAGAGTTTGCAGTCTTTGTATTTTTATAACTATAAGATCGAAAGTTTAAAAAACCTGTATTTCGCTTTGCCCTTTTAGAAAGAGGTCCCTATGTCGCCAAGCTAGAAAATGCAAATGTTGATCCAGGAAGTCATGCATATCAAGCCATTCTGGGAAAGGCCGAACGAGATATATTAGCACAAAACCAGTTCATCAAAAGGAAGTCTATTCAACCATTTTAATTTATAATCATGAGCCAACAGAACTTTACTATCGAAGAGAGCGTTCCCTTCTTAGACTGCAGTTTGCTGGGGTCTGCCCATTCCGTGGCACATGTGTCAGAGCGAATTTCTTAAAATATCTGCTAGGTTTCGCGTCCCCTGTCGTTGTGCAGTCTATTCAAAACGGCTTGATTATAATAACGAAAAATTGGTTGTCCGTTCTTTGCATTACGCGCCCGTTGTAGATTGCGATTTTTGTACCTCTCATTTGCGCTTGCGTATCATCCTTTCAGTTGTATAGTTAAGTAACACTTGTATCTCTTGTATATCTTGACGTTCCCCACAATTATTTTTCATGTAGTTGTTTCTGCTGTCTCCTTAGGTGAAATTGATATTTTCCATTCTGGCAATTCTTGCGTCACTCACTTACAGGCCAGATGACCACAATACACATTTCACGCAAGAAAAATTTCCAAGTTTAAGTTCTCACAATAGATCACAAGACAATTGCAGTGCGACGCCCTCCCAGGTTGCGTTCACTAATATGCCTAGAAAGTTTTCATCCAAAGAGAATCAGAAGGTCATATTCTCAATCCTAACCTGTCGCCCATTCTCTGGATCAGAACACGATAGTTTTGTTGAATGCTAATGCTTTCGTAATTTTAAAAATGACCCATAAAATCTTTATTTTCCTTATTTTTTCCTATTCTTCGGAATATCTTCACAGCACTTTTGAAAACGTGTTTTTTAAAAACGTACCTTTATCTTGCCATTCCACGCAATCTTTTTCTTAACGTGTACTTTGCATCTAACCACACGCTAGAATGCTCCCTTCATTCATATGAGAGGGTAACGCTATGAGGTAATAGGTAGCTATTACGGTGTTTTTTGGCGCGCTAGCGTTAGTAGGCACACTTTACGGTGTTAGAAAAGAAGTCGGTGCTACGGAGAAGACACAGCAGGCACGCAAAAGCGACAGGACCGGCACCGGTCCGGCCGTTTTGTGTGCCGCATTTGTCTTCATCTGTCGCTAAGAGTTCTTTTGTAATTCTCATCTATCACCTAGCCTCGACAACAGTTCCGAATTTAGGCATGCGTACGTGAGTTAGAGCTGCTCTGAAAGGTGCTCTTAAAGTTGCGGTATGCCTGGGAGGTTAAAAAACGCCGCTTCACGAATATTTTCCAGCAAGAAATGTTTTGTGCGTTTTGTAGAAGCTAAGTTATCTGTAGTCAAAACTTGAATTTCAGCGTCTTCGCGCATTCCCGCTCCTCTCGTCACCTTTTGTACGCTGGAAGGTGGGGGCTCATCCACCGGCCTTACCTACGGGGGCGGCCTTACCCACCGGAGCTATGCGGCTTATTAGCCGTGACCATGGTAACTGCTTGTCGTCTGAAATAATCCAACCACCAGCCACCTCTCAAATTGTATACGCAGGTGCAGTGACGGAGGATGGCGCGAGCATGAAAAAGTCGCTGGGAAGGGCTCGCGAGCGTACGCGCGTGATTGTGGATTCTGTGCCGATTGTCGTGAGAGCCTTACGGAGAAAGCATTACGGAGAAAACATTTTTGCCTTTTCAGTGCGCGCATGACCTGTCCGCAGGAAACGTCTACAAGAAGCGTACACTCCACCTGTAAATCAAACCAAAGCCATCCAACGTCATCAATAGTGATCAATAACTAACAATCAAACGATCATTAAATAATGTCAGGCAATTACCATTATATGATTATACATAATAAATTAGTTATAGACAATAAATGATCATGATACATTATGCTGATAATTACATGGTATAGTATGTCGTATCTTGGAACCAGATATAGCGAAAACATCAGATAAAACGAAGGCATAGTGCGTCTTAACCTGTAACCGGATATAACGAAGGTGTAGTATGTAGTATCTCGAAATCTAAACTAATTCGAGAAGCGGGAGGCGATCGTATTGATGTAGAGATCTCAACAGGACGACAAAAAGGCCTTCGCCTTGATGTGCGCAAGGCGACTATAGTGCTCCCCTGAACTTTAATTTGGCTCAGGTGTTCATGACAACACAACGCAGTGATTGAGGGAGTTGAAGTGCGCTTCTCGCAAGGTGTTTCAGAGCCCCTTTAAGAAGCATGTTTTCTGACAGGCGTCCCACCTGTTCACCGGACAGTGGGCAACCAGCCAAGGCCTCCACTTATGTGACGGGTACAATTAGTGGATGCCTTAAGGTGAAATGCTTTCAGAATAATGACATTTACGTCAGATGCCTTAAAGTCAAAGGCTTTTAGTTTAAAGACTTTTAGGTTGAAAGCCTTTATGCTAAATGCCTTCCGGATAAACGCCTTTAGACCATAGTTGATAATAGTAAAGGTTTTAAGGCCAAATGCCTTTAGCGCGTGAGCACCTCATGTGCCGACGGTAACTAGTGCTACTCAGCAGTATCCGCGCTGAGCCATTCTAAACCGCCTGCTATTTTTTTGCTATTTTTATATAGTGGTCTTTACAGTTGAAGCCTCAAAGCACCTTGTGTAAATACGTAGGCAATAAGAGCGAATCGATATCAACTCGCCTGGCACTATATCTGACATGCATGATTAGTACTTCTCAATGAAAAAGTCATTCTTGCAGTCATTTATCTGAGCTTCGTTGTGTAAAGTAAATGAAGTGGGGTTTACAAATAATTTAAGGAGCTTGAGTGGCTAGGGGCCGTTTCAATGCATTTGCTGTATATTAGTATGAAGCACCGTGAAAGTCTCTTATTATGAGTCAAGGTTGACTTTATTTACATGTTACAGCGCAAATAAGCATATGCTCCTTAAGACAGGGTATATGAACGGCGCAGTTTGTCGAAAACATTATGTACGGCCAGGTTGTTTCCCCGGGCGCAGCTCGTAGACCGCCGTGATGGCAACGCTTGTCTTCATCTGCGTTGATGTTGTGAACCTTACTTCTTCGTTACAATCTTGCCCCGCAGAAAAGGGGCACTCCTCCTGGTGAGTAAAGCAGACGAACGGATAGCGAGATTATAGTATGGCTTCAGGTGGCTGACATGGACGATCTGATGCCCACGGCGGCGAAGATCACTGGAGCGCGCTACTGGTGAGGTAGACTCGGGGAAGGGCGCTGTATCACTCAAATGGGGCCGTGTATCACTCAAAAGTCCCGCTAGACTTGAAAGTACCCCTAGCAATACGTGAGGGCAGGGGAGAAAGGTATAGGTAAAGTGACTGTTGTCGGTACTAGCTTTCTGGTGACACCGCTCTTCGTGACAACTCTGCCGAACCTGAGGTGTACTGTGTGTCAGGGCGGTACGGCAAGGAGGCTTGAAGCGCAGACAAAGGCTTCCGACTTTACATGGCAAAAGATGAAGAGAACCTGATTGGTGCATGAATGGCGGCATTATAAGCAGCTAACGGGGCTGTCCGGTCCATTTTCAATGATCGGAGATGATCTACACGGAGAGCATATGTCCGAGTGTGCGGTTGAAGCGCTCAGCGGGCCCGTTGGTTTGCGGGTGGCAAGCGCTCTTAATGTGCGGCAAGTTAGGGATAAGAGTTTTTGAGAATACCTAAATAACCTGCGATTCGCTGATGATATTGCCTTGCAGAGTGACTAAAGCTGTGAACTGAAAAGAATGTCCAAGCAGTTACACAGGCAGAGCAGAACGGTGGGTCTAAAAATTAACATCCCGAAAACCAAAGCAATGTTCAACAGTGTAGTAAGGGAAGAGCGGTTCACGATAGGCAGCGAGGTGCAGGAAGTGGTAAACGAATATGTCTACCTAGGGTAGGTAGTGACAATTGATGCGGATTTTGAGAGGGAATTAATAATAATAATAATAATTGGTTTTGGGGGAAATGAAATGGCACAGTATCTGTCTCATATATCATTGGACACCTGAACCGCGCCGTAAGAGAAGGGATAAAGGAGGGAGTAAAAGAGGAAAGGAAGAAGAGGTGTCGTAGTGGAGGGCTCCAGAATAATTTCGACTACCTGGGGATCTTTAACGTGCACTGACATCTCACAGCACACGGGCGCCTTAGCGTTTTTCCTCCATAAAAACGCAGCTGCCGTGGGGCGGGAATTAACTAGAAAAACAAGAATGGGGTAGAGCGCATACGGCAGGTTCTCGCAGTTCATGAATGGGAGTTTAAAATTATTCCTGAAGAGAAATGTGTATAACACCTGTATCTTACCAGGACTCACCTACGGGGCGGAACCGTGGAGGCTAACGAAAAGGGTTCAGCTTAATTTAAGGACAACGCGGTGAGCTATGGAAGTAAAACCGATAGGTGTACCGTTAAGAGACCGAAAGTGAGCATAGGGGGAAAGGGAACAAACGTGGGTTAATTATATCATAGTCGAAATCAAGAAGACGAAATAAGCTTGAGCAGGGCATGTAATGCGAAGGCAAGATAACCGTTGGTCCATAAGCGTAATGTAGGGCAATCCGAGAGAAGGCAAGCGTAGCAGGTGGCGGTAGAAAATTAGGTGGGCGAATGAGATTAAGAAGTTTGCCAGCATACGGTGGCCGCAGCTGCCAAAGGTAAGGGTTAATTAGATAGACATGTGAGAGTTCGTAGCCCTTCAGTGGGCGTACTGAGGCTGATGATGATGTTCGAGGTAAGCGCTGGTGCTGCGCCGGACTGTTTTATATTCGGTTAGGAGCGCCCCAGCAGCTTCACGCAAGAAATCTTTGCCCCAGCCGCTGAGACCAAAGGGGGGGGGGGGTATCAAGGCGCGAAATTATTTTGCAAGGAAGCAACTAAGCGACAATGTTCCTGGCGACCGGTAGAGCTGCTGTGTCCGCCGAACGAGGGCGGTGGTCGGTGGCTACCAGCCAACGATTTTCCCGCCGGTGAGCACGAAAGAGGCCCGAACAGATGTATGCTGAAAAGACCGAATGGGCTAAGATGGCAAGGAAGGAGCTGTAGTGGTGCAGGCGGGTGTCATGGAGGAGGTGTGCGACACTGACAGTGGGTACCGTAGCGCACGTGCGCACTGACACATGTATACACGCCGTGTCTGCGTAAGCGTATTCGCCACCTTTCCTAGGTCTTGAGCACAACTGCATTACCACGCTGCGAATGAAATATTATCGCAAGAATAGCAGCGCAGAGATGGAGAGGTATGAAGAGTAGCCACTTACTGCCGTTATACCCATTAGCTCACATCGATGCACCCATTAGCTCACAAAAGCTGAGTCGTGGCGTCACTTGTCAACCGGGCAGTCTACACGTGTTCCGATGAGCACACCCTCAATCAGGAAATTGAAATAATAAGGACTTAAAACGAACTGATTCTCGAAAAGGTTTATTGAAACGGTGTCGCGACACCAGATCGTCAAGCATTCGGAGCCGGAACACACATAAAATGCAACGTCGTCATCTTTACCAAAACACGCGCCCATTACGTACATCCCAGGCCTAAGCGAGGTCTTAGAACGGGTCTTCAAGAAACACAATGTGCGTATTGCCTACGTGCTGTCCAGAAAATTGCGCGGGGTTCTTGTTAATATGACAGTTGCTTTGCCCCGTTCAAAGAACCCGGGTGTCATAAATAAGATACCTTGTGATGATTGCGACTCCGTCTACGTCAGTGAGACGGCAAATTTACCAAGGCGGCTAAAAGAGCACCGCTATTATGTCGCCAGGAACCGCACTGCGTCAATCACTGTAGCAGGAAGCGTGCAAAAAGAACGGCATGAAATCGCTTTTGATGATGTGGAAATTATTCCTACCGAAAGAAGTCTCTAAAAATTGCTGCACCTGTAATCACTGATTACACAGTTAGCGCTAATCACTATCAAGAGAACGAAGGAGAATCCTCACGCGGCGTACACAAAATCATTAGGTAGATTTGTCAAAGCTAGTTAAGCTGCTTCTTACTCGGCCGGTGCTTCATTGTGAACAATGAACTCGTAGGGTTTTCAAAATATAAAATAGCGATTTTATAAAAATTGGTGAGTGACCCAACACTCGTTCAACAATGCTACTGTCTAACCGGACGGTGCTCCGTCACACCTTGTATTACATCAACCTGCGCCAAGTTCATGGATAGCGGGTCATTACTAAATTCCGAAACTTTTTATGCATCTCAAAGAATTGCATCGATTAGTACTCACCTGCATTTCAATTTTGTTTGTAAAGCCGAGTAGGTGATCCCAAGGTCCTTTCCTCTGAGACGGCCCGTCTACCCAGCCTTTGTCAATCATATGATTGCAACAGCGGAGAGGCAACTACCGCAAGCGCGCATTGAAGAGTGCAGCACTACAGTGAAGCGTCTTGAAAAGGTGGCATTCTTTAAAAAGCAACAGCTGGAATTTTAGATTCCCGATGTCTTCCCAGCATCCAACTGTTGGCAAATCAAAAGATGGGGAAAAGAAAGCAAAGGAACGAAGCATCCCAGGCAAGAAAATTGGACACCCTATTTACAGTCAAATAAAGAAGCGTCTGTTGCGGAACTTATAGATTCGAAACATGCCTTTACAAGACCTTCGCGCGGCAGGCACCCAGCTGCGGAGCCGTGGCTTGAATTTAACCATGGGAAGCCGCCGGATCAATGAAAAGTGATTCAATTCGTCGAGGGAGGAATCCGCCTTCTCGACTCAGAAGTCAAGGACAACAGCGTCCGGACAACAGCGGTAGGAATACTATCCCGTATCAACACCCAGAAACACCACTCTGTCTTGTCGAAAGGTGAACGCTTAGGCCTCGATTCCTTCAGAAGCAACACTAACATTGCCATTCTGCTAGCGGACAAGAGGAGCGTGACAGCTGGGCTCGACCATTCAACCTGTCACGAAAAAATTACGACCATGCTCGGTAACTATACAACGTATCGAAAGCTGAACAAGGCTCCGATGTCAAAAATACAGACCGGGTTGTAGAAACTACTCTCGGATACGTTTTAGGGCATTTCACTGTCGCAAAGGTGTCTTTGTATATAGCTACTTTGCACCAATGGGCCCGTGCCAGAATAAAATGTGAAGCAAGTGGCACACCTCTTTATCTACGCGTTGGTAATTTGGTATCACACCACACTTCTCGCTTTAACTGTATTGCCTCCTTCAGGCAAGTGTGTGCTCATCAGAACCAGTGGGAACTGCCAGGTTCACAAATGGCGCCATGACCGAGCATTTGTGAGGTTTTTGTTGCACCGATTTCAAATCAAGGTACCTTGCCAAGAGGAGGGCTACGTGTACACGCTGAAATTTAAGCCGGAGCGCGCGTGTGTTACGAGGGAATCCAGATCTCCTCTCTACTCTTCAGGTAATCCAGGAAGCTTTGTACTGGTCCCTTGTCAAGGATGCCGAAGCAATCGTCGACGTACCTCAAGGAAACTTTCGGTCGATGTTGAAATGTCTGCAGGGCTTTTTTCTCATTCGCTTCTATTACCAAGTTAGCCGCTGTAACGTAGATCGATGCACCCATAGCGGTTCCGAATGTTTGCTTACATATGGAACCATTTTGCGTGGCGTACGTGATGCTTAAGCAGAAGCTTAGAAGATTGTGGGGCGAGTGACTTCAAATTTGGTTGGATGGTAACAACATTTATTTAAAAGTCCTGCAGAGCTTTCGCCGACGGGGCCTTAGGTCTCCCACATGGGGACGTCGAGGTGTTGCCTCGCCGTCGCCTCGCGGGCCTGCTGGACGGCCCAGAGTTGGCCACCGAGGCTGGGGCTGCGCAAGGCAGCGGCCCACCGCGGCGAGACGGTTCTGGAGTTAGCACCGTCAGGGTGTTTGCTACAGTCCCAGAGCATGTGGGGTAAAGTTGCTATAGCAGTGTGGCAGACCTTGCATATATTCGTCGGGTATGTTCCGGGGTAGAGTCGGTGGTATTGTGCCGGGTTGGGGTACATGAGCGTCAGCAGTTGTCTGAGGGCCACCGCGTGCGCCCTGTCCAGCTTGTCGTTGGGCAGAGGGAAGGTTCGGTGGGCCAGGCAGAGGGCCTTGGTAATTTCGTTGTAGCTGGTCAGACAGTCTTTGGTGCTGTCCCATGTACAACGGTCGCCAGCGAGCTCGCGCGCCTTGGCGTGTGCCGTCTCGTTTCGGTTGCGATATGTGTTCGATACTTCTCCCATGTGCGCCGGGAACCACTGGATTCTGGTTAGAAAAGCTTCCTCCCACTGGACGTTTCGATTGCTCAGGATTCGGGCCGCTGTCTGTGAGATCCGTCCTTTGGCGAAGTTTTTGACCGTTTATCGCGAGTCGCAGAGAACTGTGGGGCACGTCGGATCCGTGAGGGCGAGGGTCACCGCCGCTTCCTCCGCTTCTTCTGCGCGCTCGTACGCTACACTTGCCGTTATGCGCGTTTCGCCACTCGAATCGATGACCGCAACCGCGAATCGCGAGCGTTCTGCGTATTCCGCGGCGTCAACGAACCTTGTCCCCGTTTCGTCTCCGTGGCTGTGTAGGAGAGCTCTGGCCTTGGCCACTCTTCTTCCTCGGTTGGGTTCTGGGTGGACGTTCTGTGGAATCGGGTCGACTCTTAGGGTTTGTCTGATCGCGTCCGGAACAGCGACTTTCTGGAATTGTTGTGCATAGTAATGGATGCCGACACTTTCCATGATCTGGCGTCCTCCTCTTGTGCCCGCTAGTCTTTCTAGTAGTGAAGTGCGCTGCGCGTCGGCGATTTCGGTAAGCGTGTTGTAAAGCCCGAGCTGGAGCAAGCGTTGTGTACTGGTGGACTCGGGTAGACCCAGTACTATCTTGTACACCCTGCGGATGAGGACGTTGATCTTGGCTTCTTCTCCCTTGTACCAGTTGTGGAATGCCGCGACGTACGCAATATGGCTCATGACGAAATAGTGTATGAATCGTGAGACTCGCCTCCCTCATTCCGTTTCTTCTGCTGTTGACCCCCTTGAGGATTCGAGTGGCGTTAGTCGTCGTGTGCTGTATTTTAGTGGTCCTTTAGCTGTTGACGCCATTGGGTTCGATTATCATGACAAGGACCCTAATTCTGTGCACTATCGGGATGGTTACTCCATTGCTCGTGCGTAGTTTGATCTCTTCGTATTCTCGTCTGGTCGTTGCCGCATTCCGACCACACCCGGGTGGTCTGCCCCTCTGCGTATGGCGGTAGAGTAGGAGTTCCGACTTTGTAGGCGAACATCGTAATCCAGTACCCACAAGGTATTCATTCCTCTATTGTCTCGATTGCTAGTTGCAGTGCGGTTTCGATGTGACCGTCACTGCCTTCGTGCACCCAGAGTGTTATGTCGTCGGCGCATATGGTGTGCCGGACATCTTCGAGTTCTTTAGCTTTTCTGCTAGCCCGATCATGACGAGGCTGAAGAGTATGGGCGAGATGACGGAGCGCTGCGGGGTGCCGGTGCTTCCCAGCGTTTGCTCTTCTAGCTGGATATCCCTTGCCACTAAATGCTGGCTTGCCTCTCAAAAATTCTTTAATGTAGTTGTACGAGCGTACACCTAGATTTTACTGCGATATGTGGCGTAAGATCTCCGAGTGCGCGATTCTATCGAACGCGCTTTCAAGGTCGAGGCCGAGAATTGCTCCGGTGCCTCTCGTCTTGCCGTCAAGAACCTGGTGCTTCAGTTGTAACATTCCGTCTTGCGTGGATAATTGGGGGCGGAATCCTGTTATAGATGGTGTGTATGCCCTTTTCTGCTCTAAGTGGGCTTGCCAGCGGTGAACCAGTGCGTGCTCCATGATCTTGCCGACGCACGACGTTAGGGATATAAGGGGAAGGTTGTCGAGGCTCGGCGGTTTTCTGTGTTTTGGGATTAGTATCATTCTCGCAGTTTTCCACTGTTGCGGGAGGCTGCCGCGCTGCCAGCACTCATCGATGAGTGCCGTTAACAGTTCCACAAATCGGTCGTCGAGATTCTTCAGGGCGCGATTCGACACCCCTTCGGGGCCCGGCGCCGATCTGCTGTGGAGGTTGTGCAGCGCCGTCCTGGTCTCTTTTAGGTTAAAGTCCTTATCCAATTCTGCGTTCGGATCACCCTTATATGGGCCGTGTTGTGCGGTCGAAGTGTACGGCAAGCACTTCGCTCGTAACCGGACGGTCACTGCATCTTCACCGTGCTTCTCGAGCTCCTTGTGTAATAGACGTGCCAGGCAGTTCCTCTCGTGGGACTTGGCCTTCGTTTCGTCCAACAGATTCCTGAGCAGGTTCCACGATTTCCCGTTGAGTAGTTGGCCGTCGACTGCATTGCATAACTCATCCCATTGCTGGCGGTTGAGCGTTCGGCAGTGTTCCTCGATGTTGCGGTTGATCTCCGCTATTTTCTTTCTGAGTCTCCGAATGAGTCTCTGTCCCTTCCACCTGGCCAGGACAGAGTTCTTCGCCTCGATGAGATGCGCCAGGCGGCTGTCCATCTTGTCAGTTTCAACCTCGGTTTCGACGGTCTTGGTTGACGCTTTGGCGTCTGCAACTAGCGAGCGGGTCCAGGCTTCGATGTCCGTGATCGTATCTCCTGAAGACTCTTGTTGGTCTCGTTTATTTCTGAAATCTTCCTAATCGGTCCATTTGAAAATTCTCTTACTGCCGTGGGCCTTGTCCGGAATCTGTACGTGTATTTCGATGATCATGTGGTCACTCCCCAGGTCGGTCGACGTGTTTTTCCACGTGGTAGCCGTCGTCCCGGCATTTCGGACGAACGTCAGGTCCGGGGTCGTGTCTCTGGTAGTGGAGGTACCGATTCTCGTCGGGTGCGCCAGGTCCGTAAGTAACGTAAAGTCGAGTTTCTGCGCATCTTGTCCGAGTTGTCTTCCCTTGGTCGTGCTGTAGTCGTAACCCCATGCCGTGTCTGCCGCGTTGAAATCTCCCCCTGCTATCAGGGTCCGGGACCCGGAAATGTTGAGCGTCCTCTGAAACAGCGCTCGGAAGCGTTGGCGGCGTTTCGATGGGCTGCTGTATGCGTTCAGTATGAATATACTTTCTTTTCTCTGCTTGGTGGGTATCAGTTCGATGAGAGCGTGTTCCATCTGGACGCCGTTTAGTTCGTGGTCAACGAATGTGAGACACTTTCTAACGAGCGTGCATACACCCTTCCCCTCGATTTTGCTGAATTGCGTTTTGTAGCCTGTTAAGGTGGCCGCGTTGGTGAGCGTTTCTTGGAGTAATATTACGTTTGGTTTGCGTGTTGCGTGCCTGATTTGTTGCTGTAGAACGTCTTTTTTGCCGGCAAATCCGTGGCAGTTCCACTGCGATATTATTATCCCTTGGTTACCGTTGGCCATGTTGATGCTGATGCAAGTTACCCGGCTGCCCTTGATGGTGGCTCGGTCCTGCACCACTGCTCGCCGGTGCGTGTCCGTGTCGCGTGAATACGGAGTGCTTCCGTATTATCTGCATATTTCCTTCAAGGTTAGTGGTCCCGTTTGCGAGGCCGAGGAATGTTGCGTGTAGGGTCTCAATAGTACTTTGCATGGTGCATATCATTTTCTTGATGTCTGTAATTTCCACTCGCACCTGGCTCTCGAAACCGCACTCGTGGTGTTGTATCGCCCGTTTGTTCGGGGCGGGCGCGTCCGCCGCTGGAACACTCGTCGGTAGCTGCTGTCGTGAGTTCTGTTTGTTTTGTTCCATCCCGGCGCGCTCGCGTCGGAGTTCTCTCATCTCTTGCATTAGCTTTTGGACTTGTTCGCGTATTACCGCGTTCTCTTTTCGCATTTCTGCATTCTGTTTCCTTAGCGCCTCTAAAATGTCATTATCGGCTTTTTGATTCTGCTCTGGGACTGCAGGTGCTGTTACGGCCGCCTCCCGCGCGATGCCCCGAACAGTGTCCGCCCAGCTCACCTTGTCTCCGGGAGTTGGCGTCTTGGACCTCGATCTTGTCGGAGCGCGGTTGTGCCTTTGACGACTGCGGGACCGGGACCGGCCACGCGGTCACGACGTGGGTCTGGGCCTGTGCGCCTGGATGGGCGGGTAGTCTTGTTGTGTCAGTTGGGCATGTGCGTTTTGGCGCTCCCATCGTCGTCTGTGAATCACATACGGAGTCTTGTACCTTGCTTTGCAGGCCTTGTCGGCCGTCATGTGAGCGCCGCCGCAAAGTTTACACTTGGGCGAGCATTGGTGCCCCTGGTCGCAACCCCTGCAAATGCGGTTGGCGGGATTTGGGCAAACGTCCATGCTGTGGCCGAGGCGTCTGCACTTGTAACAGATGTTAATTTGTTTTTGATACAACGTGCAACGAACGACTGTTGCGCCGTACCTGACGAGGTTGGGCACTTTGAGTCCGTCGAAGGCAATTATAAGCGTGGTCGTAGTGCCTTTGCGTTTGGCCGCCAGCGCCAGTGGGTTTCTCGGGTTTACGATGTTCTCGTCCAGTGCTCGGTGTCCGTCATCAATGGGGATGCCACGAATCACTCCCTTGGTTGTGTTATCGGGTGCCGTTTCGTACGCGTTGACTTCATGCGGCTTCCCTTGGATGTGAATTTCCCGCAGTTTGGCATAGCGGTCCGCGTTCACTCGTTTTGGTGTGCCGACGACGACGATGGTCTGGTGCGAGTTCGGACAGACCGTGTCTTCCGCACTTTCGTCTCCCGTTATGTCGGCGGCCGCGAAGATTGCGGCGGTGACCGTCGGGGCGCCGACCTTAACGATGTCGAGGCCGCCTTTTGGTCGAATCACGATTTTAATTTCCTCCTTCTGTAGTCTGGGCATGCGTCCCGCTTTGATAACCTTTCCTTTGACATGCTTGGGTTTCGAACCTTGCTGGCCGGTGCCAGGGGCGTTCGCTCTTGCATCGATGTCGTGCGTCGAATTCGCACCGTGGTCTCGAGGTCTCGAACGCCGCTCTCCGGCGGTCTTCCATCCGGCTTCTTCGGTAATTTCGTCGGCGGGAATGTCTTCCCCATCACTTGCACGCTCATTCTTGAGTCACGTTCGTCGACTTGTGCCGCTTCGTTGGAGAGAGTCTGTATACGTGGCGCTGCGTCTGTCAGCGGCGCGCAGCGGTTGCGCCGCCTAGGCCTAGCGTCTGACGTACACGCCTAGACCTAGCGAGGCTATGGCGGGGTCGGAGCGCAGAAAGTGCAATATCTCTGCGAAGAATGGTGGCCCACCTAAAAACTGGGTATCCGTCGATGCCTCTCGATTTCTCGGATCCGTTGGTGAAAGGTTGGCGATGAAATGCAGTTGAAAGCGCTGCGAAATCATTTGTAGAAGACAGAGCCGATGTGAACGCGTCCGCTCACCTCGGCGATCGCAGCGCCCCCCCCCCCCCCCTCCCCAGTGACTTCATATTTCAATTTCAATTTATTTCTCAGAAGGTTCTGGTCGGCTGACTGGGCTAAAAGCTGTGCGTAAACAGCTTGACGAGGCCCCAGCCAGCCGTTACAAGGCATAACAGCACACATTAAAAGAATATTCATATACATCGAGAAGAAAATAGTTGATACAACAATGAAACAAAAGGGTATCATGGATTCAAGTAAATGCAGTGAACATATAGTTATATTAAGAGGACACCAAAAATATCAGTTCGGCAAGTAACACTAACTGCCAGGAAATATGCATACAATCAGCTCAATAAATGACAGCAAATCTTACACACTTTATTAACACTTTAAACGAGAAGTTTGTTAAAAAAAAAACTAAGGAAAACTGGAGAGAAATTTTCAGCTAAGAGAAAGAACATCAGGTTACATCATTACAAAATAATGACGTAGTGTAGATTTGGTAGATTTATTCGTGTCTTTGTATTTGTTGAGAATTGTGGGAAGATTGTATTCTAGTGTCTGCAGCCTGTAGTCTGTTCGAAAAAACGGTACTAGCCATTTGTCTGTGTTGCGTATGTTTACTGGATGGCTATTTTCTTTAAGCAGTGTGTTACCTTCTACCATTGATCTGAAGCTGGAAGGGAAATAGTATGACAACAGAATTCGCAATTCGTACATATTTTTAATCCTTACAACATTGTGCGCCTGGAGAGCTTGTCGAGTATGACCTAAGTAATCAAGATTCGCAATATGACGAATGGCTTTCTTTTGGAGCAGTGAAATTTTCTCTATGTTTGTTTTAGTAGTTGTGAGCCAAACTAAGGAATAGTAATTGATGCGTGAGGCAAATAGCGCATTATATATCTGAAGTTTTATTTTACAAGGAAGAAAAGTGCGGCAGCGACAGATTGCGCCTGTCACTGACGAGAGACTATTAGTCAACTTTTGAACGTGTGAATCCCAAGTAAGGTTAGAAGAAAATGTTACCCCAAGTATGGTGTGTTCATGAGCGATTTCAATTTTCTCACCAGCACAGGTAATAACACCTTCAAACCTGATAGCCTTGTTTTTTGGTCGAAATACCATCACTTTTGATTTTGTAGGATTGATTTTGAGTATATTAGCACCACACCACTTCTGAAGGGTATCAAGCAATTGGTTACATTTGATCATTAGTTTAGTTACATCTACACCAGAGAATAGTGCTGTGCAATCATCAGCATATATAATGAATTTTAAGGTCTTATCAATGTTTACAATACTGTTGATATACACATTGAATAATAAAGGGCCCAGCATGCTACCCTGCGGTACACCTCTGATGACTGGTAAAAAGGACGATTGATGGTTGGCAAGATATACGCATTGCTGCCTGTTTGCTAAGTAGGACTGTAATAAGGATAGAGGCTTACCCCTGATGCCGTAAACTGAAAGTTTATGGGTTAGAATATCATGGTCCAGAGAATCGAAAGCTTTACTGAAATCGATGAAAAGGCTGGCAGTTATTAGTTTCTTTTCAAAATTTTTCACTATGTATTCCTTAAGTTCTAATAATGCTAATTCAGTAGAGCGTCCTTTCCTGAAGCCAAACTGTGCATTAGAAATTAGGTGGAACTTTTCAAAGAATTTGTTAAAGCGGTCATATAATATCTTTTCAAATCCTTTTCCAAATGTAGGTATTATAGATATTGGGCGGTAATTTTTTGGCACGTTTTTATCCCCTCCTTTGTATATAACAGACACCCGGGACTTTTTCATCGCATTTGGAAATTCCCCGGATTCAAGAGAAAGGTTGAATATATACGTGGGTACTGGTGTTAGGTATTCCATAACATACTTGATAGGCTTAATTTGGAGGTTATCAATATCAAGGGCTTTGCTGTTTTTTAGTGACATAAATGTTCTATAAACTTCTGCTTCATCTGTTGGTGAAAGAAATATACTTTCGGCGCATGAACAACTTAAATCTTCGTTTACTTGGGAATTATTGCGTTGTAGAACAGTTCCAATGAAGTACTTATTGAAGAAGTCTGCAAGACCTCGACCGGTAATTATCTGGTCTTCGTGAGTTATTTGATCAGGTAATAAATCCTTCCTGTCCCTACACAGAACATTATTGATTACTTTCCAGGCTGCGGTCGGCTGTTGTTTACCAATACTTGCAAAGAGATTTTCAAAGTAAGCAACCTTTGCCCGTCGAAGCTCAGAATTCAGCTTGTTTCTGACCACTTTGAAATTTTTCAAATCATCAGGATTTCGCGTTGTTAGAAAAGTGTGAAAAAGTGTATTTTTTCTCTTTATAGTCTTTAAGTGGTCGGTTGTTACCCACGGCTTTCTTATCTTCTTTGATGGAGTAAATGTCTTGATAGGAAAGTGTTTGGAATAGATTGTGGAAAATATCTCGAGAAATTGTACATATGCATCATTTACATTTAACTTGTCATACACAGAAGACCAGTCTTGGAAGCTAATGTCTATTTCGAAAGCCTCTAAAGCACACTGAGGCATATATTGGACGGTTATTTGTTCAGAACGTTTTTTAGGTTTTGGTAATGAGTCATAGAACATAAATATGGGACAGTGATCACTAACATCTGATGCTATAGTGCCAGCACTAAGAACAGAAGTCTCTGAGTTTGTTATAAACAAATCTAAAGCAGACGAAGTAGACACAGTAACACGAGTCGGTGTATTGATGACACTTATGAATCCCAAAGACTGAAGTTGAATAGTGAAATCAATGACAGTTGAAGTATTATCGAGCGTATTTATATTGAAGTCACCTCCGCATGTTAGCTGAAAATTATTGCTTCGAACATATTCAAGGAGGAGGTCAAAATATTTCATAAAGGATTTCATGTTTCCCTTCGGTGGACGATACATGACCGTGATAACCTCCAGCCCAGCCTTCACAGTCAAACATTCATAATCATTGGTAATTTCACAAAATTCAGGCAGTAATTCACAATCTTTACATCTTTGGACATGGAGCGCTACACCACCACCTCGTCTATCTTTGCGATTGCTAAAGAATCTGTCATACCCATCAACATGGAGCATGTCACAGCCACCATAGTACCAGGTCTCAGAGATCATTATTGTGGTATATTTAAAAGGAAATTGACTTAACAAATGTGTGATGTCATCTTGTTTCCCATGTACAGAACGAGCATTGATGTGCAAGACTGTTTGAAGAGAGGGTGGTTGAGGACGAATGCACCCAGGTAAGACGAAGCTGTGACAATCCATCTTGACCGATTTAACAAGCAACAATAACGCACTAAAGCGCTAAAGCTGTCTAGGACTCACTCGATTTTCACAAGGTCAGCCTCACAAGTGATCTGAACAACATTAGATGATTCTGTTTGCTTAGCAAAAATTTTTCCATTCAGAGTCCACACCGACTTTCATTTGTGCTCATACTTCCGCTTTAGAGTCATACCCAGGAGTCTCTTTAGGGCCGGGCAGAGGTGCTCATTTATATATACTGGGGCGGGATTACTGATCCCAATGTCCTCATTGGTCAGTCGGGCCTTTTTTCCTTTCCTAAGTATGCTGTCGCGTTTTGAACGAGATTTGAATTGGACAATGATGTTTGATTTGTCAGCACTTCTTGTTGGAACTCGATGGCAGGATTCAATGTCATCCTCACTGATTGACTCTTTGATTGCTTCTCCAACCCCTTGAACAATCTGCAGGGCATTCTCATCATCCTGCTTTACTACACCTTGGATTTCAATATTCATGTTTCGAGAATACTGCTCCATGTGAACAATGCGTCTTGCAGCTTCATCATGTTTTTTTTCTAAGGATATGCACTTCACCTTAAGTGCTTCATTCTCTTTTTCGAGTTTAGCGTTCCTTGAGATTTCAGCCTCAAGTTTTTGTTTCAGCTCTTCCATGGAGTCATGAGCAAACTCAAGGCTCGTTGTCATGTTACGTTGTTCAGCCTTTAGTTCTCTAATTTCGTTTCGAAGATCCCTTTCAATGCACTCTCGCGAAGTTTTTATTTCCTGTTTGAAGTCTTCTTTAATTTTCACTAACTCAGCCTTCAGCTCCTCTTTAGGCTTAGCAACTTTTTTACCATGCTACGTTCAAGGCCTATTACACAAAAAACGCCAAGAAGCTCACAGTTTGGCAGCAGCGACGATATGGAAAAGACCAACAGATTTCAAACGGCTTTGGCACTAACCTGCAGCAAAGACGCGGAGACACGATAAGTTGCTGCACTCAGTCGGTCGTCGCTGCTGCCAAGCGGGGACCGTGGCGGCGGATGGGTCCTTTTGTAACCCAATGCGTGTGACATCAGGCGTCAGGTGGATGCTGCAGATAGCGAAAACCGCTGACGGGAAACGCCCCTTGTAGCCGGTCCAAGTCGGTGGTCAGCCAAGCACGTGTACTCAGCTGGGCTGCTGGGCTAGTCTTGAGCGGACAGTGCAGACGGCGCAAAGCAATCTGCAGCAAAGACGCGGAGACACGATAAGTTGCTGCACTCAGTCGGTCGTCGCTGCTGCCAAGTGCAGGATTTTTAAAAGATGCGTGCTTGGTCAGAAGCTCGCTACAAATGCCGACACCTTGCCCGACAGGAATGTTTGTGAATAGCCAGCACACGTATAATGAAACCAGTACATCGTCGTCTTCCAAAACGGTGCCGGGGACCTTGTTGATGAAATCAGCTGTATTGCGGACATATATGTATGGCTTGCCGAAAAACGGCGGAAAGAACTTGTGTCGGTAGCCGGAGAGCCTGCCGAGGGGCGGTCTTGAAAAATAAAACTATGTGTTGTAGCGGGATTCCTGTCTTGTGAAGGCAAGATAATAAAAGAGTACTCTTAAAGAAAAACTCACAATGAAGACCATTCTGTTTGTCTGAGAGCTGAATTAAATCACACCTATCAACACTCATGGCAAAACCTTCGGTCTTCATTTCAGAGTTCATGTATCGGTAAATGAATAACCTGCTTTTGAGTCGCAAAAACATCACATCCTGAAGCTCCAGAGAGCCGGTTTTGTTTTTGCGCATTGCTTCATGAAGCTGTGGCCTTTAATACGCTCTCTTCCCTTCGACAGATTGCCGCTTCGCTCAACAAAATGCATCTGGTAATGAATTGTTAAAATGATCCATATAGAATGGGATTTTAAAGGCCGTTTTATTATTTTGCTCATCTCTGTAGGCCTGAGACTCGTCTGCATAGTGAAGAGCAATGCGAGGCATCTTTTCAATTAGTTGATGACAACTAGAAACAAGCGGCAACTCGTGACAAAATTGACACACAAAAATTCTTTTGATTTCATGTTAAGTGTTCTAAAAGTCATTCAATCTTTGTAAGCGGCGCCGTCAGGAACAAGCGTATAGAACTTCCTTACACGCGGAAGAATCAACAGTGTTGCGACGACACTACCGTCAGTTTAGTCTGGTATGCACTCTTATAATCTGTATTCCTTCTTTCCCGCGTCATTTTTTAATCTCCTAGTTTTGGGATAGTCTATTTATGTGATATTCATTGTAGATTTATTCCTGCGTACGCTAATACAGCTGCGGGCTGTTGATATCGCGAGAGACCCATTCGCTGACTGTGCTTAGTCTACGAATTTAAGGACCGTGTTTTTCTGTGTGCTCGATGGCAATCACAGCGTCCAACTTTATCCATGACTTCAGCCCATAAGTTCAAATCTTCCGTGTCCAACTGAACTTAGTCTCACCATCGCTGCTGCCTGCAAACAAGATTTGGGGCATCCTTGACTACGACACAAATTTTTTTCGGCACTTTCAATGCATGCTTATAAGAGGCAAATAGAAGCAAATTGAAACATTTGAAGAGCTTGAGAAAGTGAAAGGGCAGCAGCTGGGCCCACATTCAGAAATTCAAGCACTACTGAAGTACCACCACTTTTCATATAGCCACGTCTGCTCCAGGCTAAATTTTTTGGAACTAATACACTCTACAGGCATACGCAGCCATGATTCTGGTCTCCCGATAATTTTTTAACGAAATACCCCTGCTTCCCACAGAGTTCGAGTTATACTGAACGAAAAATAAAGAAAACCAATTTAGTATCGAACGGAACTCTGCGCTCCGGCAGCTCAACCACCTAAGCTGGTTCGCGTCATCGAAAGTATTCTCGACTAAACTAAATTTCCATCCACAAGGTATTTCGGCGAGTCCAATCAGAAAGTAATACGTTTTTGCTTCTGGTGGTTCTTGAGTTTCACAGGTTTTAATGCCTGCACAAAAGTGCTTGCTGTAGACGTAAAAGCGATAGCCTTACTGAGTAAATGCTGAATAAAAATCGCAACACCGACACCTGAGCAGTATCTCGGCTTAAGAGTACTGAAATTCCTTTCATTTCCAACGAGACTTCAAGCTCCTGAATAAATGTTGACAGACATCCCCAAAATGAAGCACTGGCATGCTGAATAATAAAATGTTCCCGTCAGCGGCTCTGAGACGCAAGTGCGAGAAAAAAAGCACTAAAATCTGATATCAGTCTAAACGTCCAGTGTTTTTTCCTCCTTTTGGGTGCTTTGCCGCTATGCAAGGCCACACTCATGCCGTGGATGCGGCAGTTCATTCCAGAGGCTCCTTCTCAAGAACATTGCCCTCTATGACAGAAATATGTGCTTCAGTAATCCACACAATATTACTGCGATCGCCATATTGAGAAAACAGTGATGCGGGTAGGAAAGAAATAAATGCTTTCTGTCAGATTTTATTTTCGATACACCAGTCCACTTAGCAGTCACTTGGGGGTTTCAGTCTCAGGAATTAATATTTGCAATGCTCAAAAACTGTAGTGGAATTCTTAACAAATACTTACCATAGGAAGCGTGATGGTATTTAGACTTATTTGCGTGTACGTTCTAATTTCTGTCTTTCCTTCGAATAAATTTTTCATCCTTCGCCATGAGAAAAATTATGAATTCACAAAAACAAAGAGCCACTTCTGAGAGGTACCGATGTGCGGCGTCCCTATCCAGAACATTCTGGCAGACAAACTCTCAGCACATCCACCGCCGCACGTATACCATCGTTTCTCTCAAAGAACCGCTTGAAGCCACGTTTTTTACCCTTTAACTCCATGCCACTTTATTTGCAAAAAACTTCCAAATACTAAGCTTTAGAGCGCCAACAGTTTTAGAGCTGGACCAACAGAAAAATATGGTGATGAGCCCAGTGCCATTTTCTTGGAGTGGCACAACTGCGAAGTTTTGGGGGTGTACCAGGTGCAATACTTTGGAGGTCTGCCAACTGCCAAGTTTCTGGTGTGGGCGAACTGCAAAGTTTTGGAAGTGGACCAACAACGCAAATTTGGAGCTCGGCCAAATGCGATATTTTGTAGTCTCTTCTTAATTTAAAATTTCAGAGTGCCCTTTAATTGGCTCTTGTGTGTTCACTGGACCATGATGAATCGATATTTTATTTTGTTACAGAGAAACCGCGTCGAATTTGCATGACCACAACCTGAAAATACCGCTTTAAAAATTTCTGATCCCTGCACAAGAGAGAAGCCGCATTTCATTAGGGAAAACAGACCAAGTCTGCAACCCAATTTGCAGTTATGTACAGGTTATTGCTGTAATAATCCCCCGTTGGCAAAATACCTGAATCAGCATAGCAGCCATGTGCAGGTACTGAAATACCTTTTAAGGCAATCGTCTGTGAATTCTCTCTAGAACACAACGCAATCTCTGTGGCTTCAGAATGGGCGATTGTCGCAAGGACAAAAATATTGTTGCGTTAGTAGGTAAATACTCTGAAAGACAAAGGCAGGCTGTTATTGCAGCACGGCCATTTAATTTACCTGACATTTTGCGATGAAATCCTCCACACATTTCCGCCTTTCATTTTATACTTCTCTACTGTTGTGAGCATGCACTTTAATTCACATAAATGTGGAGGTATCATGTCAGATATTAATTATACCTTTGCTCCTAGATCATGTCGACAGTTTATAGTAGACTCATTATTCTGTCTATTTTTGCACACCTTCGCATTGAGGACATTAGAGTTCAGAAGTATACTAATCCTAATTCTTACCGCCTCACGGCGAAAATATCTGTTGACAAGCTGCAGGGATTATCAGAGGCTTGATACCTTTCTTCTCAATTCCCATCCTGTATTCGAACTTAATAATTAAAATTCTTTGTTTGAATTACAGATAGGTTGAGGGATCTTAGTACTTCAGGTAACATTTTCCTACTACGTATAGTCACCTGCAAGGCAACGTTATTTCTTGCTATACCTTATTTGCACGTCAAACTTTTCCAGTCCCTAACGGCACTAAGCATAGAAACAATTCGCAGCTCATATAATGATAAATTTTTCATCAATAATAAGCTCTACCGTTATCATGTTCATCCATCAGTGAATGTTCAGAGTACTGAGAGTTTTAACTGTACAAAAACTTCCTTTTTTCACAATGCCGCTTATAAGCTGCACTAATGCGCTCTCATGATCGAAATCAATATGTACTATCAGCCTTCACGTTTTAATGCGCTTTTGTACACAATAAAGACCATTAGAAACTTGCGGATTTTTATCAAAGTGTGCTCTCATGGGAACTTAGTTTTGCGTTTAAGTTGAAGTTAGCACGCTCCAACTGCCAAATGAGGAGCAGAAAAAAATCTCAAGACAGTACAACGTCTTCTGCATCTTACTTGTTGATTGAGTTTGCTGCTACTTTTAATGTTGTTTTTTTAATTTGTATTGTCATCTAAAAAATTGGTTCCATGACCATTTATAATCCTGATTTAATAACGTATGGTGTTTTATAAAAGTCAAATACGGCTATATTGAAGTCGAAGGGGTGCGGAAGAATGATTGATGTATCAGTATCTCGATGCACAAAAATCGCAAAAGATAAATTATCTACAACCTGGAAGTGAGGATGCATTGCACCTACTCTAAGGACGCATTTCTTGCTGCCACGCTTCTTGATGTCAGCGCTCGCCACTCGTTGATAACTGTCTAACCTGCTTCGCATCTTAACAACAGGGCATGGTTCTTTGTAACTAGGAGCTGGGAATAAGATGCTTCATTCTGTTATCAGTACACTATAAAAATAATGATAGCAAAATCAAAATAAAGGTACTGTTGGTTTGCGCACCGTGTTCGGCAGCGAAGTCGGGGTGAGGGCCGCCGCCAGGGATTAGTTAAGATGGATTCAGCATATGACAGAAATCTGGCGTTATCTCGTCATGTGGTTTCATAGCGCTAGAGTTTTCCTGCAGGTGCCCAACGGCGCGCAGCCGATCCGTCTTTGCGTGCGAAAGTGATCCAAGAGCAACGTAAGGAGAAGCGCAGCTTCGCAGTGCGCGGCATGTGGTTCGATATATAGAACGACGAGTGAAATAGCTGTTCTGTGTTCCCCGCCACCACAATTTGCCAATAAAATATTTCAACGCTCTGAATGAGACTGGTGCTAAAATGCCCACCTTTCTTTTAAACGAGAACGGCTCTCTTATTACGGAATGAACTACGTAGAGTACAAATATTTTTTATTTATGCGAACGCCACAGATTTCTAAAAATATTATACATAAACTCTCCAGAGAAAAAGCTCTACGCCAATTTCCTGCTGCGTTCTGTCTCTACAAAATGTTCAGCCCTCTCATCCGAGTGAAAACCGCAGAAGTGACGACACACTGCTGGGTACTGGAAGCGAGAGCGCTTCACTTGGGCTATATCCGGGAAACGTATTCAGCCATTCATTGCATGCTGCAGGTAATTGCAAAATCAGATTTCGATCTAGTTGAACATGATACTAGAATATAATTGTTCGAATCTTGTCGACGCCTTGTAGCTCTAATAGCAGCCGCATATAAGCTCAGCTTCAGTTTCAAAATGCAACTGAGACTTTTGTTCGCGCACATGATGAAGACCACCTTAAGGCTTCATTTACAAAATAATTTATCAGTACACTAATAAGAAATTCTGAGTGCTGGGAAGTGCGATAGCAGGGGGACCGTTCACACCATAATCATGTGCCACAATTGAAGGGTTCAATGTCCGCATAAGATGGTTGTTTTTCCGCCAGTGGCCGTCGCTTTGCTCGCCAGAAAACACTGCAAGAAGCATCCCGATGCAGAATAAGAGGCAAGGCTCTCTCTATATGTGCCTTGACACTGAATGTACTTCAATTATATTGTGCGTGAAACACGTACAACCTATTCTAAGCCTTTTTCACTACTGTCGGCTTCAACGCTGTCGGCCTAAAGTTCATACCCAGTTGGCATGCATTCGCATAGCGGCTATACCTCGAGACAATCTGCGCGAATATTTATCGGAAGCTTCTTAAACCTTCTTCGGTACAGCTGGCATACCGATGAACGCGCAAAAAACTAACAAGGCGCAAAAAACTAACAACACAACATTCGGTGCCTGGCCGCTAAGCATTGTGGCTTATTGGCAAGGGTTTAAAATGCAAGCAATGCTGTTTCTTTTCCCACCCGGCCGCGAGCTCTTAAATGGCTGGAAATTCTATCTTAACTTCCCAGCTGTTAGATCAACGGAAGGTCGTTTTTATTTCTATTCTTAGAAGCCACAAATGTGGAAGCTGGTTCTGGTGTTCAGGATTCATTGATGACGGGTTTAAGATTCATAGATGAAAACAGCATTTGGCCTTCAGCGCAACACGAACAACACAAGACGAAGGACTAGCACAAACATGTTTGTGCTAGTCATTCGTCTTGTGTCCTGTTCGTGTTGCGCTGAGAGCGAAAATGAACACTTACCAACTCGCCCACATTTCCGCCTTCCTGAGCATTTGGCCGTGTGTCATGCATTGCACGCGTAGCCAGCTAAGGCAGTGTTTGCGCGTCGCTTCCTGATGTGCTCAAGTCACAAACTCGCATCTATAGTTTCTTCTTACGACTTACAACCGCATTTACAGTACCTTCTAAATGCACTCTGAGCCATTCTTACTGTTTTGTTTTCACTCTCGTAATCCGGATCTGCGGCCTCTACGTGCCCGAAAATGCCGTCTGCCGTTTCCATCTATTGGCTGTCTGTCGTGAACTGCTGTGACCTACGACTCTTCCGCATTACTTAAAAATTTTTGAAACCGACTGTTTTGCTTTCCGTGTCTATGTCATTGATCATTCTTTGCAATTAGGTCCCATAAACGTGATACAAGTAGACACAAGTGCACATTTGGACATTTGGAGCAAAAGTGAAAGATATCGTGGAAGACACTGGAAGACGTCTTCACACCTTTTTATTCTAAAAATTTAATCTTTCCCTCAAAACGTGAGCCGGAGTTGACTTCTGTCGCACTGATGTAATCGCGGCTATAGTTCTTTAGGGAGGAAATGTCGTCAGTAATTTGCAGATTGCCAAGGAATTCTCCTTTACTTAATATGCTGCAGTGATCTCAATCTAGGCCTCTGTATACCTCCTATAATCACGCGGGAAATAGCATTGCTGTGATCGTGTGTATTTCTTGCACAAGTCCTTAGTAAATTTCATTTACTTTCTTTACGGACGACTATGGTTGCTTTGCAGACATTATAAATATATTTCGGTATTTTTACACGTGACCCTTATACACATTGTTTGGTAATAAACACATGTACACATCAAAACCATACATTTCGCCCGAAAAAGACGGAGTAATGCTGTGATATATCAAGAAGGCAATGGTCATCACCTTCCGTTCTCTGAGTGAATTCAATGCGAGAATGACGTTGTCTTTTGGGGTCTTCTCAGACTTTGACTTTCATGCCTTTCTGCAGTCTAAGCTGTAGTATGCTATGTTATTTTCCAGCTGCGGCTGTTTGTTTTTGACGTCTTTGTTTTCGAAAGAGAAAAGGTCATTTCTTTTAAAGTGTATGTCTAAAGCTTATTGACATCTACCACGAAATGCCAATAGCTGAATAGTTTTTCCGATGTCTTCCCCACAAAAAGAGAAAAAATAGAAACCATTCAAGTACTGTGGCAGGTAAGAGTGGGAATAAAATTAGCGGCGCGGATATTATGAACGCACATGTTAATTCATGTTCCCATTCGTAAAAAAGGTACTGAAACTACTTACTCTAATTTATTTCCTGATTCTGGTACTTTCCAGCCAACCTTTTTAATCTGTGCGGCCAAAGATCATGAAGCAAGTTCAGAACGGAATGGGTAAACAACTGTTTTATAAACTAAACCACGTCAACTACTAACCTGAAACGAAGTAAGCATTTTTGAAAACATGAATTTTCAAAAGAACAAAGGCACCGTTTTCAATACACGTTGCACTCCTTAGTGGTGCGCCAATAGTGCTATTTTCTGACAAATGCAGCAGGTTCGGGTGCCGACAAGACGTAAGGTCAGTTTCACTGCTGCTAAGGAGTGAAATACTATGCGTGAGAACAGGGCTAAACACTCTATGTGTAATCAGTCAAACGCTTAGGGGAATCCCAAAAGTTGAAGTAAATTTAAATTCGGGAGCAATTACTCATTGGCATGCATCCAATGGCAGCCATACGAATAAAAAAAACCTATACAGCTTCCACAGAAACAAACATTGTTTCATTGGAAGCTGCCTAGCTTTCCTGTGTAGCGGTATGGCTGCGCTTGGGAGCACGCCATTGAGCAATTAATCCCCTGTATAAAATGCTTACTTGGTAGATTTGCTTTTTTTTGCTTTCATGGGTTCTCCAGTGCGGAGGAGTGAACCGAGCGTTCAGTCTGTGGCGCTAACATGAAAGTCATCGCCCATTCATGAAGCTCTTTTAGAGGGTAAAGGGCCTCGATGAGGCTTGTGCTTTGCAAATACAGCCCTCTCTTGGTTGTAACAAACTAATATTCCTGTTTGTGTCTTATGCACATGCATGTTCTTAATGCGGAGTGGAAACCAAGCCTGGCACCTGTCTCTTAAATTCCACGTGTTGCTTCTGCAGTCATCTTTATGCTTGTTCCATAAGTTTTATCATTCATCTTTAGGAGCATCAATCATATCAGCAGCACTTCGTCTTTGCAGCCGCATTCACCACAGCAAGACCGTGTACCCTCCCCCTGTAAGAACTGCATCTCATTTCTGATCTTTTTTTGTCAAATAATCTCGGGACTGGAACGGTCTGCCGCCGGAAGCCATACATATTACCAACCCCACCAAATTCAAGAAAAAGATTGAGGCCATCATCTTGTAGTCTGTCATGCCCATCCCTCATGTAATGCCCCATATCCGGGGGTTCTTTGAGGTGATAAATAAATAAATAAATAAATCTTTCTAATCATATGGAATGAATCAACATATTCTGCTGTTCGTTCGAGCGCAATTTTGTTTTTGGTGGTGTGTTACGTACGAATGGAAAATTTAAAAATCAATTTGCTGATCATTCTTTCTACATCGGTTTTTTCGGATTATCAAGGACTCACATTTTTGGTCCTGTCATGTTACAGGTTGTCCCGATTCACACCATTTCCTCAGAAGTAATCGCAGGATTTTTTTGCGCATAAGTAGGCTATTTGGCTGTCCTTGCTTAATTGGACAGTACTCGTCCAACGCTCGCTTTTGGTTTTGATGAACCTAAAATTTCATTAAATAAACCATTTCGTCGCCCTGGAAACCAGATTGTCAGCTTTGAAGAGATAACCACCATCAGTACTACTAAGCATGGATTTATAAATACTGGCTACAAACCCTGCCCTGACAGCGTTTTTGCCTGGGTTTTTGTTCCATTTGAGAGATTTACACATACAGCCAAGTCTTCAGTCTGGTTCCTAGCATAATGCACGTCACATGCAATGTTCACGTCTACACCATGTGGCCTATGATGCTCAATGTATTTTTTTTTTGCAATTTACGCAATGTAACGTTCTCTCGGCCAGATGGTCCCACTGGGTTTTTCACTTGCCTCGCCAACATGCAACATTTCACTGACACGCCTGCGCCTAAATTGGAGCATTGTTATCAACACAAGCGCAGGGGGGCTGCTTTTTGTGTGCTACATTCCTTCAGAGAACAGCGAGGCACCATGTAAGAAACTATATAAATGTGGCAGACGTTACGAAATATATAAAGGTGAAATGTTCTACCGCATAGCTGCTGCAAGAAATTTGGAAGGACCACGCTCTTTGCCGTGAGTTGTCTTCTATCGAGAAGAGCGAATTAATTCAGAGCGTGACTGCAAAACTGAAACCAGAAGACGTGGTCTAGAGAATAACATAAAAATTATGAGTTCTGAGGCTGGCAAAATCAATAGCAACATAAAAATGGACGGTTGCAACGCAAATATTAAGGCGTACAGTGTCCGCGCACACCGAACCGTAAAAGTACACCTGAACTTTCAATATTCTCACATGAGCTTCGAAAAATTGGAGCCGTTGTTATACATAAAAACACTTTAACGAGGAAAAAATCAAGAAATGTTTAGAGTCATTGCTCTCTCCTCCAATTACAAGTTTAGCTGTTTTGCAAATAACTTAAAAAAAACACCTTGTTTCTCCTATTTATTTATGAAGGAAAACAAACACTTTGAAAGCATTTTTAGTGATATCCTTGTCCAAGTAACCCACGCTATTACTCGCTCTGCTGCCTAGCTATAACAATATTCTCTGCTCTTTTTCGACTGCAAACTTCTGACATATTATGGGTAATATTATCGCGCAAAGTCTCCACCTCCTTTTCTTTCATTTCAATTAAGAAATAACTGATGCGCATGCATACAGTCGGAAAACTGAGGAAGTCTCTTTGTTCAGTCCCATCGTTGCTGCAATTTAATAACCAGAAGCGATGCCCAACTATTTAAATATTTCCTCATATGAAAGAATGTCGATAAGCATAGGATATCAATGCGGATAGTCTTGAAAATTTTCTTTCTTTTTCGACTTTGCATTTCAGGGCTTAACGCGACCTATTACACAAAAAATTATGCAATCATAACGAATACACAAAAGAACCATGGGCACGTTTGAATAGATTTCGAAGCAATAGTATGAATGATCAGTAAGAATAACATAAGGGTATTGTTTCAGAACTGTACAAAAAAATTGTTTTTCTGCAACTCTCGCAATGTGGGAGGCAAAACAGTCAGCACACATGAAAAATATCTGTGCCCCTGTGTTCCTGAGCGTGTGTGTGTGTGTGTGTGTGTGTGTGTGTGTGTGTGTGTGTGTGTGTGTGTGTGTGTGTGTGTGTGTGTGTGTGTGTGTGTGTGTGTGTGTGTGTGTGTGTGTGTGTGTGTGTGTGTGTGTGTGTGTGTGTGTGTGTGTGTGCTTCATACGATGACGTCAGCTGGCAAAGAACAGGATTAATTGAAGAGACATTTAAGATACCTTTCACAACACAGCTCGTGCTAAAGGTTTTTTCTCCGACAAGCGTGGTTGGAAGCCTTAGCGAGAAAAGGCCGGGCTAGAAATGCATTTCGAAGGCATTTAATTTCATGTTTAGGTTCCACTTTTTTGTCCCTGTGCTTAAATTGGAATACGAATGCTTTTTAAGTATGCTGCGAGTAATAAATGGAGCATTCTTAGAAATGCATCAAAAATCAATTTCTGTCCACTTAGTATATTTATTATACATAAAATATACTAAAATATACAAAAATACATTAAGTGTATTCTAAGATATACAATTAATAGAGTAAAAATATACTAAAATATACATTATTACATAACATTGAAATACTCTAAAATATACAATTAATACATTAGAAATATAAACTTCGGCTCGGCATAAAAAGTGTGTACAAGTCGGATCCACTGGATAATACCAATCAATGCTGTGAACATTACAAGTAATGACTGAACTGGCTATAAGCATCAGGAGACCCACAATCCTAGAGAAAACGCGTTGTCATCAGAAGTTTATGACAATGAAAGGTCACGTGGCGAGGCCTTAACGGGAATGATGTCGCAACACATTGAAACGCCGACGTAAGGTGATATCAGAAAACAGGAACTGCTCCGACAACGGTGACACTTGGCTTGGCTTATACAGTATTGTGCGTTTTTATCGCTGACACATTCAAAAATTTCCCCGCCTCAACCGCTGGCTCATTTGCGGTGAAACTGCACACAGAGCTTGCATATTATGATAACTTTTGTATCGTAGCAAGTTTGACAATGGTACTTACTTAGTTCAGGCGCACATGATGCGAAAACGTAAGCGTCTACGAGAGATCGGCGAGCCAAAACCCGCAGACGACGCTTTTTTGCTGAGAACCGGCAGTGGCGCCATTTGTTTTCGGCAGCGGAAAGCGTGGCGACTAGGCTTTCCGTTGCCGAAAACAGATAGCGCTACCGCCGGTTCTCAGTGAAAAAGCGTCGTCTGCGGGTTTTGGCTCGCCGATCTCTCGTAGACGCTTACGTTTTCGCATCATGTGCGCCTGAACTAAGTAAGTACCATTGTCAAACTTGCCACGATACAAAAGTTACCTTAATACGCAAGCTCTGTGTGCAGTTTCATCGCAAACGAGCCAGCGGTTGAGGCGGGGAAATTTTTGAAAGTGTCAGCGATAAAAACGCACAATACTGTATATACCCCTAGATGAGACGCATTATCTTGCCCGTTGAGGCGCTTTTTGCGCAAAGACTGCGGGCTCCCAAATAGTTGCACAAGAGTCGGAGTGGTCGCGTTCGAATCTGCAGTCTCTCTAGAAGCGAACTGTTAGTCGTAACTTGCGTCAAGCAAAGGTCAGGAGTAAAACTGTCAATCAACAAATACATGGGCGTCTAAGGGAGCCAGTCGGCCTTGCCAGTCGGAGTCCTTCTGGCTGGCATATTCGGGCCCGGAGGCACACATGGCGTCATTGCCGGTATAATGCTATCACGCTGTCCACACGTAATTCAAATAAGTGGTGATTGCCTTTCTGCAAAAAGTTAACACAAACAAATGGACGACAGAAATGGGAGGTTTTTCTCTGTTCCCGGAAACGTGATTTCGTGCACTAGGTTGTTCCACGGCAACTTTCAGTGTGCTGCATATATGCTGACGTGTACTACCCATTTGTTGGAATTTATTTGGCATGATTTGGCATCGGCAATCGATAAGCAACAAATTGTGGACTGCGTTTTCTTGGATTTCCGCAAGGCATTTGATGTTGTCGCGCACAGTCTTCTCTCCAAATTGAAAGCGTATAACCTGGATTGTAAAGTAATTGCGTGGATTGCAGGATATCTGTCGTTACGAAGGCAGGCTGTTGTTCTGAACGGTATTTCTTCACAGTATGCACCAGTTACGTCGGGAGTTCCCCAAGGCTCAGTATTGGGACCACTTTTGTTTTTGCTGTATATTAATGATATTTCAGTTGGCATACAGTCTTCATTCAGGATGTTTGCCGATGATTGTGTTGTTTACAGAGTAGTAAATTCCACTTCTGATTCACAAATCCTGCAAACTGGTTTAGATACTGTGGCAGACGGGTGTGTACGTTGGGACATTTCCCTAAATATAAACAAAACTGTTCACGTCACCTTCACAAGAAAACGTGCTAATCATCCGTATAGGTATAGAATTAATGATCTTACTCTCAACATAAGCAAGGCATTTAAATATCTAGGCGTCTTTTTTACATCGGACTTACGATGGAATAAGCACATTAATTATATTGCGAATAAGGCAGCGTCACGTTTGGGTTTTCTACGGCGGAATTTTAGCCATTTACCAAGTAACTTAAAAACACAGCTGTATTTCAGTTATGTACGCTCCATACTTGAATATGGATGTGTTTGCTGGGACCCACACACATCTGAGTGTGTAGGAAAATTAGAGAAAATTCATAATAGGGAAGTTAGATTTGTTCTTGGTAATTATAACTAGGCAAGTTAGTATGACGGAAAGCAAACGAAAAATTAACTGGCAAGAGTTGAAGGACCGTAGAAGGTACATCAGATTGAAATTTTTCCATGACATTTATTATTCAAAAACTGGCATAAACCGCGAACAATATATCCAGGCACCTCATTATATATCAAAACGACTGGACCACTGCTTGAAGGTCAGAGAATTTTCTTGCAAGGGTGACGTTTTGCGTTATTCTTTTTTTGTTAGAACTGTTCGGGACTGGAACAGTTTGTCATCGGGCATTGTATGTATTACATCTAACGAAGCATTTTTCCATGCACTGCAATAATTGCTTTATACCTATAAATGAAGTCTGTACCCCCCTGCTGTAATGCCCTCCGGGGCGATGCAGGTAACTAATAAATAAATAAATAAAATAAATTTATTTATTACCTCAAAGACCCCGAATATGGGGCGTTACATGAGGGATGGGCATGACAGACTACAAGATGATGGCCTCAATCATTTTCTTGAATTTGGTGGGGTTGATAAGGTGTATGGCTTCCGGCGGCAGATCGTTCCAGTCCCGAGAGGATTTGGCAAAAAAAAAAAGATCGTAAATGAGATGCGGTTCTTGCAGGGGAAGGGTACACTGTCTTGCTGTGGTGAATGCGGCCAGACAGACGATGTTTTGCTGATATGATCCATGCTCATAAAGATGAATGATAAAACTTATGGAACATGCATAACCGAGATATTTTTCTTCTTCTTTCAAAACTAGAGAAAGAGGCTCTAGATTTTAGAGAAGACACACTAGTATAATATGAATAATCACAGTAAATAAAGCGGATAGCGCGATTTTGCATTTTTTCAAGTGTTAGCGAGAGGTCCGACTGATGAGGGTCCCATACTGCTGAAGCGAATTCTAATTTAGGTCGGACGAAAGTTTGGTAAGCTAATAATTTAATGGAAGGGGTAGCAAGACGAAGATTTCGACGTAGGAAGCCAATGGTGCGGTTAGCGTCATTAGCGATGTTCGTTTTATGTGAAGACCATGTTAGGGTATGAGTTAAAGTAATGCCTAAATACTTACAGTTATGAACGGAACGCACTTCAGAACCAAAAAGAACACATCTAGAAGGAATGTGGGATTGCCTGTGATAGAAAGAAATCATACATGTTTTAGCAATATTAAGGGACATTAACCAATGCTTGCACCAGGTTTCAATTCGGGTTAAATCTTGTTGAAGGGTGTCGGAGTCAGTGCTTGTAGAAATCGGGCGGTAAATTACGCAATCATCTGCAAATAGCCGGATGCTAGAGATAACGTTGGAGGGAAGATCATTAATGTAAATGAGAAAAAGCAAGAGTACGAGCACTCTGCCTTGAGGAACACCTGAAGTAAGCGGAGAACGAGGGGACAACGATTTGTTAGCGTAGGCGAATTGTTCTCTGTTTGTCAAAAAGTTCTAAAGCCAGTTAATCACTAAATGATTAAGGTTTAAACGCGAGAGTTTTGGTACTCATCTTTTGTGCGGTACTTTATTGAAGGCTTTTTCAAAGTCAAGAAACAGCGCGTCAAGAGGAATATTTAAGTCAAGTTGCGAACTAAATTCATTGATGAAATGGGCTAGTTGGGAATCACAGGAAAGTCCTTTTAAGAAACCATGCTGGTTAGTGTGAAAAAAGTTGACTTAGACTAGGAATTTAATGATGTGAGAATAAATAACATGTTCCATCAGTTTTGAACAAATGCTTGTAAGGGAAAAAGGGCGGTAGTTTTTACAAGAAAAAGATGAACCTTTTTTGGGGACTGGGACGATCTTACCTATTTTCCAGTCTTGTGGCAGCACACCTGATGTTACAGACTGTTGAAAAAGGTGGCATAAGATGACACTGACAATGTTCTTAGTATTTTTTAGAACTTTAAAGTTTAAGCCATCAATACCAGATGAATAGGACACTTTCAATGATTCAATTAGTTTCATAATTCCATTGGTATCGAACAGAATGTCTGGCATAACAGGGTCATCGAAGACAGGGAAGTATGGTAATTCGCCTTCAGGTTCATTAGTAAAAACTGAGCAAAAAAAGGAGTTCAGAGTGCTACATACTTCATGCTTCGTTATGAGAATGTTGCCATCGTTGTGTAATGTTAGAGGTTTGTGGCGTGTAGGGTTAATAGTTTTTCAAAACGTGTTAGGATTGGTGCGCAGCATAAACGGTAACACTGATGAAAAAAAGGAACGTTTGAATTGGCTTGCTAAAGATTGGAATATTTTTTCCATAGACTGATACCTTTTTCACGCGCAAACGCTATTAAGGCGTTTGGCTGTTTGAAAAAGTCTTTTCTTTTTGTTGTTGATGCGCTTCAGTTCTTTAATTAACCACGGTGACGATTATTTTTCTGGGATGGTGATAGTAGGGATGGGCTATCAATCAGTTGATGCATTTTGTGTTTGAAGAGAGACCAGTTAGTTTCAATAGATCGGCTTGAGAAGTCCAGGACCAGCCACGCCCAAAAGTCGGACAGTTCTGCGTTCATGGCTGTGTAGTTCCCTTTGTCATATAAGGTTAGTGTCTTTTTTGCTTTTTCAGGTATGGCAGTTTGAAGGAAAACGTGCTTAGTATTACGGAGTGGTCACTAAGCCCAGGTATAATAAGCAGAGGTGACACGTTATCTGGGTTGGAAGAGAATACAAGGTCAAGAATATTAGAAGAATGATCAGTTTGCCTGGTAGGGTTAGATACGAGCTGGGGCAAGCCAAAGGTTAGGCACGTGTTAACAAAGTCATTTTCGATGTTATCTTTGGATGTAATGGCAGGGAGGTCGGACCAGGTAATATCGGGAAAATTAAAGTCACCATAAAGAAGAATGGGAATGTGCTGATTAAGCATATTATGCACGAATTAATTTCGTATTTACGAAAGAACAGTTTAATTGCATTGCCAACATGTCATTTCTCGAAACGCGATTTCGAGCACTAACTGTTGAACCGCAGCTTGAAGTGTGCTGCACATATGTTTGCGCGGACAGCTCATTCGTTCGAATTGAAGTATATTTTGTACGAATTAATGTCGTATTTGCGAAAGTGCACTTTCCATATATTGCAAACATGCACAGGTCATTTCCCGAAACGTGATTTCGAGCACTATATTGTGTTACGGCATTTGAAAGTGTGCTTCAGATATGATCAAAAGGACTGCTGGTGGTGAAAATTGGAACATACTTCAGACGAATTTGTTGGTTTATGGGTTATGGGGTTTATCGTCCCAAAGCGACTCAGGCTATGAGGAACGCCGTAGTGGAGGGCTCTAGAAATTTCGACCACCTTGGGTTGTTAACGTGCAGTAACATCGCACAGTAGACAAGCCTCTAGAATTTCGCCTCCATCGAAATGGGAACGCCGCGGCAGGGAAAAAACGAATTAATTTCATATTTACGAAAGTACAGTTTTAATACATTGACAAGATGAATAATATTAATAATAATTGGTTTTTGGGGAAAGGAAATGGCGCAGTATCTGTCTCATATATCTTTGGACACCCGAACCGCGCTGTAAGGGAAGGAATAAAGGAGGGAGTGAAAGAAGAGAGGAACAAATAGGTCCGTAGTGTAGGGCTCCGGAATAATTTCGACCACCTGGGGATCTTTAACGTGCACTGACATCGCACAGCACACGGGCGCCTTGGCGTTTTTCCTCCATAAAAACGCAAAAAACCGCATTCATATTTTTTTCACATATTTTAAATGGGCTCGAAGCACACATTAAGTGACGTATTCTTCAGACGAATAAATTTCTTATTTACGAAAGTGCACTTTTAATACATTGACAGGTTCCTAAACCGCATATAATTTTTTCATGTGTTTGAAACGTGTTCGAAACATGCTCTAAGTGACGCATACTTTCAAAGATTTAAATTCATATTTACGAAGGCACACTTTAAATACATTGACAAGACGCTAAAACCGCATTCACAGTTTTTCGCGTGTTTGAAATGTGCTCCAATCCTGCTTTAAGTGACATATACTTCAGACGAATAAATTTCAAATTTACGAAAGTACACATTTAATACACTGACAAGATGCTAAAACCGCACTGATATTTTTAGCGTGTTTGAAATGTGCTCAAAACATGCTTTACTTGAAATATACTAATCACGAATTAAGTTCATTTTTACGAAGTAAACTTTTACAATAGTGACAAGATTCTAAAACTGGATTCATATCTTTTCACGCACTTGAAACGTGCTCGAAGCAGGATTTATGTTATGAACTTTTGCAAAATTTAAAACTATATTTCGAATACCAAGCTTAAAATTTCAGGAACCTATTTCCGGCATATTTTTAGTGCATTCATGAATGCTATATGTGTCTAAAATCATTACAAATATCCCGAAATATACTCCAAACGTATTAGTTTTCGCTAAAGGAAGTCACTGAATCTTTACAAAACCATCAGGTACGGGTGCAGCTTGCGCAGCCTAGGGCTTTAGACTGTTAGGACCCGTTTGGACTGATAATTCTTTTCCTTGGGAACGACCTAATCATGACGGCAGCATCACACCAAAGCAGCAAAGGGTCAATCACACAAATCACTAGGCAACGGGTCGCCACTTCGATGATATTTTTCGTCACTCGCCTCACAGTCCGATTATTTTTTGGCGGCAGCGATATGTAGGCACTGTTGACGTTTGGTTGCCAGTGTGTGAGTGCGGTTTTTCTAAAGATTCGGCTGAATTCACATTAGGTGAGTACGTAGCACCTTAATCCACACAGCCGAAATATTTCTCCCATTTCTCAAAGCAGCGTCCTTTTCAGATAGAGACGTTTGTTCCTTTAGGTTTGAGTTTAGGAGAATAATATGTATCATTATGATGCAATGCGTCCAAAACCATCCATCCATAGATAGCTCGAGATGGCCTTTGCTGCAAAATACGAAATGCAGAGGCTACGAATGTTGATTAATTCGAATCCACAATTTCTTTAGCACTAGTGAAGCTACTTTGTTCAATAAAACATTCTAGCAACGATTTGAAGGAATTAAGTGCTGTTTATGGAGTGCAATAACTGCCGTTTGTGCGGTTAAGTGGCAAAAAAGTTAGGGTTACACAGGTCTGTAGGCCCGTCACACCAAAAAGCAATCTAGTTTCAGACAGATCTGGACATCGTTTTTTTACTTCAGTCTTCCCGCAGTTTATAGCGCTCAGCGTGTTTCCTGCAACTCTTCCTACATTCCCGCTGATAGCCTATATTGGTATTGGAAGCATATCCGCGCTAGTAACGCCACAGACCGCGTAATGGAAGCAACGAAAAGGCGTGAAGACGCAAGCTTGAAGAAACGCTTTCACCAATCGCATATCGAAACTTGCTTAAAATATGCATTTATGACTTGTTTATGAACCCCTGCCTACAAATGGACACTATAAAATGCAAAGGAAGCTGCAGGATTAATGAGAATAAAATACCGAAACTTCCCTTGTATTCGAACATTTACACAAAGGAACCGTGAAAATGAAACATTGTGACTGCTGAGCTCTAAGATATTCGCAAAGGAGGCTCTTGGCCACGACAAATGTGAGACTAGTCCACTAAAATTGGGGATGGACGCCATCATCATCATCAGCCTGTCTGCACCCACTGCAGGGCTAAGGCCTCTCCCATTTCTTTCCAAATAAGCCTGTCACTGAACACTACAGTTTAATGAAATTTCTTATTTTCCCTGAAGCTTTTCCTCTCTCCAAGGCCAGTGAACGCCCGAGTTGTGACAGTTTGTTCCAGCGTATTCTTCTCAAGTGACATTCATGCCATTAGAGAAATCATTCAATTCAGCAGAATGTTGACACATCGCTGCTGCATTTCCTTGTCGGTACTCTGCGCCGAACTATAAGATTATAAACAAATTATGACATTACACAACTATGATATTAAACAGGTATAACATAAAATTAGAACAGTATAAACAGGCCAGACGATAGCAGCGCAAATCACTATAGTGGAGCGCAAAATTCTCAACCCAGGTGTATTTTTTTGAAATGCAAGTTATTGGACACGATAGCAAGGCGGGCGAGTTGGCGATACGTATTTAAAAAATAGCGCGGAAAACGGGGACATCAAGGGTAGAAACACAAGACAAGGTATTGGAGTTGGGAATTCCTATAGGTATATCATATGCAACATGTCACCTAAGAGCACTTGATGCACTGATGTTAAGCATTGTTTTTAAGTTATTCTTAAGGCAACCATGACGAGTGTACATACCTTTAGAGTGGTGAATTTTCGAGGATGCAAAAATATTCTTGCTGTACTGAACTAAGCGCTAGAAACTTGAAATGGTAACCGTTAATGAAATGGTAATTAGACCACATCCTGGTATAAAGAGACATTTGTAATGAAATCCTCGACACATGTGACCCTTTGTTAATGAGCTGCTCTCCTGCTGTGAAATTATTTCAGAAATGGGCGGAGTGGTCGAGTACAAATATTCATTTTTACTTTCCTCTTCCCAGTAATATTTATTGATAGTTCGATATTTTTTGGCTCTTGGTATGCTGTCTAGTCCTGCATAACAGTATGTTGTTGACAGAAAAATTTTTTCATGTGATAAAATTAGGTATATTTTTCTGCCGACAAAAACACATTATTGACATCTAGCAGTGTATGTGAGCCGCTTAAATATTTTTGATTTCGTTCTTATCGAAGGAAAGAAAACTAGAGAAGCAAGAGCCGCAAAATTCTCCCCTAGTTGAATATCACTATTTTGTTATAAGGGGGGGAGGATATTGTGGATGCGCATAATAACTCTGTCAGCCTTTAGAAATAAAGATCAGTGTCCGACTGGTCAAATTCGTTTCTGAGTGTACTTTACTTGCAAGTCAAACTTCTTCAGTGGCTCATGCCAATGAACTCTGAATTATAAACTTAGTGCAAAACAGTTCCTGCATATACATCGCAGGCTATACAGCTACACCAGGCCAGCTATACACATAACAAATAAAACGCTGTCAAGTGATGATTTTTTAAAAGATTAACAGGTCTTAAACCTAAATCAAATCACAATCACCATATTCTCCTCATTAAGTATGCATAAAACATTTCCCCTGCGTAGACTCTTCACCTCTTGTTAAAGTAATTTAACTTTTCACACTCAAAATCATGTGTCTAATGATACCGCTGCGGCAAAGATTTAATTATACACTTTGATTTTCAACACTAATACGCATTACCAGCCTTAGACTTTCTGCAACGTCATCTTCTTCCTTTCTTCTTTCACTCCCTCCTTTATCCCTTCCATTACGGCGTGGTTCAGGTATCCAACGATATATGAGACAGATACTGCGCCATTTCCTTTCCCCAAAAGCCAATTATTATTATTATCAACGTAATCCGTGCACAGAAGAGCTGCTTCGTTCTAGCTTTTATACAAAACGAATCATTGCGCAATATACATTGCCTTCCCACGTTTCATCTTCCCGCTATATGGAGGTAGGCTTCGGGGAAAACAGAGCCTGACCAAGGACCCAAGAAGAAGAATGAGAAGTACACAAGATAGGCGCTGTCTCGCAGCTAAAACATTAATCAGAATAAATCAACACATATATACCGGAGAATACAGCGCATGTCCCGCAGTCATCCGAATGGTTGTTCGTAACATTCAACCAGAACGTTATCTGATATAATCTGTGACTCAGCAGCAGCTTAGGAAAACAGAAAGTTAGACAAGGTGCTTGAAATGCATACCTGAAAATTACGCGAAGGTAACACCCAGGAAAAGAAGAAAAGATATTTTTGAACCATAGAATGTGATATCATACAATGTGTTTGTATGAAAAATATTCGACAATCTGTCTGGTGCGTTGGTCACGACGCCGGTAGAATACCACAAATTCTTCAAACCTTCGTTTGCAATCCCTTTTTTCCACACTCAGCGCAGAGTTTTGAATTGTCTCACGATGCTTTTTTGTGGTCTCTCAGGCGATTACTCCAACACTGCCCGGTCTGTCCAGTGCAAACGTTCTGAGATGTGACCGGAATCGGATGCATGACCTACCGCACACAGTTCACTATTTTTTACTAGTGCCGCACCGAGCATTTAGAGAGGTGAACATTTGTTCTTGTCGGCGACGTGTTTACTCATCATTCTCAAAGGCGTTGAAGCTTTAAGTGTGCGGAGCGTAACCCTATAATGTCGAATTCGCGACCAATATTCTTTATATTATGGGCGATATAATGCACATAGCAGTTTGTCACTGTTTTCTTTCGGTTCTCCGTTCATTCATTTTGAGCATTCGTGGTTCAATGACGCCTGAGATGTAAATTATTTCTCGCATTCTTTTTTTATGACTGACAATGAAAAACCTGCCGTGGTCGCTCTCTGTACAGGGAAGGACACCGTTTCAGCGATGGATTGAGCATATTTAGCGACCATAGAGATGATATTGATGTGTCTCGTTTTACCAATTTTGAGTTTCATGTACAGAAATTCAATATATGCTTTAAGGAGAATAGATTTTCCACTCAAAATGCATGGCCTTCCTTGAATGTAAGTCGTATATCTAGAAACTGCAGTTCATCGTTAACTGGCATTTCCGACGTGAGTGTTAGACAAGTACCGTTCTCTTAAGAAAACGCTAGTCAACGCCAGTCAACGAACGAGAGCAACCGGACGCTGAACTTTACTTCCAAAGGCTGCCAGAATTATTATGCACATTCACAATATCCTCACCTCTCGAAAGAAAATATTCTCAACGTGGTGTCAATTTTCAGGCTGTTGCTTTTAATCTTGTTTTCTTAGATAAGAACGAAACCAAAAATATGCAGCTGCTGATATTCCCATGTTTCAAAGCATAACTGTCTTGCCTCAATACCTTCTTGAAGAGTTGGAAACCGCATTGCAGCTCAAAAATACACAGTTTAGTAAGACTTGAACGTTTATAATCAAGGAAATATTCTCCACACTACCAACTATGCCTTTTATTTAAATACGTGCGTGTTTACTTCGGTTTTAAGGATTAATGAAGCTTCGATTACGCCAAAACTTTTATAAATATCTCGTGCGATACAACAGCAGTTTATACGAAGAAAAGGGGTACCTGCATAGTGCGCTCTTTTGCCTGCACAAGGTGATCACCACCCATATGCGAATGATAACAGACAAATCATGATGCGGCTGATTTCATATGAAATCAGAAATTATCACTCGAGCGCAACTTAAGACCTGTTTACGGGAATTCAACTGATCCATTGGTTTTGTGTTGTAGAATGCAGCAAAATCAATATTCCACTCTCCAAGCTTGCAAATCGATGTTGGACAGCTTTCGTAATTAAGCGGTTATGTGTCCTTAATTTTGTTGCCAAATGTTAATGTGCATTTTCTTGTGCTGTCATAAGATCACGTATAATGAATTTCAAGCGAGTTCCTCCCTGGCACGGAATCTCTCTGAACTCTGTGGTTTTTTTAGTAACCTTCGATCGAATATGGGGCACTTGCTGTAGAATCGACTAAAGCATGCCCCGTCTTCACTTCGCACTCATGTGGGATGTACGAGACAGGCGGCTAGCCATCCTCCTTCTTAGCACGGCTCAATATATGAGCACTCTCGAATATCACCAGTACTTTAATACCGTAAGCATTAGCTGCGCAAAATGGGAACTCGACAACGTACATGTGAGGCTTTTACAGTGCTACGACGAATCAGCCGAGAAGCTTGAAAGGAAGGAATGCCGTTTCGCCGTGCAATCTGGGGCGACCTTTTGTAGGATGAAAAAATTCCCTATGGCTTTGGTCCTACTTAAACTTGTTCATTGCCGCAATTATTAAAGATGTCTTAGAATGCAGAAGAACAGATAATAGGAGCAGCCACCTGCCCGCCTGAATCACCGCCTATGTGCCATTTGTTTGAATAGGTAAATTGGTAGACCTCCGTTTCCAATTTTCCCGATGTTCATATCAAAATTGTTACGCAAGCGTTCGTCGTAGCAAAGCGGCTGTCTGACGAGGCTTCCAAGTAGCTGAGGAAAACACAGGAAACAAAGAAAGAAGTATACAAGGTTAATGCTCATTTCGAGCGAATAGCAAGAAGAGATAAGAATGGCTCCTTAAGTGAACAGTAGATAGAAATCGAGAAAAACAATGCAAAGGGGTTAAAAAGATTATTTTTGATAAGAAGGGAACGTGTTGCGCAAAAATGGGCACAATATAGTACAAACAAAGAAAGCATCTAACAGAAGTAGAAAAGATAAAGAAGATGTGGCAAAATACACAGAATAATCCAAGAGGGGTTAGAATGTCAATGACTAACATACTTTGCTGATCAGTGACCTCTAGCCAGACATCTTAAAAAGTGAAGTCTAGTGGGCTTTTGGACCATTACTAACAAAAAAGCTAGCCCGGATGACGGCATTAAAGTTGAGCTATTTAATGTCCTAAACGATGGTGCTCTTCTAGTTCTGCACTCAATATGGCTCAATATGCAAAACTCAGCAGTGACCACAGGATCTCAAGTGGTTTGTTAACGTAACAAATCCAATGAACGGCAGTGCCAAGGAATGTTCAAACTGCCGAACAATAGCGCTTATTTCCCATGCTAGCAAGGTGATCGTAAAAATCGTGCGAGCTAGGCTTGAGCCATGTACGAACCGAGGATTGCCTGAAATGCAGGCTCCGTTTGCAAGCACATTGTTACCGCAGATAAGAGTGGCAACCTTCGCAAGATCATCGAGCAAGCCAGACAGTTACACAAAAACATGTACTTTCGCATCACTGACTCCGCTAAATCTTTTAGTTCGAAAGTAGTACTTCCGAAGTCTAACTGGCCCACCTAGATTGCCTGATGCTTGACCTTGAACACGACCTCAGCAAAGCCTTGCATAGCAACAGTCCATGGAGAAGTAACATAAATATTGCGACGACTGGGTGTCAAAGCTGCGGCGGCGAAAACAGATAAGCTTCGCTGGCCACTGCACACTGCTGTCGCCGCAGCCGCTCATGCCTAGGGTTAAACTGCAACACACTCTCGCGCTGTGCATTGCACATCGTCGTCTTTATGAACATTCATCTGCGGCACGAATAGATCTGGTCAGCTTCACCTATACCGTACCTTAACTTGACTCTTATATCATCGCCAGACGAGCCGACGACCCAGCAGAGCAATACTATGAGCCAACCGGGCTAAACACATGCATTCGCACGTGAACTAAGTCAAACGCTTCAAGAGATGTGAGTTCCAGAACACCTGACCTGTGTTACTGAGCAACTTGTTTGCTGGGTAAGATGGAACATCTAGATCCGGACATGGAGCAACCGATTGCATCCCGATTGCGAAAGGAGCGCGGTAAGCCTGCACGTTGTAAACGTGTTTAAATGAACAGGTTACATCCCGAAAAAGCCGGGCTGGGTGAGTAATAAGCTAGAGTGAAGGTTGCTGGAAGAAGCATAAAGAACTTTAGAGATGCAAATGATACCAGTCTATTGGCGGAACGTGAAGAGCCTCTTGCAAGTGAAAGAAGAGAGTGCGAAAGCTGGCTTGAAACTCAGCAGTAAATACACAAAATATCTAGCATCTGGCCTCATCACGTCCTTTCATCTATATACGGAAGACATGGAAGAAGAGACAGCTTTAATTTTCTTGGGCTCTAAGGTTACAACGGATCGTGACTGCCGCCATGAACTTAAAAAGACGTTCGACTATTGGAAGGAAAGCTGTTGCATACCTTGAAAGCATATTAAAAAACTGAGACACCCCTGGTCAACATTCGTGTGTATAGTTCAAGCTATGCGTTACCTGGCGGCAGGGAATTGTGAGAGCTGGAGCGCTGAGAAGGCTGAGCGCCAACAAAGGTGTGTATAGTTCAAGCTATGCGTTACCTGGTGGCAGGGAATTGTGAGAGCTGGAACGCTGAGAAGGCTGACCGCCAAAGTCATGATTTCGAAGTGTGGTGCAGGAGAAAACTCTTGAGAGTTCCTTGCAGTCGTAGTT